>OZ018319.1:151343475-151348475 GCA_963969495.1 Ceratothoa steindachneri
AAATAGTATATATATATATATATATATATATATATATATATATATATATATATATATATATATATATATATGTCGTAGAATGGACTCTCGACGATATACCATATATAACTATTCGTTGAGGGAACTTATTTAATTATCTTAGAGTGCGTGAATGTCTGGCTGGCCGATATTATGTATCTCAGATATGCTTAAGAAGTGGAACTGAGCTCAAGGATAATAATATTGCCATCATTAATAAAATAGTTTTATTAATAATAACTATCAACAACACACAAAACGGAAAATATTGACATAAACAGAGAATGGAAAGGGTCGTGGGGAATCGAGCTAATCCGAGGATTAAAAGATTTAAAAAGGTAAAACAAATATAAAGTTAAAGGGAGGGGAGGGTTCGCTAAACCATTTAAAGCACAGGATAGAATTGAGAAAAGAGTTAAATACTCAAAGGTAACGTTCGGCTTACGTAATTACACTTGTTGTGCAGAGGAAGGCGACGTGAAGGAATTTTTGGTCCGCTGGCGAGTTCCAGCCGAAGGGGGGGGGAGAATTAAATGATCCTGACGTGGCGTCTTGGGAATGAGAACTGTTTCTTGACGAATGGGCTTGAAGAACAATGGCTGTTCTACGTTGTTCTCTTCTGAACAGCAGGGGGGGGGGTGAGAACCGTGTCTTGTCTACGGGCTCGAGGACAATGGCTGTTCTAACGTTGCTCTCTTTCTGAACAACAGGGTAAAGGGTCAGAACCGTTTCTTGGCGAACGGGCTCAAAAGAACAATGGCTGTTCTACGTTGTTCTCTTCTGAACAACAAGGGGGGGGAAGTGAGAACAGTTTCTTGTCAACGGGCTCAAAAGAACAATGGCTGTTCTAATGTTGTTCTCTTTCTGAACAACAGGCGAAGCCTTGTGGACTTGGCGTCACGAAAGGCTTGAACCTTGGCACTCAAGAGATATTGTCCTCCTTCTGGACAAGCGATGGTAAATCTCGAGGTCGAGGTCCTTTGGCGCACAAGTGATGTTTTGCGACGAAAATATGGATATCCAATCTCATCTTAGTGGTAAAGTTTCCAAATAAATAGTCAGGACATCCCCTTGGCGTGGAAAAAAATGGAGTGGGAGCTTCGAGCGAATGCACAGCCGAGCCTGGGAACAATGCCTTATCTGCCCATAAGCCTAACTCAATCTGGCGAGGTCAGTGCATAGGGCGAAAGGGGGAAGATAAACCTCCTTGTTTAAACATTGACTCAGGTGACTGCGATAAGGCCCCAGGCTTCAAAGCGAAGATGCACGTGGGTAGCATCGTGGTTTTAAATAAAATGTGATTGTGGTTGAAATTAACGCGGCCTCAACCCGTTCTATCAAATACACGTTAAAAGGCATTTGCCACGTGTCCGACCACTCCCTAATCTTCTGGAGTTTTCTTCCTTTGAAACGTTCATAGCAAGCTTGGTATAATCAGAAAATTTAGAAATATTTGCAACCATATCACCATCCATGTCGTTAACATAGATGATGAACATAACCTTGAGGAACACCGTTATGAACGGGCACCCACTGAGAAGCTTGTCCATTCAACACCACCCGTTGCCATCTGCCACTTAGCCAGTTCTCTATACAACCTGCTACTTTTCCGTCAAATCCAGCGCAGGCACTTTCCTGAGAAGGTGGCGGTGTGGTACCTTATCAAAGGCTTTTTGAAAGTCTAAGTAGATAACATCCACCGTCTTATCCCAGACGTGCTCACTGAAAACGAAGTGGAAGAATTCCACAAAATTCGTCAGGTATGACCGTTGCCTTCGGACCAGTACTGGGAACTCCTTAATAGCAGGTTTGTCTCTAAATCTGACGTTCCTTTGTCTCCTATGATGCTCTCCATGAGTTTACCAACTATTGAAGTTAAATTAATAGGTCGGTAGGTTGACGGTCGGCTAGAGTCTCCTTTCCTGAAGATAAGAGTGACCTCCGGCTCACGCCAATGTCCAGCAACATACCCAGTCCGGATTGACATGCTGAAAATTGTGCTTAGATGTCGTGACACTTCATCACACACTTCTTTCAACACTTTAGGTAGAAACGCGTCCGGGCGAGGGAACTTATTCGTCTTTAGGTCAGTGATTTTTTTTCTACTTCGGTTTGGGTGAAGTCTATTTCCTCCAGCTTCTCACCCAAGTAAGAGTCTCTTGAGCTGGGAGATGGGACCACACTCTCCTGGGGAAACTCAACAAAAGTACTCGTTCAGGAGGTTTGCATTTTTTGCATCTGAGTGGTTTAATGCCCCCACCTAATTTACTAAAGGGCCAATCGTGCGACGAATTGGTTTTCGTCCGTTAACCTAACCAAAGAACTCCTCGGCATTATTTTTGCAACCTCTTGAAACTCGGAGCTTCTCGGCACGCTTTGCCGCCCTTATGCTTGACTGCACTCTCCTAGCTAGCCTACGATACTCATCAAAGTCACCAGAAATCTTTGACTGCCGGTACACAGTTCTCTTCTTCCTCAGCAGTTGACCAATTTTTCGAATAAACCACCTTGGTTGAACAGAAGACCGACTCAAGTTTTTCACAGGGATAAATCGTGATTGAAGACTCATGAACGTAGTTCTGAAACTATTCCACAAAACTTCAACATTCTCACACCCTTCCAGCCTCATATCAGCCACTCCAGCACGAAGACCTGCGCAGTCTGCTTTTCTAAAATCAAGTTTCCTCCATTCACGAGTCGCAGACTCTACCTTGGGGGCCTTGACTACAACTCTAAATAGTCGGTGGTCACTGCCACCCAGCTCGCCGCTTACAAAGAGCCCCCAACGATGTCATCCTCAGAGGTGAAAACCAAGTAGAGAATATTATTGCCTCTCGTTGGCTCTCTCACACATTGAGTCAGGAACTCGTTGTTCGTGAACCCTAGGAGCAGTGCGTTCTTGCCACAGGTTCTCTGGTTTTCCAGTCAACTTGGGTGTTGAAGTCTCCACGACGATACACACTTTACCTTAGGGGCCTTGACTACAACTCTAAATAGTCGGTGGTCACTGCCACCCAGCTCCTCGCCTACAGAGAGCCCCCAACGATGTCATCCTCAGAGGTGAAAACCAAGTAGAGAATATTATTGCCTCTCGTTGGCTCTCTCACACATTACGTCAGGAACTCGTTGTTCGTGAACTACAGGAGCAGTGCGTTCTTGCCACAGGTTCTCTGGTTTCCAGTCAACTTGGGTGTTGAAGTCTCCATTACGATACACACTCTACCTTGGGGGCCTTGAATACAACTCTAAATAGTCGGTGGTCACTGCCACCCAGCTACTCGCCTACAGAGAGCCCCCAACGATGTCATCCTCAGAGGTGAAAACCAAGTAGAGAATATTATTGCCTCTCGTTGGCTCTCTCACACATTGAGTCAGGAACTCGTTGTTCGTGAACTCCAGGAGCAGTGCGTTCTTGCCACAGGTTTTCTGGTTTTCCAGTCAACTTGGGTGTTGAAGTCTCCCATGACGATACACACTCTGTTTTGCACAAATTCACCCAGCAGCTGGTAAAGATCCCTATCCTTCTCAAAGAGTTGGACAGGGGGTCTATAAAGCAGCAGGGTCCTATATCTGGCACGACCTGTCTCTAGGTTTAAACCTAGTAGCTCATGGTCGGAAACAATGTTGCATTTCGTCGTTTTAAATGTATCCTTAACATACAATATCACACCCCCACCCTCTCTGTCTGGCCTATCTTTTAGGAATAGTTGGTAACCTGAAATAGTGAATTCACCCTCAAAATCTCAGTTTGAGGTTTTTACCCACGACTATTATAGCCAACATCTAAGGTTCTTCCGTTGCTACGAGGCAATGAAGTTCAAGAAACTTGTTCCTGATTGACCTCGCATTAAACAAAAAAACTTTCAGGGAGGCCCGAATGGTGAACTCCCTACACTCTTCTGTTTCCGGTCTTATTTGTCTCTATTTTCTGTTGGTGGCGTGGTGGCACCCTTTCTAGCGACCTCCGAGTAGGTCGTTCCAGGAGTGTCACGGACATACTGGCGCACGTCTGCCTTCACTCTGGCCCTGACACTCATTTGGGTCTGCTCTACGACATCCTGGATCATGTTACAGAGTGTAGCCTTTCCTTTAAATGAAAGATGCACTCCATCCCTTTGGTAGAGATCGTTCCTACCACAAAAGCTGCAGTAAGAGTCCACAAAAATGACCCCCTCCGCCGTATACAATTCTTTCAGGCGTCGGTTCAAAGAGACGTTCCTCAAGTGAGCGGTCTGGGTTGGACATCTTCTCGGGAGCATCCCGACCACGGCTCGTCTGCGGGTTCTCAACTCACAGTCATCCACAGCTCCAATGACCGTGCGGAAAATTTTAGCTGTAAGACCTACCCTACCTCCTCTGAGGTAGAAGTCATTGCCCTTTACCATCAGGGCAACGACTGATCTCTCAGAAATGTGAGATTTCTCCGCCTCTACTGTAATTTGGTAGTTTCCTAGCAGGCAGCTTACCTTCACACTGGTGCGAAGGTGGGCTGCTAGCAAGGGTTGCAGATCCCGTGCTTGAGAATCACCGATAATGATGACCCTCGCACAGTTGGCTGCAGAGGACAGTCTTCCATTTCGGAAGCGACTTCACTGTTTCTCTTTCTTCTCCATATTTTTCTTCTTCATCTTCTTCTTCTTTCTTTTTCCTATCCTCATTTGGTTTTACTTCTGTTTCTGTTTCTCTTCTTCTGATTCTACGTTCTCTTCTTTTTTATCTTATTTCTTTATCTTTCTCTTCTTCCTTTTGGCCCATTGAGCCAGTCCCGCAGCAGTGACCCAAGCTCTGTGACCTTTGAAGGCTGGCTTGGCACTGCTGATGCAGTGTTCGCTTCTTGGACAGGGGGCTCGTCGGCGGATCCACTCACGTCGGTCGGACATTCATCGTGAGCTGACTGGACCTCTAGTCTTGATGACAACTCGCCGATCCTGTACTCGAGACGGCGAAACAGATGCGCGTGTTCAGATTCTGGGGTCTGCAAC
>OZ018319.1:151354515-151804771 GCA_963969495.1 Ceratothoa steindachneri
GTAAAAAAAGAGAAGGATAGAGTAGAAAAAAAGAAAAGATGACGCACTTAGTCTGGAACCTCGTTTCCGACCAAACCGACAAGGAAGCCCTGCCAGGGGTACCCAGAAGAGGTACCCCCGCCGACATAGCTCGAAAAGTCAAAGGTCCACACAAGCTCTCTTCCCGCGACAAGGGGGCGTCACCTCTCCCTCTGGTTTATTTATTTAGAGAGAGAGAGAGAGAGAGAGAGAGAGAGAGAGAGAGAGAGAGAGAGAGAGAGTTACAAGGAGTTACAAAGGAAAGAAGGTACCCTAGGAGACCTTACGGTCCATTCAAAGAGGGTACCTTGGGACTAGCAATCGAGCGGGAGAGAGAGAGAGAGAGAGAGAGAGAGAGAGAGAGAGAGAGAGAGAGAGAGAGAGAGAGAGAGAGAGAGAGAGAGAGAGAGAGAGAGAGAGAGAGAGAGAGAGAGAGAGAGAGAGAGAGAGAGAGAGAGAGAGAGAGAGAGAGAGAGAGAGAGAGAGAGAGAGAGAGAGAGAGAGAGAGTTACAAGGAAAGATAGTACCTCAGAAGACTAAGTTAGTCCATACCGAGGAGGTACTCATTTAATATTGCTATTCAATCTACTCGTCATAGAAATAGTATAGTAAAGTTTAAGGCTCTCCCCTCCCACCTCTCCCGCCCGATCTTTCGGGCAATGAAAGATGAAAAGATACCCGCTGTGCTAGAAAAAAAGTACACAAACAGGAATTTCGACAGGAAAGCAGAAATGCATTTCTACATTATTATTTTTCTTTTAATATTCTTAATCTAATTATTTTCAGTGTAATCTTATGTTTTTAGTATCTAAGCGTATTTATGATTTTATCTAACCTCCTTTTAAACGCCTCGACACTGGGGCTCGAAACGACCTCTTCCGTTAACTGATTCCAAATATTTACTATTTTATACGAAAAGAAATTACCGCATACATTCAATTTGTATTTTGGAGGGATTAGCTTCATACTGTTATTCCTTGTTACATTTCTGTTGAATTCGAACCAGATTGAGTAATCCACATTATCAATTCTATTTAGTATTTTATATACTTGAATCAACTGGCCTCGTACACGTCTAGTTTCCAACTTGTAAAGGTTTAGCTTGTCTATTCGTGTTTCATAACTATAATTTCTTAACGAAGGTATCATTTTAGTAGCTGTGGCCTGAATTCTTTCTAATCTTTCTAATGTCTTTTCTGAAGGAGGGTGACCAAGCCTGCGCACAGTATTCCAAATGGGGTCTCACTAGGGCGTTATACAAGTTGATTACAGTTGTATCGCTTTTATAAGTGATTTGTCTCTTTATATAACCTAGTATCTTCCGCGCTTTCTTTTCAACATTGACGCACTGTCGAGTGAACTGAGATCGTTTGTGACATAGATACCGAGATCTTTTTCGATTTCTGATTCTGTTAATGTTTCGCTCTCGAGTTTGTAATCTGCCTTAGGATTTTTGTGACCAATGTGCATTACTTTACATTTCTCCAGGTTAAGGGGAAGTTTCCACTTCCTAGACCATTCACTTATGTGATCAATGTCACTCTGAAAATCTAGTCTATCTTGCTCGGTGACTATGCTTTTACCCAGTTTACAATCGTCGGCGAATTTTGAGATTTTAGAAATTATTCCAACGTCTATGTCATTCACATATATAATGAAGAGCAAGGGTCCCAAGACCGATCCCTGGGGAACTCCACTAGTTACAGCTTTCCAATTGGACTCTTCTCCATTAATCACTACTCTTTGCTTACGATCGCTAAGCCAATCTTAAATCCAATTTGCTATTTTTCCACGTATTCCTAAGGCTCTGACTTTACACATTAGTTCCTTGTGTGGGACTTTATCGAAGCCTTTTTAAAATCTAGATACAAAATGTCTACAGATCTATCACTATCATGAATTTATTAATGTAATGTAAAAACTCTAATAAATTGGTAAGACAGGACCTATGCTTCCTAAATCCATGCTGCGTGTTGAATAGCAGTTCGTTTGTTTCTAGATGGCTCACTATTTTATCTGCAATAATACGCTCTAGCATCTTGCCTACCACCGATGTCAGTCTTATTGGTCGATAATTACTTGAGAGAGAGAGAGAGAGAGAGAGAGAGAGAGAGAGAGAGAGAGAGAGAGAGAGAGAGAGAGAGAAGAGAGAGAGAGAGAGAGAGAGAGAAAAGAGAGAGAGAGAGAAAGAGAGAGAGAGAGAGAGAGAGAGAGAGAGAGAGAGAGAGAGAGAGAGAGAGAGAGAGTTACAGGAGTTACAAGGAAGCTAAGTACTTCAAAAGACCATTCAATCCATTTCATTGGAAGTACTCATGTCATTATCTAAATTAAATATCTACAATCCTAATGATAAGGAATAGGATAGCAAAGATGAAGTCTCTCCCCACCCACCTCTCCCACCCAATGACGGGTTTGATAAAAGGAAAATATGTACCTGGAAGTGTTTGAACAAAAGACACATCCTGGAATTTTTATAGGAAAGCAGAAACAACTTAATATGTACATACTTAATTTATACATCAATTTTTAATTTTATATTTCGTCTGAGAACTGCCTTTGAGGGCAATATTTTACATCAAGATCTTAAACTAATAATAATCTACGAGAAAATTATTTGCATATTATACAGTGTCTTTTACACATCTATGCTTACAGCATGCTGTTTTTATCCTAATTTTAGCAACATATAATGTTTTGTCACTCGTTATTTCATCGATAAAATTATTTTGTCAAGCTTATTTGTAAAAGTTTCTAATGAATTGCTGGCCACTACTTCTTCAGGCAACTGATTCCAATAATTGACAATTTTATAGGAAAAAAAGTTTCCGCATATATTCGTTCTGAAACGCTTTGGGACGATTTTTAAACTGTTATTTCGTGTATTATTTGTGCAAAGTTGAAACCAAGTTGAAGAGTTAACATTATTGACTCCTTTCATTATTTTAAATACTTCTATCAGTTGACCTCTCAGACGTCTTTTCTCTAGGGTAAATAAGTTTAGCATATCTAGTCTTTTCTCATATTTATAATTTCGGAGTTCCGGTATCAATTTAGTGGCTCTAGCTTGCACTCTTTCCAATCTATCAATATCTTTTTGTAGGTATGGTGACCAGACCTGAGCACAGTATTCTAACTGTGGTCTTACTAATGCATTAAATATATTTAGAATTGTAGCTTTATTTTTAAAGCTAAATTGACGTTTAATATATCCGAGAAGCTTCATTGCTTTCTTTTCTACTTCGATACATTGTTGAGAAAATTTTAGATCATTAGATATGTGAACTCCTAGGTCTCTTTCACCATTGGTTATGCTAATATTTTGATCAAAAATTTTGTAATTCGCTTTGGGATTCTTATGGCCTACATGCATTACTTTACATTTTTCTAGATTTAGGGGCAGTTCCCATTTTTTCGACCATTTCTCTATTTTATCAATATCGTTTTGAAAATTAATAACATCATCCTCAGTTACTATTGCTTTTCCTAGCTTGCAATCGTCTGCGAATTTTGAAATTTTTGACAAGAGCTCATCGTCTAAATCATTGACATATATAATGAATAGCAAGGGACCTAAGACTGAACCTTGTGGTACTCCACTAGTTACCATTGTCCATTCTGACTGTTGGCCGTTAATAACTACTCTCTGCTTGCGATCAGTGAGCCAATTCTCGATCCATTTGGCTACATCTCCTTCTATTCCTAGGGCTCTTACTTTAGTCAACAATTTCTTATGGGGTACTTTATCGAAAGCTTTTTGGAAATCCAAATACAAAATGTCTGCTGATCTGGTATTATCATATTCTTCATTTACAAAGTGAAAAAAGTCTAATAAATTTGTAAGGCAAGACCTTTTTCTTCTAAATCCGTGCTGTGAATCCTTTAATAATTTATTCTTTTCTAAGTGTTCAACTATTTCAGCTGCAATACGGGTTTCAAGGAGTTTTCCAACTATTGAAGTCAAACTTATTGGGCGATAATTTCTAGCTAGTTCTTTGTGACCTTTTTTAAATATCGGTGTCACATTTGCTAGCTTCCAATCCGTAGGAACAATTCCACTCTCTAATGATCTATTAAAAATCTGTGTCAATTGTCCAGACACTTGGTCTTTAACTTCTTTCAAGACTCGTGGAAGTATATTATCTGGTCCAGGAGATTTAAATTTGTTCATTTTCTCAATATTTTTGTTTGTAATAATTTCGGTACATCTAATAGATTTGAGTGGTCTAATACCGGTATTATTGATAGTTGGCGTGGGTTTATTACTCGTATTCTCATTTACAAAAACGGATGCAAAGTATTCATTTAAAGTATTTGCAATGTCAAAATCGTTATATTGTAATATATCATTTTTGTCTTTTATTGGACCAATGCTATTTTTTATTGGTTTTCTACTATTTACTAATGCAAAAAACTCCTTCGGATTTTGTTTACATTTTAAAGCTACTCTTATTTCTTCGTTCCGTTTTGCTCTTTTGGTTTCACTTTTTACTTTTCTTCTTAGTTCAACATAATGTTTTTTATTATCAATATTCATATTGGATTTCATTATCTTATACGCTTTATCTCTTTCTCTAATGGCTTTTTTAAGCTGAGAAGACAACCATTTGGGTTCATTATTTTTTTTGTCAGTACTAACTTTAGATGGTATGAATTGTCTCTGTTTATTTAGTAAATTGTTTTTAAAATCATGCCACACTTTATTAATGTCTTCAGGCTTTATAGTATAGTTTGTAAGACTTTCCCTCAGACCTTCGAAATTTGCTTTCATAAAATCAAACTTAACAGTGCTTGTTATTCTTCTTATGGATGGCACGTTTATGTTAAAATATAATATATTGTGATCGCTGTTACCAAACTTTTGTCCGATGTTTAAATTTGAAATCAATTCATCGTCGCTTGATAATACTAAATCTAAAATATTAGGGCCTCTTGTGGCTTCTTTCACCCATTGCGTTAGTAAGTTATCATCTATAAAATTTATCAGTCTTGCTCCTTCCGCGTCCGAAATTTTAGTAGACCAGTCTATTCGTCCACAGTTAAAGTCGCCGATAATTAAAGATATTTTGTTCTTTATCTCATTTGATAAGCATTCGTATAATCTTTGATCAGAATCTACAGCTTGATGAGGACTTCTGTATACTAAATATATAAATAAACTTTTTTCGAGATTTAGCTTGACTCCTATAACTTCGAAGTCAGAGGATAAATTACATTCTGTTGGATAGAGGTCATCACGCACATACAAAATTACGCCTCCACCTTCCGTTCCAAGTCTATCTTTGTGAAACATTTTATACCCTTGTAATTGAAATTCACCTCTGAAATCTCTTGTGTGACAATGTATCCAGCTTTCTGTAATACCTATTACATCGTATTTATCCAGTGCTACTAACGCTTTAAATTCTACCATTTTATTTCGGATAGACCTGGCATTGAACAACACAGCTTTTAATTTTTCTACCTGTTTAACTGTCTTTCCGCGTTGGACACGTTTCCCGACGTCTGCGGTGAAGAGTCAAGGTGATATTTGTTTTCGAGGGTATCATAAAGACTCAAGTTTATCAAATCTCCATATACCTTTTTACCCATTGCGCTAAGATGGGTCCCGTCATGAGCAAAATATTTTTTATTGTTAATAAAGGTCATCCAAAAGTCGACGAATTTGACATTTTCCCGTTTACATATATTTCGTAGTCGTTCGTTTATTCCAATTGCTCTACTCATAGTTTCCTTTTTCTCATATAATCTGGGTAATACTCCGACAATTATTCCGTGATCCGTTTTTGATTTAATTTTCGTTACCATTTCGTTATAGTCGGAAATCATCGTTTCAGTTCCAGGAAACATTTCACCACAAAAAATATCGTTTGTTCCGACATGAGCGATAACAGGGGATTTTCTACTCTTCAGGTTTAAACTGGCAATTTCTTCAGTCACCTTTTTTATCCCTGCGCCGGGGTAGCATCTGAATTTTCGTTTACTAATGTTTTTTACGCCGAAATAATCAATTTGGTTTCTTATTATTGAATCTCCAATTAAGTAAGTATCGTCCTCCTCTTCGGATAAAGCTGAAAATCTATTATGCGTCTTTAATTGAGTCAGTTCAGGAAGTTTAGGTCTCGATGGATGTTTATTTTTGACAAGTGAAAAACCGTTGGCATTATTGTCGTTTTGATCAACTTTATTTTCTAGCAAGGCAACTGATTGTTCTAATCTGACTATCTTTGTATCAGTATCCGTTATTCTTTTGTCGTTGTTTTTGCAATCACATTGTTTTAGTTCTAGCGCGTTAATTTTGTTTTGCATGTTAGTAATTATGGTCATAAGTTCATTTCTTTCTTTATCATGTCTTTCAGCGAGTTTACAGAATAAACAAATACTGGCAGCTGTAATTCTTTGATAGCATTGTTCTTCATAGTCGCTACACCACTTTACTGACTTACACTTGGAGCAAAAAGCTTTTAATCTCTCTGCACCTGGCATTTTTAAATAGAGATTTGTTCACTAATATAGAATTATCGTTGAGCACAATTATTTGCACCAAAAAAAATCAATCAATTAAAACACTATATCCTGCACTAATGAAAGTTAGTATTTAAAGAACTTCGCTCTATACTTGAGAAATTGATTTACAAAATAATTTATGCACTTGAAAAGTTTAATTGCAAAATAGAAATATGATAGAAACTGCGCAATTGGTAAAAAAACAAACAACACGTGTTAAAGTATGGCTATTGAACAAATAAAGGAAATAGAAAAATAATACTCACTGTTTTTCTTTGAAGGGATATATACTTTCCCTTAAAATATGGCAGTAAGAAAATATCTCGATGAATGAGAAAATCAACTGACAATTTAGAATCAGCGTCGAGTTCTTTAAATCAAGATGGCGCTGGCTTTTAGCCGTCCAAATCCAAGATGGCGCCGGACAGCTGGGCTTAATGAGATACACTATTCACTGATTGGTTGATATTGTTGACGTAGCGTGACGCGGATAAAATCTGTTCTGTGATTGGCCGAATCAATTATACGTCACTCACAATGGGAAACTCTGATTGGCCGACAAGGCAACCGGCTTAAACGTCCAAATATAGACAATTCACTTTTAAAATCAAATATTTATAAAAAGACACCACATACGATACAAACGGTTAGTAATTTACAATAAAGCAATGTTTTCTGCTTAAAACACGTTGTGAAGGCAAAAAAAAAAGGTACAAAAATCAACACTTAATAAATTAAACAGCGGGAGCACAATTAGACACGTCCGAATTGGAGCACGGCTGAACGCAGACTGAGGAGAGAGAGAGAGAGAGAGAGAGAGAGAGAGAGAGAGAGAGAGAGAGAGAGAGAGAGAGAGTGTAACAACAAGGAGTAACAACAAGGAAAAAAGGTACCCTAGGAGACCTTACGGTCCATTCAAAGAGGGTACCATTGGACTTGCAATCGAGCGGGCACAAGGCTGCTCAATTGTTTTGCGTCCATAAACGGCCACTTTTCAAGACCTTGTCTAGTCTTGACTTGAACTGGTCAACAGATTCACTGTTGACAACTTCCACTGGAAGTGCGTTCCACTTACCGCAGATACTGTAGGTGAAAAAATTTCCACACAGATTGCGGTTGTAACGCTTCAGTTACAGTTTGAAGCCGTGATTGCGCGTTCTGTTCTCACTCAGTGTGAAAATATCCCGGTAGTCAACATTGTCGAACCCTCGAAGTATTTTGAAAACTTCGATGAGCTGACCACGCAGTCTACGGGTTTCCAGCGAGAACAGATCTAATTCCCTTAGTCTATCCTCATAACTTTTATGTCGGATAGAGGGAATCAGCTTGGTTGCCCTGGCTTGTACGCGTTCCAATCTCGCGATGTCCTTTCGCAATGAAGGACTCCAAAATTGTACGGCATACTCCAGGTGCGGTCGGACAAGTGAGTTGTACAGGCACAGTACAATCTCCTGGTTCCGATAACCAAACTGGCGCTTAATATAGCCTAGCATCCTTTGGGCCTTTTTCTCCGCCTCAATGCACTGTTTCGAGAACTTGAGGTCACTAGTGATTGTTACACCCAAGTCCTTCTCAGTGTCACTCGATTCAAGAGCAGTGCCCTTAAGGATATACTGAGATTGGGGGTTTCTGTGGCCGATATGCATCACTTTGCATTTGCCCACGTTAAAAGGCATTTGCCACGAGTCCGACCACTCCCCAATCTTCCCAAGATCTTCCTGCAGGCGGGCAGTATTTCCATCCTTTGCAACGTTCATACCAAGCTTGGTATCATCGGCAAATTTGGAAATCTTCGCAACCATGTCACCGTCCATGTCGTTGACGTAGATGATGAATAGTAGTGGTCCCAGGACAGAACCTTGAGGCACCCCGCTAGTAACGGGCACCCACTCAGAAGACTGTCCATTTACCACCACCCGTTGCCGTCTGCCACTTAGCCAGTTCTCGATCCAGCCAGGTACCTTTCCGTCTATGCCAAGCGCTCGCACTTTCCGGAGAAGGCGGCGGTGTGGTACCTTATCAAAGGCTTTCTGAAAGTCTAGGTAGACCACATCCACCGCCTTGTCCCGATCGTGCTCACTGAAAACGAAGTGGAAGAATTCCACAAGGTTCGTCAGGCATGACCGTTGCCTTCGGAAGCCGTGCTGGGAACTCCTCAGTAGCAGGTTTGACTCTAAATACGACGTCACTTTGTCCACCATGATGCTTTCCATGAGTTTACCGACTATCGAAGTCAGACTGATAGGTCGGTAGTTCGACGGTTGGTCTCGGTCTCCTTTCTTGAAAATAGGATCACCTCCGCCTCACGCCAGTCTCTAGGAACGCATCCGGTCCGGTTTGACATGTTAAAGATAGCGCACAGATGTCGTGATACTTCATCGCACACTTCCTTCAACACTTTAGGTAGAAACCGGTCCGGTCCAGGGGACTTATTCGTCTTTAGGTCAGCGATCTTTTTCTTTATTTCTCCTTCGGTGAAGTCCATTGCCTTCAGCTTTTCCCCCGAGTAGGAATCCGTCGGCTGGGGAATGGGACCACACTCTTCAGTAAACACTGAAGAGAAGTATTCGTTGAAGAGGTTAGCATTTTCTGCATCTGAATGCTTTAATGTCCCCTCATCATTCCTCAAAGGGCCAATCGTTCGACGGATTGGTTTACGGCTGTTCACATATCCAAAAATCTCCTTGGGATTCTCTTTACAGAGTCTCGCCACTCGGAGTTTCTCAGACCGCTTAGCCGCCCTTATGCTGGACTTCACTCTCCTGGCTAGCCTCCGGTATTCGTCAAAGTCACCCGAGATCTTCGATTGCCGGTACACATTTTTCTTCTCCCTAAGCAGTTGGCTGATTTCTCGATTAAACCACTTAGGTTGAACAGAAGACAGACGGGGGCATTTCAGAGGGATGAAACGCGATTGAAGACTCATGAATGTGGTTTTGAAACTATTCCAAGAGTCTTCAACGGCATCGCACACTTTTAGCCTGACGTCAGTCAGTCCAACTCGAAGGCTTGCAAAGTCTGCGCTTCTCAAGTCAAGTTTCTTTGATTGACTGGCAACAGACCTTACCTTCGGGATCTTGACGCTAAATCTAACTAGCTGGTGATCACTGCCACCGAGCTCTTCGCCTACAGAGATATCCTCAACGATATCATCCTCAGAGGTGAAAACCAAGTCGAGGATATTGTCTCCTCTCGTCGGTTCTCTGACCCATTGAGTGAGGAACTCGTTGTTGGCGAACTCCAGGAGTAGTGCGCTCTCGCCACAGGCTGCTCCGGTTTCCCAGTCAACTTGGCTGTTGAAATCGCCCATAACGATGCACACTCTGCCTTGAACCAGCTCACCCAGCAGCTGGTACAGTTCCCTGTCCTTCTCAACAGGTTGGCAAGGGGGTCTGTAAAGCAACAGGGTCCTGTATTTGGCAGGACCGATCTCTATGTCAACGCCTAGGAGCTCGTGGTCGGATATAACGTTGGAGTTCGTAGATTTGATTGTATCCTTGACATACAACATTACACCGCCACCCTCTCTGTCTGGCCTATCTTTGTGGAAGAGTTGGTAGCCAGGAACCCTGAATTCGCCTTCAAAGTCTCGGTTTGACGTTTTTATCTACGATTCTGTTATGGCTACCATTTCGGGTTCTTCCGTCGCTACGCGGCCACGGAGCTCAGGAAACTTGTTCCTGATTGATCTCGCATTGAACAGAAGAACTTTCAGGGAGTCCCCTAATGTAGGACTCCCTATACTCTTCCGTTTCCCGGCTTCTTGTTTGTCGTGGTGGCACCATTTTTGACAACCTCCGAGAAGGTTGTTTGGGGAGTGACTCGGGCGTACTGGCGTACGTCCGCCTTCCCAATGGGCCGGACACTCCTTTGGGTGTGCTCCACGACATCCTGGATGAGGTTGGCTAGGAACGCCTTGCCCTTAAAGGAGAGGTGCACCCCGTCCCTTTGGTAGAGGTCTTTTCTACCATAGAACACGGCGTACGGGTCCACAAAAAAGACACCCTCAGCTGTACAGAGGTCTGCAAGGCGCCTGTTTAGCGACATGTTCCTCAAGTGGGCAGTCCGGCTTGGACCCCACCTCGGGAGCATCACCACCACGACGCGTCTGCGGGTTTTCAGTCCACAGTCGTCGACAGCGCCCATAACTGTCCTCATAATTTCACCTGTAGGGCCTACCCTACCTCCTCTGAGGTAGAGGTCGTTGCCACTTACCATAAGGGCAACGACTGAAGTCTCTGAAATCTGAGACTTCTCGGCCTCAGCTCTTACCTGCTTATTCCCACAACCTGGGATGCAGCTCACCTTAACGCTTGTGCGAAGGCGGGCCGCTAGCAGGGGCTTCAGACCCCGCGCTTGAGAATCACCAATAAGGGTGACTCTTGCACATTTGACGGCGGACTTAGTCTTTCCTTTCGGAGGCGACTTGCCGCTTTCCTCTTGTATCTCTAATTTTTTTTTCTTCTTATTCTTCCTCTTATTCTTCTTCTTGACTTCCTTTGCTATCTCTTCGTTTGTTTTACGTTTCTCTTCTTGTGCTTCTACTTTCTCTTCTTCTGTTTCCAGTTTCTTTTCTTCTCTTTCTACTTTCTCTTCTTCTCCTTTTACTTTCTCTTCTTCTCTTTCTACTTTCTCTTCTTCTATTTCTACTTTCTCTTCTTTCTTCTTTCTTTTCTTCTTTTTGGCTCGTTGAGGAAGCCCTTCAGCAGAAGAAATCGGCTGTTGGACGTCGAGAGCCTTCTCGCCTGAGCATCTGCATCTCTCTGTTTTTAAGAGTTGAACTTCCCTTTTAAGGAGGGAGTTCTCCTCTCTCAGTTGAGTGATGCTCTCGCCCAGGCGCTTCTCGAGTTCGCACAAGTCACAGACACTGACGCCATCTGTGAGTTCCTTGCAACTCCTTCCCCCGAAGTCTTCACTCCATCTATAGACTTTGCATATTTTGCAGGTTAGCTTTCGAAACGGAGGACCATTCTTCTTCGCCATGTTACAAAAATCTCGGACCATACGCATTAAAAAAGGGGTTTTTGGTTGTGATTTTCTCTCGCACTAATCACATCCGCCTATTACCAGGAGGTTTTGGGTCGTTCGGCGAACAGAAACCCTTTGATCAAGCACACCAACCCTAAGGTCTCCCCTGGGCCGGACGTCCCCAATCGTGCCGCAGCTCCCAACTGAGCAGCACGAGAGCCCCAGTGAACTGGTTCTCTGATTTTTCGACAGGGGTGCTTGAGGTGTAACTGTCTTCCTACTAAGCCCTACTAATCAACTAAAAACGGCCAGACATGAGGCAAATAGTAAAGCTAAGTGCCCACGACTTCATCCGAGATCTTTAGCTGATCTGGCAACCAGCAAGGCACAAAAGCTCTCTCTCCAAAGATCAGTTGAGCCTTTATTCACCAAGTAGCAGTCACAGGGAGCTGGTCAGGCAATTACACGTTAGGAGAAAGCTTTTAAGGGATACCTAGCATTTCTCCATTAATCGTACCCCAAACGCCTAAGATTCCTTCAATCTCAGTCTCTTGTAACCTATGAGTGCTCCAAGGCGTTATTTAAAGAGGTTCCAAAGCCTCTCTTCTCACGCGGCATAAGGGAGCTGGTGAGGCCCTTATTAATAAACAACTTATGTGTAATAGAGAGAGAGAGAGAGAGAGAGAGAGAGAGAGAGAGAGAGAGAGAGAGAGAGAGAGAGAGAGAGTGTGTGTGTGTGTGTGTTACAAGGAGTTACAAGAGTCTTCAACAGCATCGCACTCTTCTAGCCTCGCGTCAGTCAGTTCCGCGCGTAGACCTGCAAAGTCTGCTCTTCTCTAATCCAGTTTCCTTGATTTACTAGTTGCAGGCTCTGCCTTGGGGACTTTGACTACAAATCTAATTAGTCGAGAGAGAGAGAGAGAGAGTTACAAGGAGTTACAAGGAAAGATAGTACCTCAGAAGACTAAGTTAGTCCATACCGAGGAGGTACTCATTTAATATTGATATTCAATCTACTCGTCATAGAAATAGTATAGTAAAGTTCAAGGCTCTCCACTGCCACCTCTCCCGCCCGATCTTTCGGGCAATGAAAGATGAAAAGATACCCGCTGTGCTAGAAAAAAAAGTACACAAACAGGAATTTCGACAGGAAAGCAGAAATGCATTTCTACATTATTATTTTTCTTTTAATATTCTTAATCTAATTATTTTCAGTGTAATCTTATGTTTTTAGTATGTAAGCGTATTTATGATTTTATCTAACCTCCTTTTAAACGCCTCGACACTGGGGCTCGAAACGACCTCTTCCGTTAACGGATTCCAAATATTTACTATTTTATACGAAAAGAAATTACCGCATACATTCAATTTGTATTTTGGAGGGATTAGCTTCATACTGTTATTCCTTGTTACATTTCTGTTGAACTCGAACCAGATTGAGTAATCCACATTATCAATTCTATTTAGTATTTTATATACTTGAATCAACTGGCCTCGTACACGTCTAGTTTCCAACTTGTAAAGGTTTAGCTTGTCTATTCGTGTTTCATAACTATAATTTCTTAACGAAGGTATCATTTTAGTAGCTGTGGCCTAAACTCATTCTAATCTTTCAATGTCTTTTCTGAAGGAGGGTGACCAAGCCTGCGCACAGTATTCCAAATGGGGTCTCACTAGGGCGTTATACAGGTTGATTACAGTTGTATCGCTTTTATAAGTGATTTGTCTCTTTATATAACCTAGTATTTTCCGCGCTTTCTTTTCAACATTGACGCACTGTCGAGTGAACTTGAGATCGTTTGTGACATTGATACCGTGATCTTTTTCGATTTCTGATTCTGTTATTGTTTCGCTCTCAAGTTTGTAATCTGCCTTAGGATTCTTGTGACCAATGTGCATTACTTTACATTTCTCCAGGTTAAGGGGAAGTTTCCACTTTCTAGACCATTCACTTATGTGATCAATGTCACTCTGAAAATCTAGTCTATCTTGCTCGGTGACTATGCTTTTACCCAGTTTACAATCGTCGGCGAATTTTGAGATTTTAGAAATTGTTCCAACGTCTATGTCATTCACATATATAATGAAGAGCAAGGGTCCCAAGACCGATCCCTGGGGAACTCCACTAGTTACAGCTTTCCAATTGGACTCTTCTCCATTAATCACTACTCTTTGCTTACGATCGCTAAGCCAATCTTCAATCCAATTTGCTAATTTTCCACGTATTCCTTAGGCTCTGACTTTACACATTAGTTCCTTGTGTGGGACTTTATCGAAGGCCTTTTTAAAATCTAGATACAAAATGTCTACAGATCTATCACTATCATGAATTTTATTAATGTAATGTAAAAACTCTAATAAATTGGTAAGACAGGACCTATGCTTCCTAAATCCATGCTGCGTGTTGAATAGCAGTTCGTTTGTTTCTAGATGGCTCACTATTTTATCTGCAATAATACGCTCTAGCATCTTGCCTACCACCGATGTCAGGCTTATTGGTCGATAATTACTTGGTAAATCTTTTCGTCCTTTTTTGAATATTGGCGTGACATTAGCTAGTTTCCAGTCTTGAGGAACAGCCCCAGCTTCAAGGGATAAATTGAAGATGTACGTTAATTGATCCACTAGAAAATCCTTTAATTCTTTTATTATTCTTGGCACTAGTTTGTCAGGCCCGGGGGATTTGAATCTCTTCATTTTATCTATTGCTATTTCTACATCAATCCCCGTGCATTCAATATTTTCTAGTGTGCCATTTCCTGAGTACTCACAGTAAGGTTCGATATTTGGATTAGAAGTGTCGTTGGTAAAAACAGATGCAAAATATTCGTTTAGTACAGTGGATATATCTTTATCTTTAACTTGTAACTTATTGTGTCCGCCCATGATTGGCCCAATACTGTTTTTTATTGGTTTTCTACTATTAACTAGGGCATAAAATTCTTTGGGGTTTCTTTTACAGTTTAGTGCCACCCTCATTTCTTCGTTACGCTTTGGTCTCCTTATTTCGGTTTTTACCCTTCTCCTCAGATTGAAATAATTCTTCTTGTTAGTGTCTGAACTTTTCAGTTTAAACATCTTATAAGCATTTTTTCTTCTATTGATGTCTCTTTTTATTTCACTTGTTAACCATTTGGGATTTTGTTTTTTTCCTAATTTAGTGATTGCTAAAGGAAAGAATTGAGATTGTTGCCTTAGAAGAGAGAGAGAAAGAGAGAGAGAGAGAGAGAGAGAGAGAGAGAGAGAGGAGAGAGAGAGAAGAGAGAGAGAGAGAGAGAAGAGAGAGAGAGAGAGAGAGAGAGAGAGAGAGAGAGAGAGAGAGAGAGAGAGAGAGAGAGAGAGAGAGAGAGAGAGAGAGAGAGAGAGAAGAGAGAGAGAGAGAGAGAGAGAGAGAGAGAGAGAGAGAGAGAGAGAGAGAGAGAGAGAGAGAGAGAGAGAAAGAGAGAGAATAGAGAGAGAGAGAGAGAGAGAGAGAGAGAGAGAGAGAGAGTAACAAGGAAAGTAAGTACCCTAGGAGACCTTACGGTCCATTCAAAGAGGGTACCTTTAGGCTAGCAATCGAGAGAGAGAGAGAGAGGAGAGAGAGAGAGAGAGAGAGAGAGAGAGAGAGAGAGAGAGAGAGAGAGAGAGAGAGAGAGAGAGAGAGAGAGAGAGTAACAAGGAGTAACAAGGAAAGTATGTACCCTAGGAAACCTCACGGTCCATTCAAAGAGGGTACCTTTGGACTAGCAATCGAGCGGGCACATGGCTGCTCAATTGTTTTGCGTCCATAAACGGCCACTTTTTAAGACTTTGTCTAGTCTTGACTTGAACTGGTCAACAGATTCACTGTTGACAACTTCCACTGGAAGTGCGTTCCACATACCGCAGATACTGTAGGTGAAAAAGTTTCCACACAGATTGCGGTTGTAACGCTTCAGTTCAAGTTTGAAGCCGTGATTGCGCGTTCTGTTCTCACTCAGTGTTAAAATATCCCGGTAGTCAACATTGTCGAACCCTCGAAGTATTTTGAAAACTTCGATGAGCTGACCACGCTGTCTACGGGTTTCCAGCGAGAACAGATCTAATTCCCTTAGTCTATCCTCATAACTTTTATGTCGGATAGAGGGAGTCAGCTTGGTTGCCCTGGCTTGTACGCGTTCCAATCTCGCGATGTCCTTTCGCAATGAAAGACTCCAAAATTGAACGGCATACTCCAGGTGCGGTCGGACAAGTGAGTTGTACAGGCACAGTACAATCTCCTGGGTCTGATAACCAAACTGGCGCTTAATATAGCCTAGCATCCTTTGGGCCATTTTCTCCGCCTCAATGCACTGTTTCGAGAACTTGAGGTCACTAGTGATAGTAACACTCAAGTCCTTCTCAGTGTTACTCGATTCAAGAGCAGTGCCCTTAAGGATATACTGAGATTGGGGGTTTCTGTGGCCGATATGCATCACTTTGCATTTGCCCACGTTAAAAGGCATTTGCCACGTGTCCGACCACTCCCCAATATTCCAAAGATCTTCCTGCAGGCGGGCAGTATTTCCATCCTTTGCAACGTTAATACCAAGGTTGGTATCGTCGGCAAATTTGGAAATCTTGGCAACCATGTCACCGTCCATGTCGTTGACGTAGATGATGAATAGTAGTGGTCCCAGGACAGAACCTTGAGGCACCCCGCTAGTAACGGGCACCCACTCAGAAGACTGTCCATTTACCACCACCCGTTGCCGTCTGCCACTTAGCCAGTTCTCGATCCAGCTACCTTTTGGTTAATGCCAAGCGCTCCCACTTTTCGGAGAAGGCGGCGATGTGGTATCTTATCAAAGGCTTTCTGAAAGTCTAGGTAGACCACATCCACCGCCTTGTCCCGATCGTGCTCACTGAAAACGAAGTTGAAGAATTCGACAAGGTTCGTCAGGCATGACCGTTGCCTTCGGAAACCGTGCTGGGAACTCCTCAGTAGCAGGTTTGACTCTAAATACGACGTCACTTTGTCCACCATGATGCTTTCCATGAGTTTACCGACTATCGAAGTCAGACTGATAGGTCGGTAGTTCGACGGTTGGTTACGGTCTCCTTTCTTGAAGATAGGAGTCACCTCCCCCTCACGCCAGTCTCTAGGAACGCATTTGGTCCGGATTGACATGTTAAAGATAGCGCACAGATGTCGTGATACTTCATCGCACACTTCCTTCAACACTTTAGGTAGAAACCCGTCTGGTCCAGGGGACTTATTCGTCTTTAGGTCAGCGATCTTTTTCTTTATTTCTCCTTCTGTGAAGTCCATTGCCTCCAGCTTTTCCCCCGAGTAGGAATCCGTCGGCTGTGGAATGGGACCACACTCTTCAGTAAACACTGAAGAGAAGTAGTCGTTGAGGAGGTTTTCATTTTCTGCATCTGAATGCTCTAATGTGTCCTCCTCATTCCTCAAAGGGCCAATCGTTCGACGGATTGGTTTATGGCTGTTCACATATCCAAAAAACTCCTTGGGATTCTCTTTACAGAGTTTCGCCACTCGGAGTTCCTCAGACCACTTAGCCGCCCTTATGCTGGACTTCACTCTTCTGGCTAGCCTCTGGTATTCGTCAAAGTCACCCGAGATCTTCGATCGCCGGTACGCATTTCTCTTCTCCCTAAGCAGTTGGCCGATTTCTCGATTAAACCACTTTGGTTGAACAGAGGACCGACGGGGGCATTTCAGAGGGATAAAACGCGATTGAAGACTCATAAATGTTGTTTTGAAACTGTTCCAAGAGTCTTCAACAGCATCGCACTCCTCTAGCCTCGCGTCAGTCAGTCCCGCGCGTAGACCTGCAAAGTCTGCTCTTCTCAAATCCAGTTTCCTTGATTTACTAGTTGCAGGCTCTGCCTTGGGGACTTTGACTACAAATCTAATTAGTCGGTGGTCACTGCCACCGAGCTCTTCGCCAACAGAGAGGTCCTCAACGATGTCATCCTCAGAGGTGAAAACCAAGTCGAGGATATTGTCTCCTCTCGTTGGCTCTCTCACCCATTGAGTGAGGAACTCGTTGTTCGTGAACTCTAGGAGTAGTGCCTTCTCGCCACAGGGTTCTCTGGTTTTCCAGTCAACTTGTGTGTTGAAATCACCCATGACGATACACACTCTGTCTTCGACAAGTTCTCCTAGTAGCTGGTACAGATCTCTGTCCTTTTCAACGAGTTGGGCAGGAGGTCTATAAAGCACCAGGGTCCTGTATTTGGCAGGACCTATCTCTAGGTCAACACCTAGTAGTTCATGGTCGGATACGATGTTGCAATCCGTCGAGTTGAGAGTATCCTTGACATACAACATCACACCGCCACCCTCTCTGTCTGGCCTATCTTTCTTGAAGAGCTGGTAACCGGGAATCGTGAATTCACATTCAAAATCTCGGCTTGAGGTTTTAATCCACGTCTCCGTTATGGCCACCATCTCAGGTTCCTCTGTTGCATACGAGGCCACGGAGCTCAAGAAACCTATTCCTGATTGACCTCGCGTTGAACAGGAGAACTTTGAGGGAGTCCCCCAGTGTAGGACTCCCTACGCTCTTCCGTTTCCCGGCTTCCCTTGTGTGGCAGTACACCTCTTTGCCACATCTAAGAACGTCGTTCCAGGAGTGACACGGGCATACTGTCTTATGTCCGCCTTCACTCTGGGTCGGATGCTCCTCTGCGTCCGCTCTACGACATCCTGGATTAAGTTACAGAGTACAGCCTTTCCCTTGAATGAAAGGTGCACTCCGTCCCTTTGGTAAAGGTCGTTTCGACCGTAAAAGGTGCGGTAAGGGTCCAGAAAGAAGACCCCTTCCGCCGTACAGAGGTCGGACAGGCGCTGGTTCAGGGTCACGTTCCTAGAGTGAGCTGTCCGCCTAGGACCTCTTCTTGGGAGCATCCCTACAACGACCCGTTTGCGAGTTTTCAATCCACAGTCGTCCACGGCTCCCATGACCGTGTTGAGAATTTTCTCGCTGGGGCCGACTTTGCCTCCTCGGAGGTAGGGGTCATTCCCACTCACCATCAGGGCAACGACTGAATTCTCGGAGATCTGAGATTTCCCAGCCTCTCCCCTGATGTGGTGGTTCACCCGTCCTGGCTGGCAGCATACCTCCACACTAGTGCGAAGGCGGGCTGCTAGCAGGGGCTGCAAACCTTGTGCTTGGGAGTCGCCCACGAGGGTAACCCTCGGACATTTCCGTGCAGAGGTTTGAGGCTTTCCTTGCGGAAGCGAACTCTTGGTTCGCTCTTTCTTCTCCATCTTATTTGTCTTGTTCTTCTTTTTCTTATTCATCTCTTCCCCCTTTTCTTCCTTTGTTACATACTCTTCTGTTTTTCTCTTTTCTTCCTCTGCTTCAACTTTCTCTTTTTCAGCTTCTACTTTATCTTCTGTTTCAACTTTCTCTTCTTCCTGTTTCTTTCCCTTCCTTTTCCTTTTCTTTGGGGGTTTATCCATAGCATGCGGACCTAGCTCTGGGGGTAATACTGCAGATGCAGTGTTTAGTACAGGGCTTGACGTTAGCTCTGCTATTCTCACCTCAAGCCTGCGAATCAGTCCGGCGTGTTCTAATTCGAGGCTGCTTATTTTTTCCTCCAACTTCCTGGATCTTTCATCGGAAACCCTGCATGTTTCCTTTAGCTCCTTGATTTGGCCGTTTAAAATACAGTCGGTGCAGGAACTGGCCGGGTGGCATTTCGAAAAACACTCCTCCGGAAAGTCCACGCACCACAAAAATATGTGGCATATTGCGCACGTGTATTTTAGAGCTCCTGGTCCTTTCTTGCCGGTCATTCTGAACACTTTCTCTCTTTAAATACTTTGCGACCAATCAATGATAAAAAGGGGGGGGTGGTAAGTTCTCCCCGCGTGAGTCGCTCCCGCCTATCGATCGGAGACGTTTCGGATCTTTCAGAAGGCACGCTCCATGTGCTGCTGTTCGTCCGACCGAGTCGTCAAGCCTCGGCGTGCCGTGGCTCCCAACCAAGCAGCACAGACGGTCCCCGAAGGGGCCATCGATTTGTCACCAGGTGAACAGCAACGAAACACGCCCCTTACTAAACTCCTACTAGTTCCCTTCACAACGGCCAGGATCTCGGAGCAGCGTTCAATGGATATCCCGCCCCACCAAGAGACTCGACCCAAGGCTATTTATTGGCCTGGCAACCAACCTGGGAACAAAGGGCCGTCACCTCGGACCGATGCTACCAGAGGCACCCGTCAACGGGCACTGGGAACGGTCAATAATTACGCGCCAGGGAAGGGGTTAACGGGGCACTACCCTCATCCCATTCATCGTGCCCCAACGCCTAGGACACCTCTAGTCCTAGTCTCTCGCAACCAGTGAACGTCGATTGGCGTTGTTTATAGAGGTTCCAAAGCCCCTCTTCTGACGCGTGAGGTAGCTGCCAGGTCCTTATATGTAGATAGAGGGAAAAAAGGGAAAGAGTGACATGATAGGAGTAAGGCTTTTTTTTGTTTTTTTCTTTTTGTATAAGTGGGAGAGATAGGATAAAAGTTAAAAAGGAGAAGGATAGAGGAGAAAAAGGAATGAATGACGCACTTAGTCTGGAACCTGGTTTGCGACCAAATCGACAAGGGAAGCCATACCAGGGGTACCCAGAAGAGGTACCCCCGCTGACATAGCTCGAAAAGTCAAAGGTACACACAAGCTCTCTTCCCGCGACAAGAGGGCGTCACCTCTCCTTCTACTTTCTTTAAAAGAAAGAGAGAGAGAGAGGGAGAGAGGGAGAGAGAGAGAGAGAGAGAAAAGAGAGAGAGAGAGAGAGAGAGAGAGAGAGAGAGAGAGTCACAAGCAGTCACAAGGAAGAGAAGTACCCTAGAAGACCTTACGGTCCATACGAGAGGGTACTTGTTACGAGTCAGGGACTCGTGAGCCTGTCAGCGAACCAGGACTTTATCCAGGCGCATTTTGAACTGCTCCACAGAGTCGCTGTTCATGACTTCTGGCGGAAGCGCGTTCCACTTGTTGCAGATACTTTTACTGAGAAGTTCCCGCATCTGTCCCGGTGATAACGCGGCAGCTCAATTTTGTAGCCGTGGTTTCTCGTTACGCCCTCGCTTAGTTGGAACATGTCCCCGTTGCCTACGTGGTCAATACCTCGGAGTATTTTGAAGACCTCGATTAATTGACCGCGCCGTCTTCGGGTTTCCAGTGAGAAGAGGTTTAGTTCTTCTAGGCGGGCTTCGTAACTTTTGTGCCTGATCGAGGTGATCAGTTTGGTCGCCCTGGCTTGTACTCGCTCCAGTCGGGCGATGTCCTTCCGAAGGGATGGACTCCAAAACTGGACTGCGTACTTCAGGTGAGGTCGGACCAGGGAATTAAAGAGAGTGAGAACGATTTCCCTGTTCCGATACCCAAACTGTCGCTTGATATACCCTAAGATTCTCTGGGCTTTCTTCTCCGCCTCGATGCACTGCTTGGAAAACTTGAGGTCGCTGGTGATCACGACTCCCAAGTCTTTTTCCATGTCTGTGCTCTCGAGCGCCGAGTTTTTGAGGCTGTAGACGGCTTGGGGATTTCTGTGGCCGATGTGCATCACCTTGCACTTTTCGACATTGAACGGCATTTGCCATTTGTCTGACCACTCCCCGAGTTTCCTCAAGTCGGCTTGGAGTCTCTCGACGTTTTCCGCGTCTGCCACGTTCATACCTAGTTTGGTATAGTCGGCAAATTTGGAAATCCTCGCAGTTATGCCATCATCTATGTCGTTTATATAGATGATGAAGAGTAGGGGGCCCAGCACGGAGCCTTGGGGAACGCCGCTTGTTACCGGTAGCCAACCGGACGTTTGCCCGTTCACCACTACTCGCTGCCTTCGACTATGCAGCTAGTTTTCGATCCAGTCACCTACAGCTCCGGCGATGCCTAGCGCTCGAACCTTTTTCAGCAATCGGCGGTGGGGCACCTTGTCGAAGGCCTTCTTCAAGTCGAGGTAGATGACATCCACCGCCTTCTCCCGGTCGTGCTCGCTGAACACGAAGTGGAAGAATTTCAAAAGGTTCGTTAGGCATGACCTGTGCCGCCGGAACCCGTGTTGGGAATTCCTCAATAGGTGGTTGGACTCGACGTGCGGCGTTATTTCGTCAACCAGGATACTTTCCAACAATTTTCCTACTACCGACGTCAGGCTGATCGGCCGGTAGTTAGATGGCTCGCTCGCGTTACCCTTTTTGAATATGGGGGTGACTTCCGCGTCTCGCCAGTCCTTTGGCACGCATCCAGTCTCGAGCGATTTCCTGAAGAACGAGCAGAGATGTGGGGAGACCTCATCTCGCACTTTCTTCAGCACCCGTGGTAAGAAGCCATCGGGCCCTGGCGACTTGTAGCGGTTCAAAGCGTCGGTCTTTGAACGCACTGTCGTCTCTTCGAAGTGAAATCTCTCCAATTGCTCTGAGCCTTCGTACTTGTCGCGAGGCTCAGGAGTGGTGTTCTTCTCCTCAGTGAAAACTGACGAGAAGTACTTGTTGAGGATGGTCGCATTCGCTTCGTCACTGAGCTCTAGCTCACCATCCTCTTTCACCAAGGGACCGATCCGTCTACGTGTCGGCTTACGGCTGTTTACGTATCCGAAGAATTCCTTGGGGCTCTCTTTGCAGAGTCTCGCCACACGGACTTCTTCGGCGCGTTTCGCCACCCTTATCATGGACTTGACACTTCGGCATAGACTTCTGTAGTGCTCGAATTCTCCAGTGTTCTTCGCTTGGCGATAGGCGGTTTTTCTCTTCCGTAGGGTTCTCCCGATTTTGGGGGTGAACCACTTGGGTTGAGTAGCTCCGACTCGGCCGCGTTCTGATTGAATGAATCGTGACTGCAGGGCCATGAATGAGTTTTTAAAATTCTTCCATGGTTGCTCGACGTTGTCACTATCTTCCACCTCTATCGCTGCCACGCCAGCACGAAGTCCCGCGAAATTTGCCTTTCTGAAGTTCAGCTTGGCTGCAGCACGAGCTACTGCTTCGCGAGCTGGGACTCGAATGCAGAACCTGATGAGGCGGTGGTCGCTGCCACCTAGCTCCTCATCTACACTAACTTGCTCAATGATGTCTTCCTCGGATGTGAGAACTAGGTCGAGAATGTTTGCACCTCATGTTGGTTCTCTCACCCATTGAGTGAAGAATCCTTCATTTACGAAGTTAAGGAGCCGTATGTTGTCGATGCCGGTTTCTCTGGTTGCCCAGTCAACGTGAGTGTTGAAGTCCCCCATGACGATACTCACCGTGCCTTCAGTTAACTGATTCAGTTGATTATAGAGGTCCCTGTCTTGATCCTCCGTCGAGGATGGGGGTCTATAAACTGTAACAGTCCTGTACTTGGTGGTACCCAGCTCCAAGTCCACGCATAGGACTTCTTGGTGGGCGGTGGTGGTGCTGCTCGTTGCCGTGAATACACTTCTCACGTACACCACCACTCCGCCCCCCTCCTTCGCCAGCCGGTCTTTGTGGAAGATCTGGTAGCCCGGGATTGCGAATTCGCCCTCAAAGTCACGAACAGAGGTTCGAATCCACGACTCCGTGATGGCCACCAGATCTGGTTCTTCCGTTGCTACGAGGGCCACTAATTCCAGAAACTTGTTCCGGATGGACCTCGCGTTGAACAGAAGAACCTTAAGGGAGTTCCCGGCTGGTGGTCTCCCTAAGTTCGACCGTTTCCGCCGCCTATGGCTTGGCGGCAGGACCGGTCCTCCTTTCCCGAACAGACCGGACGCAGCGGTTAACCGTCTCCTGGATGAGGTTATCCAGCATGGCTTTTCCCTTCATCGACAGGTGGGCTCCGTCCCTTTGGTAGAGGTCGTTCCTACCAAAGAACGTCCGGAAAGGGTCCGCGAAGAAGACCCCTTCAGCTGTACAGAGGTCTCTCAACCTCTGGTTAACCAGCTCATTGCGACGGTATTTAATGGGGTTAGGGCTCCTCCGTGGAAGGATCCCGACAACGACCCTCCTCCTCGTCTTTAGTCCGCAGTCGTCGACTGCCCCCATGACGTTCTGGAGTATTGGTTCTGTCGCCCCTGCTTCCCCGTTGCGGAAGTAGAGGTCGTTGCCACTAGCCAGAATGGCAACTACTGAAGAGTCAGGAGTGGGACTCTTCTCCACCTCCTTTCTTAATGCCTTATTACCCTTGCCGGGCAGGCATTTGACCTCCACTTTCTTTTGGAGCCGTGCTCGCAGGAACAGTTCTAGTCTTCGAGCCTGAGAGTCACGATAGACAGTGACCTCCGGTTTCTTGCACGCTTTCTCCTTCTTCCTCTCCACCTTCTTCCAGCCATCTGCCTTCGTGCTCTTTTCCTTCTCTTTCGTGTTAACAGCTTCGCTGTCTTCTTTTTTCTTCTTTGCAATCTTCTCTTCTTCCATTTTTTGCTTCCTTCTATTCTTCTTCCTTTCTTGCTTCTTTCGCTTTCTCTCCTTTTTCTCATCTTCTGTGATGGGAGTTTTGGGGGGTTTCTTGACGGCGGCTGCGTAGCTGCCATCATTGTCCCCTCCACTACCCTCAGCGGTCTTCTCCTCAGTCGTAGCGCTCAAGTCGTCACTCGAGTGCTTGAGGTCGAGTGCATTCTTTAGGAGGGCGACCTGGCTCTTAAGGTCGGCGATCTGCCCGGTGTACCTCTCCTCCATCTGGGCAATCTCCTTCCTCCTCCTTTCCTCCGCCTGCTCGAGCTTCTCCTCCAGAACGCAGAAGAGGCATCTGCTCGTTGGAGCGATGTCCCTGAAGTTGCCTTTCGGGAAGTCAATACACCAGCGTGTGCTTTCGCATTTTGGGCATTCGCTTTTTAGTGTTTGAGCGCCAGGCATTATTATTATCACTTGTAGACCACTTGTTGAAAAAATTTTGGGGGGTGGTGATTTATCCTCGCGCGAGTCGCTCCCGCCTACTTTTCCTTCAGCTTTGGGACTTTTGGAGTGCAATCCGCTTTGGCGTTGCCAAAGCGGATTGCACAGGGAGACAACAGTTTCATGCACCTTACTAACTCTTAATGACTGAAGTCGGAGCGGCCAGGATCTCTGGCGAGCGGTCAAGGGATATCGTGCTCGCTTTGAGAGACTCTACCCGGGGCTTTTAGTTGGCCTGGCAGCCAACCTGGTAACAAGGACCCGTCACCTCGGGTCGGTGCAACCACTGACACTAAGGAACGGTCACAGGGAGCTGGTCAGGCAATTGCACCGGGGCGCTTAATCGCGCCCCGGTGCCTAGGATCCCTTCAATCCTAGTCTCTCGCGACCTGTGAGAGTTAGATAGTGTTATTTATAGAGGTTCCAAAGCCTCTCTTCCCACACGGCATAAGGTAGCTGGTGAGGTCCTTACTATCAAGTAGTATCGAAGTTTTTTTTTTTTTTTTTTTTACATTTTTTTTTCAAGGTTGGGGATAGCGTAAGAAAAGGACGGAGTCATAGCGGCAAAGTGCCATTGAAAAATTTAGGAAGGAGTATAAAGGTGGAACTCTTGGTCTGAGCTCTCCCCGTCGGCCAATCCAGCATGGGTAACCCTTTCAGGCGTCTGTTGCGCCCGCCGGTACAGCCCTAAGGATCAGAGAGCTGCTCAATCTCTCCCACCACGGGAAGGTGGTGCCAAGTCCAGAAAGAGAGAGAGAGAGAGAGAGAGAGAGAGAGAGAGAGAGAGAGAGGAACAAGGAACAAGGAGGAACAAGGAAAGTTAGTACCCTAGGAGACCTTACGGTCCATTCAAAGAGGGTACCTTTAGGCTAGCAATCGAGCGGGCACATGGCTGCTCAATTGTTTTGCGTCCATAAACGGCCACTTTTCAAGACTTTGTCTAGTCTTGACTTGAACTGGTCAACAGATTCACTGTTGACAACTTCCACTGGAAGTGCGTTCCACATACCGCAGATACTGTAAGTGAAAAAATTTCCACACAGATTGCGGTTGTAACGCTTCAGTTCAAGTTTGAAGCCGTGATTGCGCGTTCTGTTCTCACTCAGTGTGAAAATAGCCCGGTAGTCAACATTGTCGAACCCTCGAAGTATTTTGAAAACCTCGATGAGCTGACCACGTAGTCTACGGGTTTCCAGCTAGAACAGATCTAATTCCCTTAGTCTATCCTCATAACTTTTATGTCGGATAGAGGGAATCAGCTTGGTTGCCCTGGCTTGTACGCGTTCCAATCTCGCGATGTCCTTTCGCAATGAAGGACTCCAAAATTGTACGGCATACTCCAGGTGCGGTCGGACAAGTGAGTTGTACAGGCACAGTACAATCTCCTGGTTCCGATAACCAAACTGGCGCTTAATATAGCCTAGCATCCTTTGGGCCTTTTTCTCCGCCTCAATGCACTGGTTCGAGAACTTGAGGTCACTAGTAATAGTAACACCCAAGTCCTTCTCAGTGTCACTCGATTCAAGAGCAGTGCCCTTAAGGATATACTGAGATTGGGGGTTTCTGTGGCCGATATGCATCACTTTGCATTTGCCCACGTTAAAAGGCATTTGCCACGTGTCCGACCACTCCCCAATCTTCCCAAGATCTTCCTGCAGGCGGGCAGTATTTCCATCCTTTGCTACGTTCATACCAAGCTTGGTATCGTCGGCAAATTTGGAAATCTTCGCAACCATGTAACCGTCCATGTCATTGACGTAGATGATGAATAGTAGTGGTCCCAGGACAGAACCTTGAGGCACCCCGCTAGTAACGGGCACCCACTCAGAAGACTGTCCATTTACCACCACCCGTTGCCGTCTGCCACTTAGCCAGTTCTCGATCCAGCCGGCTACCTTTCCGTCTATGCCAAGCGCTCGCACTTTCCGGAGAAGGCGGCGGTGTGGTACCTTATCAAAGGCTTTCTGAAAGTCTAGGTAGACCACATCCACCGCCTTGTCCCGATCGTGCTCACTGAAAACGAAGTGGAAGAATTCCACAAGGTTCGTCAGGCATGACCGTTGCCTTCGGAAGCCGTGCTGGGAACTCCTCAGTAGCAGGTTTTGACTCTAAATACGACGTCACTTTGTCCACCATGATGCTTTCCATGAGTTTACCGACTATCGAAGTCAGACTGATAGGTCGGTAGTTCGACGGTTGGTTACGGTCTCCTTTCTTGAAGATAGGAGTCACCTCCGCCTCACGCCAGTCTCTAGGAACGCATCCGGTCCGGATTGACATGTTAAAGATAGCGCACAGATGTCGTGATACTTCATCGCACACTTCCTTCAACACTTTAGGTAGAAACCCGTCCGGTCCAGGGGACTTATTCGTCTTTAGGTCAGCGATCTTTTTCTTTATTTCTCCTTCGGTGAAGTCCATTGCCTCCAGCTTTTCCCCCGAGTAGGAATCCGTCTGCTGGGGAATGGGACCACACTCTTCAGTAAACACTGAAGAGAAGTAGTCGTTGAGGAGGTTGGCATTTTCTGCATCTGAATGCTTTAATGTCCCCTCCTCGTTCCTCAAAGGGCCAATCGTTCGACGGATTGGTTTACGGCTGTTCACATATCCAAAAAACTCCTTGGGATTCTCTTTACAGAGTCTCGCCACTCGGAGTTCCTCAGACCGCTTAGCCGCCCTTATGCTGGACTTCACTCTCCTGGCTAGCCTCCGGTATTCGTCAAAGTCACCCGAGATCTTCGATTGCCGGTACACATTTCTCTTCTCCCTAAGCAGTTGGCCGATTTCTCGATTAAACCACTTTGGTTAAACAGAAGACCGACGGGGGCATTTCAGAGGGATAAAACGCGATTGAAGACTCATGAATGTGGTTTTGAAACTGTTCCAAGAGTCTTCAACAGCATCGCACTCCTCTAGCCTCGCGTCAGTCAGTCCCGCGCGTAGACCTGCAAAGTCTGCTCTTCTCAAATCCAGTTTCCTTGATTTACTAGTTGCAGGCTCTGCCTTGGGGACTTTGACTACAAATCTAATTAGTCGGTGGTCACTGCCACCGAGCTCTTCGCCTACAGAGAGGTCCTCAACGATGTCATCCTCAGAGGTGAAAACCAAGTCGAGGATATTGTCTCCTCTCGTTGGCTCTCTCACCCATTGAGTGAGGAACTCGTTGTTCGTGAACTCCAGGAGTAGTGCGTTCTCGCCAGAGGGTTCTCTGGTTTCCCAGTCAACTTGTGTGTTGAAATCACCCATGACGATACACACTCTGTCTTTCACAAGTTCCCCTAGTAGCTGGTACAGATCTCTGTCCTTTTCAACGAGTTGGGCAGGAGGTCTATAAAGCACCAGGGTCCTGTATTTGGCAGGACCTATCTCTAGGTCAACACCTAGTAGTTCATGGTCGGATACGATGTTGCAATCCGTCGAGTTGAGAGTATCCTTGACATACAACATCACACCGCCACCCTCTCTGTCTGGCCTATCTTTCAAGAAGAGCTGGTAACCGGGAATCGTGAATTCACTTTCAAAATCTCGGCTTGAGGTTTTTATCCACGACTCCGTTATGGCCACCATCTCCGGTTCTTCTGTTGCTACGAGGCCACGAAGTTCTAGAAACTTGTTTCTGATAGACCTCGCATTAAACAGAAGAACTTTTAGGGAGTCCCCGACTGTAGGACTCCCTACGCTCTTCTGTTTCCCGCTTTCTTTCTCTGTGGCGGGATCACTCCACTCTTTGTGACTTCAGAAAAGGTCGTTCCTGGAGTAACACGGGTGTACTGGCGTACGTCCTCCTTTACTCGGGGTCTGACACTTCTTTGGGTCCGCTCCACAACATCCTGGATCATGTTTGCGAGTGCAGCTTTCCCTTTAAAGGAAAGATGCACTCCGTCCCTTTTGTACAGGTCATTTCTCCCGTAAAAGGTGCGGTAGGGGTCTACAAAAAAGACTCCTTCCGCCGTACATAGATCTGCCAGGCGTTGGTTTATGGAGACATTCCTCGCGTGAGCATTGCGGGATGGACCTCGTCTTGGGAGTATCCCGACCACGACACGTCTGCGGGTTTTTAGCCCACAGTCGTCAACCCCTCCCATAACCGTGGTCAGGATCTTCCCGCTGACTCCTACATTGCCTCCTCGTAGGTAGAGATCGTTGCCACTTGCCATGAGGGCAACTACTGAGTTCTCAGAGATGTGAGATTTCTCAGCCTCCACCCTTATTTCTCCGTTCCCCTTTCCTGGAAGGCAGCTAACCTTCACACTGGTGTGAAGGCGGGCCGCTAGCAAGGGTTGTAGATCCCGCGCTTGGGAGTCACCGATCACGATGACCCTCGCGCATTTGGGTTCAGAGGACAGAGGCTTCCCTTTCAGTATGGGCTCTTTCGATTCCTCTTTCTTCCCCACTTTTTTGGGTTTTTTCTTCTTCGTTTTATCTTCCGTTTCTACTTTCTCTTCTGTTTTTCCTTTCTTACTCTTCCTTTTCTTCTTTTTGACGCCCTGAGTAACCCCAGCAGCTGCTGGCTCTGGGACGTCGGATGGTTGGCCTATCTCTATCGACGCGGTGCATGAGGGCCCAACAGAGGAGCCATCCGCGTCGTTGGGAGTTTCTTGTTGCCGTTGCTGTCCATTGGTGGCTTTAATCTCTGAAATGATGGCTTCGAGATGACGGATTTGAGTCACATGCTCAGACTCGAGGATTTTCACCTTTTCTTCCAGCCGTCGTGTTTTTTCCTCAGAAGATTTAAAAAGTTCCTTAAGCTCCTGAAGTTCTGCCCTAAGGACGCAGTCCGTGCAGATACTTCCAGGGTGGCATTTTGAGAAACACCCCTCCGGAAAATCTACGCACCACTTGTCCTTTTGGCATGTGGAGCAGGTATACTTTAACGCACCAGGTCCTTTCTTTCCAGTCATGCTGAACACTTTATAACTGAATACTTTGTGACCACTCAATAAAAAAGAAAGGGGGTCGTGAGTTCGCCCCGCGTGAGTCGCTCCCGCCTATCGATCAGAGAGGTTTCGGATCTTTCAGAAGGCACGCTCCTTGTGCTGCTGTTCGTCCGACCGAGTCGTCAAACCTCGGCGTGCCGTGGCTCCCAACCAAGCAGCACTGACGGTCCCCGAAGGGGCCATCGATTTCTCACCAGGTGAACAACGGAGCACACCCCGTACTAAACTCCTACTAGTTACCTTCACGACGGCCAAGATCTCGGAGCAGCGTTCAGTGGATATCCCGCCACACTAAGAGACTCGACCCAAGGCTTTTTATTGGCCTGGCAACCAACATGGGAACAAAGGGCCGTCACCACGGACCAATGCTACCAGAGGCACCCGTCGACGGTCACTGGGAATGGTCAATAATTATGCGCAAGAAAAGGGGTTACCGGGGCACTACCCTCATCCCATTCATCGTGCCCCAACGCCTAAGACCCCTCAAGTCCTAGTCTCTCGCAACCAGTGAGCGTCGATTGGCGTTGTTTATAGAGGTTCCAAAGCATCTCTTCTGACGCGTGAGGTAGCTGCCAGGTCCTTATATGTAGATAGATGAAAAAAGGCTAAGAGTGACATGATAGGTATAGGGGTTGGTTTAATTTGTTGTTTTTTTCTTTTTGTATAAGTAGAAGAAATAGGATTAATTTTTTTTGAAAGATGAAGGATAGAGTAGGATAAAAAAAGAAAAGAAAAGACGCACTTAGTCTGGAACCTAATTTCCGACCAAATCGACAAGGGAAACCCTGCCAGGGGTGCCAGAAGATAGGTACCCCCGCCGACATAGCTCGAAAAGTCAAGGGTACGCACAAGCTCTCTTCCCGCGACAAGGGGGCGTGAGATAGAGAGATAGAGAGATAGAGAGATAGAGAGATAGAGAGATAGAGAGATAGAGAGATAGAGAGATAGAGAGATAGAGAGATAGAGATAGAGATAGAGATAGAGATAGAGATAGAGATAGAGTTACATAGAGTTACATAGAGTTACATAGAGTTACATAGAGTTACACAGATCACACGGGCCTTACGGCCAAGACTAAGGTGATCTGGCCTTAAATCTACTGCCACTTACACATAGAATAGTAGAAGTAAAGGATAGAAAAGTTTTAGGCTCTCCCCACCCTCCACTCCCTCCGGCAAAAGCCGTACATGAAATAATTTGGGAAAAGTACCTTGCAGGTGTAAGAAGACAGTACCTGAAGGAAATTTGCATTGAATAGTAATTAAATGAAATGAATATGAAAACCACTTACATAAACCTGAAAGAGTTATATTTTTGTAATATTATTTTATTTTGTAGCTTATGCTAAACAATTCCAATATTTGTTAAGTGTTTGTCTAATCTCATTTTAAATGAATCTATAGTTCTGCTGTCCACTACTGCGTTTGGCAAATTATTCCAATCATTAATAATCGAGTAAGTGAAGAAGTTTTTTATTACATCCATAGTGGCTCTTTTACCCTGAAGTTTTGAATCATGTCCACGGGTGGGACACTCCCCTGTCAGTGTGAACAAGTTATTGGCATTAACGTTGTTAAATCCTTTAAGTATTTTGAAGCACTCTATAAGCTGCCCCCTTAGTCTTCGTTTTCTGACGGAAAATAGATTGAGTTTTTTTAGCCTCTCGTGGTAAGGTTTGTTACGTACTGACGGGATAAGTTTTGTCGCTCTGTGTTGTACAGCTTCTAATTTATCTATGTCTTTTATTAAGTAAGGGGCCCAGAACTGTACAGCGTATTCGAGATGGGGCCTGACAATACTTTTATATAGTGGCATAATTATCTCCTCGCTTTTATAAGTAAAGTTTCTTTTTATAAATCCTAGTGCTGTGTTAGCTTTGTTTGCAGCAGCTGCGCATTGGTTTGATGTTTTTAAGTTTTCTGTAATTATTACTCCTAAATCTTTAACCTGCGGGGTTGTGTTTATTAAGCCGCCTTGCATTGTATAGGTGTATTTTTTGTTTTTTGTTCCGCACTGAAGGATTTGGCATTTGTCGATATTAAATGGCATTTGCCATTTCTCAGACCATTCGGTAATTTTATTTATATCAGCCTGCAGGCTAGCCCTGTCATCTTCGCATAGTACTGAGTTACCTATTTTCGTGTCATCTGCAAATTTAGATATGATATTATTTATTCCAACGTCTATGTCATTGATGTATATAGTAAATAAAATAGGCCCCAGGACTGATCCCTGGGGAAAGATGATAGAGATAGAGATACAGATAGAGATAGAGATAGAGATAGAGATAGAACTACAGAACTACAGAACTACAGAATCTAGGACCAACAAAGACCCTAAGGTCCGCTCAAGGCTAGTCCGCTACACTACATCCGAAACTACGATACACACTTATCTACGAGTGTATCTCTAACATGCTATATATATTTTTTTTTTTTTAAATATATAATCTACTGTACACACTTATCTACATGTGTACAATGTCAGGCATATTAACTACTTCAACCTAGGGGGGAGGGGGGGTGATAGAAAGTTTTTCTTCTCAACTTCCGCAGCCCTCGACTGCTAGTGGTGAAAATCTAGTTATAGGATAGGCGGAAAAGAAAATGGATATCTAAACTACACATGCAAGAGAAATCGCTGGCATCATTTTTAGTCATCATTTTTACTCTCGTTGTTCCTCCGCTCCAAACTCCTTTTGCAAAGACGTTATTATTTACTGTGCTCAGACTACGTTATATTTATACTATTTAAGTGCGCGTCGAGACGGTTTTTAAACATATTTACCGACCTACTATCCACTACGTGGGTGGGTAGCCTATTCCAAATTTGAGTAATTTTAAACGTAAAATAGTTTTGGGCTATACTAGTGTTAAATCGCTTGTTCACTAATTTTAATCCGTGTTGCCGAGTATTTCCCCTATGATCCAATTCGAACAAATTCCTATAATCAACGTTTGAAAATCCTTTCAATATTTTAAATACTTCAATTAGCTGGCCACGTAATCTTCTGCCTTCGAGAGATGGCAAATCTAATGCCCTGAGTCTTTCCTCATAGGGCCTGTTTCTCAGCTCGGGAATTAATTTTGTAGCCCTACGCTGCACTCTTTCTAATTGCGCGATATCTTTGTTTAAGTATGGAGCCCAAAATTGAACCGCATATTCGAGCAGTGGACGCACAAGTGATTTATACAATGGTAAAATTATCTCTTTGGATTTGAACGTGAAATTACGCGCGATATAACCCAGCACACGATTTGCTTTTTTACATGCATCCGCGCATTGTTTCGTGACTTTGAAGTCATCCGAGACTAAAACTCCCAGGTCTTTTTCCAATTTAACTACGTCGAGGACCTGGCCTTTCATGGTATACTCTACCCTCAAATTATGGCAACCCAAATGCATCACCTTACATTTACTTAAATTAAGGACAAAGCCTGGTTTAATGATGACTGTAAGAGGGCTCATATGCAGAAACAAGAAGCCTACAACCTGTGGAAGGGGAGTAGATCTGCCTTTCTATGGGATAATTATGTGCACTACAGAACAGCAGCTCAGAGGGTATATAATAATGCGGAAGTTGAATTCAATACTACCACAAAGGGAACTCTTCAGCGCACAGCAAATTCCCACAAATTCTGGACCACTCTCAAGTCTGCTCTTTTTGGGAATGATTCATCTATGCCACCCCTTCTTAAACCTGATGGTTCCATTACCCATAGTCCTGAAGAAAAGGCAACACTGTTGGCTGATGTTTTTGATAATAAACAAAGTAATGAGAATCTAACTCTACCTGACACTTGTTTCCCTGAACCAAGGTTAAACAAGATTGCTTTCCGTTCAAGTGAAGTAAAACAGTTACTTCTTGATCTGGATGCTTATGGTGGTACTGACCCAAATGGTATATTCCCTTTATTCTTTAAGAAAACTGCAGAGTATTTGGCTCCCAAGCTTTCCGTTATTCTTCGGAAGCTGGCGAGGAGTGGTAGTTTTTGCGAATGTTGGAGAATTGGTAACATCATTCCATTATGTAAAAGTGCAAGTGGTAGTTTTAACCCTACTGAATATAGGCCCATTTCTATAACTCCTGTTCTATCTAAGATTTTTGAACGTTTACTAGCTAAACGTTTAAGTACATTTGCCGAGCTTAATCGTCTGTTTCCCTTTTTACAGTTTGGATTTCGTAAGGGTCTGAGCACTTGTGATGCACTTCTCACTGTCTCCACCATTGTCCAAAAATCATTAGACTCTGGTCAAGAAGTTCGCTTAGTTGGCCTGGATTTCAGTGCCGCATTTGACCGTGTCAATCATAAGGCCCTGATATTTAAGTTGAAGCAGTTGGGAGTAGGTGGTGTATTTTTAAATATTATTGAACAATTTTTAACAAATCGACATCAAAAGGTTTATGTTGACAATAATTTTAGTGATGAGAGAGAGGTGCTATCTGGTGTACCACAAGGCAGTGTTCTTGGTCCTCTACTGTTTATATTATATACCCATGATATGTGGTTTGGACTGGAAAATAGACTTATAGCCTATGCTGATGATGCTACTCTAATAGCCCCAGTCCCATCTCCTGAGTTGAGAGCATCGGTTGCAGAGTCTTTAAATAGAGATCTGGCTAAGATAAATGTTTGGTGCACTTCATGGGGCATGAAGTTAAATGCAAAGAAAACCCAGAGTATGATTGTTAGCAGATCCAGAACACTAGATCCTCCCCATCCAGATCTTTTAATAAATAACATTCCCATCTCCATATGTGATTCTTTTAAGTTGCTTGGAGTTATGCTTGACTCTAGGTTTACTTTTGAGAATCACATTCGATCTATTTCCTCCTCTATTGCTCAAAAAATTGGCATTTTGAGGAAATCTTACAAAGTATTTGGAGAGCAGACTGTTCTTAAAAATTGTTTTAATGCTTTTATTCTTCCGTGTTTTGAATATTGCGCCCCTGTTTGGAGTTCGGCAGCCAACTCTTATCTTAATTTATTAGATAAAAATTTGAGAGCAATAAAATTTTTAATTCCTGACCTCAAAGTTGATCTGTGGCACAGGCGAGCAATAAGCTCCTTATGCATCTTATATAAAATTTTTAACAATGCAGATCATCCACTGCATCACGATCTGCCCAATTTATATGCCCCTCAACGAGTTACCAGAGGTGTACTAAATGCCAATAGTAGGGCCTTTACGCCTATGAGATTCAACACAACACAGTTTTCAAGAAGTTTCATTCCTAACACAACTAAACTGTGGAATGAACTTCCTAGTGTTGTTGTTGAGTCCTTGGAACTTCAGAAATTTAAAGTGGGTGCTAATACATTTTTAATTAACAGAAACTTATAACTTTAATATTTTATTCATTATCCACACATATATAATATTATAATATTTTTAACATTATAGCATTTAATTTTTTTATTTTATTTTTTTTTATTTTTTTTTTTTGATTTTCTATTTATTTATTATGTTTTTCTTAATCTTTGTTTCTTTTTTTCCATACCAGGTTTCTTTCCCCACTGGGGCCCTTGGGCTTATAGCTATTTGCTCTTCCAGTTGGGGTTGTGGCTTGGAACTTTAATAATAATAATACACAAACATTTTCTACCAGTGACTCGTCAGTCGCCATGATTAAATCGAGGATATTATTATCACGAGTTGGTTCCTCCACTTTTTGAACGAGGAAATTCTCCAGAATAAAGTTTAGTAGTCTCTCCCCAGCTTTATTTGACGTTAGGTTACTATAATTAACGTTTGGATAGTTAAAATCGCCGCAGACTAATGTGGTTCCTTTTCTAACCCAAGATGAAAGCATATCAAAGAGTGCAGCATCTTCTCTTTCTATTTGCGATGGAGGACGATATATGACGGCTAAATTAATTTTATATTTTGCATTACAACATAATTGGATTAATAAGGCCTCACTTCTCATATCTGCCGTAGACGAGTCGATCGTTATAGCGTTTAAGTCATCTTTTATATACACTAATACGCCCCCTCCTCTACCAGTTTGTCTATTTGTATAATGAATTTTATAACCTGGTATATCAAATTCGCAAACACTGATCCCCGAATGTGTATCTATCCAAGTCTCGCTTAAGAATACGAGATCGTAGTCTCCCTCTAGAATTACGGCTTTTATTTCGGCAAGTTTATTTTTTAAGCTACGAACATTTGAATATATACATTTCAATTTGCGCTTTAGGTGGACTCCTCTATCACACGCGAATCTGTTCCGTTTCCCTGCTCCCCAATACTCATTGCCCCTTCAAGCGAGGAACGGTCTGGTGCATGGGCATCACGTGGCCCCGCAACTTTCCTACTTAATATGCTACGTACTGACTGGTCTAAAATCCTACCCAGCCGACTGTTTCCCACATCGCTTAAATGAATTCCGTCCGTTTGATAAAGTGAAGGTTGGTCTTGGAATTTATCCCAAACGTTAAAGAAGCTAACTCCAGTATCGAGACACAAGCGCTTAAGGCACTCGTTTGTATATATAGCACGGGACTGCAGACGCAACGTGGATTTTAGTCGGGGTAAAATGCCAATTATTCCTACGTTATCCGCTTTAACTTTCGCAGTATGAATCAGAGTCTTAGCGCGGTTTACTATTCCTTCTGGGGTGCTGTCGTATCTGTGCACATCATTCCCCCCTACGAGCGTGAGGATCGTACGCCCGTCACGTGTTTGGTCCAATTTTTCAATTTCACTAACTACTTTATCTATGCGGCCACCAGGAAAGCAAAATCGTTTTCGTTTTGACGGGTTTCGCGCTGTGAATTCCGGCTCTTGGTTTTTAATTAGAGAATCCCCAATTAGTACAGTTTCTTCTTCCCCTTCGATAGAAGTTAGCAGTGCGAAGGGGTTTGAGCATGGTAATGTGAAATGTTGTTCCCTCGATGGTCTAGCCCCATTTCTAACGGGCCTAAATTGCGAATCTTGGGGTCTATATTGTGAATCCTGGGGTCCAAACGAGTTCAAAATCCTTTGTTGCTGGTCAACAATTGTCTGATGATTCATACGAGTAGGCCGATTGTCGCGATTTCTATTTTCCCTCCCACGCATGTCATGAATGGTAGAATTTAGACTCGAATTTAATTCGTCGACTTTACGGTTGGTCGATATAACGTCCCTCGCGACGGAATTTAGTTCTAATTTAATTTCGCTAATCGCGTTAGCAAACTTACGCTCCAACGCATCGTTTAACATACAAAAACGGCAAATTCTAGTTTGTTCCATGTTAGAAGGAACGTAAATTTCCTTATTAAAGGAAGCCCCACAACTCGAACATTCAAACTTGATCACGGGCATTGTCGATTTCTAGAATACGTATGAAGATAAATAAAATTAACACAGCGAATAAGACGGCCAATCTTTTTAATACAGCGACTAATATTATATGAGCGCAGGAAGTATCTATAATTATTAAGTTACTCAGAAAACGAAATTTATGGGCACAGATGAATTAAGCAGGAGCACAGAGATAACACGTCTTTAGAGATAGAGATAGAGATAGAGATAGAGATAGAGATAGAGATAGAGATAGAGATAGAGATAGAACTACAGAACTACAGAACTACAGAATCTAGGACCAACAAAGACCCTAAGGTCCGCTCGAGGCTAGTCCGCTACACTACATCCGAAACTACGATACACACTTATCTACGAGTGTATCTCTAACATGCTATTTTTTTATTTTTTTTAAATATATAATCTACTGTACACACTTATCTACATGTGTACAATGTCAGGCATATTAACTACTTCAACCTAAGGGGGGGTGATAGAAAGTTTTTCTTCTCAACTTCCGCAGCCCTCGACTGCTAGTGGTGAAAATCTAGTTATAGGATAGGCGGAAAAGAAAATGGATATCTAAACTACACATGCAAGAGAAATCGCTGGCATCATTTTTAGTCATCATTTTTACTCTCGTTGTTCCTCCGCTCCAAACTCCTTTTGCAAAGACGTTATTATTTACTGTGCTCAGACTACGTTATATTTATACTATTTAAGTGCGCGTCGAGACGGTTTTTAAACATATTTACCGACCTACTATCCACTACGTGGGTGGGTAGCCTATTCCAAATTTGAGTAATTTTAAACGTAAAATAGTTTTGGGCTATACTAGTGTTAAATCGCTTGTTCACTAATTTTAATCCGTGTTGCCGAGTATTTCCCCTATGATCCAATTCGAACAAATTCCTATAATCAACGTTTGAAAATCCTTTCAATATTTTAAATACTTCAATTAGCTGGCCACGTAATCTTCTGCCTTCGAGAGATGGCAAATCTAATGCCCTGAGTCTTTCCTCATAGGGCCTGTTTCTCAGCTCGGGAATTAATTTTGTAGCCCTACGCTGCACTCTTTCTAATTGCGCGATATCTTTGTTTAAGTATGGAGCCCAAAATTGAACCGCATATTCGAGCAGTGGACGCACAAGTGATTTATACAATGGTAAAATTATCTCTTTGGATTTGAACGTGAAATTACGCGCGATATAACCCAGCACACGATTTGCTTTTTTACATGCATCCGCGCATTGTTTCGTGACTTTGAAGTCATCCGAGACTAAAACTCCCAGGTCTTTTTCCAATTTAACTACGTCGAGGACCTGGCCTTTCATGGTATACTCTACCCTCAAATTATGGCAACCCAAATGCATCACCTTACATTTACTTAAATTAAACTGCATTTGCCACTTATCCGCCCATCTGACAATCAAGTTTAGGTCCTTTTGTAATTTTTCTACATCCGATCTTACATAGGCACGGTTGCCCAGCTTCGTGTCGTCAGCAAATTTAGAAATCGTACTAAATACGCCATTATCCAAATCGTTTATATATATTAGAAACAATAATGGGCCAAGAACGGAGCCTTGTGGCACTCCACTACTGACGTTGACCCAATCTGAACATTCACCATTTATAACTACTCGCTGCGAACGATCCTTCAGCCAATTTCTAATCCAATTTAATATCTTACCCTTCACACCGACTGCTTTAACTTTCATTAATAATCTCTCGTGCGGAACGGTGTCAAACGCCTTTTTAAAGTCTAGATAGATTACATCTACAGCTTTGCTTTCGTCGTAAAGGCAAATCATTTTATGGAAGAATTCGAGCAAATTTGTCAAGCACGATCTCGCCCGCCTAAACCCATGTTGGGAATCTTTAATCAGATTATGTACCTCGAGGTGGCACACTATTCTATCTCTAATTACCGATTCTAAAAGCTTTCCAACTACCGAAGTTAGACTAATAGGACGAAAATTCGTTGCTTCGTATCTATTCCCATTCTTAAATATTGGTGTAACGTTTGCACGCTTGAAGTCTACAGGGACTACGCCATCTTCTAATGAGCGATTGAAAATTGCACGCAACGGCTTCGCAAGCTCATTCTTAAGTTCCTTTAAATGAGTGGGTAAACGCCATCGGGCCCGGGTGATTTCGACTTTTTCATCAGGTTAATATATTTAAGAATTTCCACTTCATTAACCGTTATATCGGATATGCAAATATCACTATTATCTACTTCTTCAACTAACGATCCTAATTGGGACGAATCTTCAATAGTAAAGACGCTTGTGAAATGTTCATTTAAAATTTTGGACATTTCCGCCGGAATTTCCGTCAAACGACCATCTTTGTCTTTAATCGGCCCTATTGAACCTTTTAAGGGTTTCCTACTGTTTACATAGCCGTAAAACCGTTTCGGTTCCTTCTTTGAATCCTTCGCCAGTTTTATTTCATATTTCCGCTTCGCATCTCTAACCGCCCGTTTAACTTCTCTTCGAGAATCTATGTAATTTTGCCGACTTATAAATGACTCGTTGTTCTTATGTATTTGAAATTTTCTATTTCGGTCCTTAATTAAGCTTAATATTAGTGGGCTAACCCACGGCGCTCTCATCGACTTCCCGCTCTTACGGCGCACATACTTTACTAAGTCGAAATTTACACTAAGGAGTGTACGCCGAAGCTCAGTGTACATTTCTCCTACCGACCTATTCTCGAAGCGCATTCCCCAGTCTACATCCTTAATCCTTTCGCGAAAAGTATCAAAATCACAGCTACCAAAACGTGGCATGAGCTGTGTACTAATTTTTACATCTACACACGTGTTAACCACGAATCTAATCACATTATGGTCACTCGAGGCTAAATGCTCACCTACACAAACATTTTCTACCAGTGACTCGTCAGTCGCCATGATTAAATCGAGGATAGAGATAGAGATAGAGATAGAGATAGAGATAGAGATAGAGATAGAGATAGAGATAGAGATAGAGATAGAGATAGAACTACAGAACTACAGAATCTAGGACCAGCAAAGACCCTAAGGTCCGCTCGAGGCTAGTCCGCTACACTAAATCAAAAACTACGATACACCCTTATCTACGAGTGTATCTCTAACATGCTATTTTTTTTTTTTTAATACTATCTACTGTACACACTTATCTACATGTGTACATTATCGTGCAATTTTAACTAATCAAACTAGGGGTCGGGGGAGATAGAAAGTTTTTCTTCTCATCTTCCGCAGCCACACGACTGCTAGTGGTGAAAAACTAATTTAGGGATAGAGACTACTTATAGGATAGGCGGAAAAGAAATGGGACATCTAAGCTACACATGCAGAGAATCGCCGGCATCATTTTTAGTCATCATAATTTCATATCCTTAAACCTCCGCTCCAAACTCTCTCTCTCTGCAAGGACGTCCAAATTCACAGTGCTCAACTACCTTATATTTAAACTATTCAAATGCACGTCGAGACGATTTTTGAACATATTAACCGAAGTGCTATCTACTACGTGGGTGGGCAGCCGATTCCAATTTTGAGTAACTTTAAATGTAAAATAGTTTTGGGCTATACTAGTGTTAAAACGCTTGTTCACTAATTTTAACCCGTGCTGACGAGTATTTCCCCTATGATCCAGTTCGAACAGATTGCGAAAGTCCACGTTTGAGAAACCCTTAAGTATTTTAAATACTTCTATTAGCTGGCCACGTAATCTTCTGCTTTCTAGCGATGGCAAATCTAAAGCCCTGAGCCTTTCCTCGTATGATCTATTCCTCAGCTCTGGAATTAATTTCGTAGCCCTACGCTGCACTCTTTCTAATTGCGCAATATCTTTCATTAAATATGGAGCCCAAAATTGAACAGCGTATTCGAGAAGTGGCCGCACAAGGGATTTATATAAAGGTAAAATTACATCCTTAGATTTAAAGATGAAATTGCGCGCGATATAACCCAAAACGCGATTTGCTTTTTTACACGCGTCCGCGCATTGCTTCGAGAATTTAAAATCGTCTGAGACTAATACTCCCAAGTCTTTTTCTAATTTAACCGCGTCGAGGACTTGGCCTTTCATGGTATAATCTACTCTTAAATTATGGCAACCCAAGTGCATTACCTTGCATTTTCTTAAATTAAATTCCATTTGCCACTTGTCCGCCCAATTGGCAATCGAGTTTAGGTCCCCCTGCAATTTATCGACATCCGATCTTACATAGGCACGATTACCCAGCTTCGTGTCGTCCGCAAATTTCGAAATCCGACTAAGTATGCCTTTATCTAAATCGTTAATATAAATTAAAAACAATAAAGGGCCTAAAACAGAGCCCTGCGGTACCCCACTACTAACGCTGGCCCAATCTGAACATTCCCCATTTATTACTACCCGCTGCGAGCGATCTTTCAGCCAATTTCTAATCCAGTTTAAAATCTTACCAGTCACCCCAATCGCTTTAACTTTCATTAATAACCTTTGGTGGGGGACGGTGTCGAACGCCTTTTTAAAGTCTAAATATATTACGTCTACAGCTTTGCTTTCATCGTACACGCAAATCATTTTGTGGAAGAATTCGAGCAAGTTAGTCAAGCACGATCTCGCACGCCTAAATCCATGCTGGGTATCGTTAATCAGCTTATTTGCCTCGAGGTGGCTCACTATTCTATCTTTAATTACAGATTCTAAAAGCTTCCCAACTACCGAAGTTAGACTAATAGGCCGAAAATTCGTTGCTTCAAATCTATTCCCCTTCTTAAATATAGGTGTAACGTTTGCTCGCTTGAAATCCAACGGAACTACGCCATCCTCTAATGAGCGATTGAAAATTTCACGCAATGGCTTAACGAGTTCATTTTGAAGCTCCTTTAAATGAATTGGATATACCCCATCGGGGCCCGGAGATTTCGACTTTTTCATTAGCTTAATAAATTTAAGAATTTCCTCGTCCTTTATACTTACATCGGATATGCATTTATCAGCACTACGAACTTCCCCAATTAACGATTCCAATTCGGAAGAATCTTCCACAGTAAACACGCTCGTAAAATGCTCATTTAAAATTTTAGACATTTCTGTCGGAAGTTCAGTCAAACGAACATCCTTATCTTTGATCGGCCCTATCGATCCTTTTACGGGTTTCCTATTATTTACGTACCCATAAAACCGTTTCGGTTCATTCTTTGAATCCTTAGCGAGGTTTATTTCATACTTCCTCTTCGCATCTCTGACCGCACGTTTAACTTCCCTACGAGAATCTATGTAATTTTGCCGACTTATAACTGACCCATTGTTTTTATGAATTTTAAATTTTCTATTTCGGTCCCGGATTAAGCGTAGTATTAACGGACTAAGCCACGGAGCTCTCACCGACTTCCCGCTCTTACGCACATACTTAACCAAATCAGAATTCACACGAAGCAACGTACATCGAAGTTCTGCGTACATCTCTCCTACCGACCTGTTCTCGAATCGTATTCCCCAGTCTATATCCTTAATCCTTTCGCGAAAAATATCGAAATCACAGCTACCAAAACGAGGGATGAGCTGCGAGCTCATTCTAACTTCTACGCAGGTGTTTAGATCGAATCTAATCGCATTATGGTCGCTGAAAGCTAAATGTTCACCCACACGTACGTTTTCTAACAATGACTCATCGGTTGCCATGATTAAATCAAGAATATTGCTATCACGAGTAGGCTCTTCCACTTTTTGTACGAGAAAATTCTCCAACATAAAGTTTAATAGCCTCTCACCCGGTTTATCAGAAGTAAGGTTGCTAAAGTTAACATTAGGTAAATTAAAATCGTCGCAGACTAATGTGGTCCCTTTTCTAATCCAAGACGTAAGCGTATCGAAGAGTGCAGCATCTTCTCTTTCCAATTGGCAAGGCGGACGATATAGCACGACTAAGTTAATTTTATTTATAGCATCTAAACTTAGCTGGACTAATAAAGCATCACTTCGCATATCATCCTTAGACGAGTCCATCGTTATGGCGTTTAGATCCTCTTTTATATACATTAATACGCCCCCTCCTCTACCGGTTTGTCTATTTCTGTAATGAATTTTGTACCCCGCTATATCGAACTCGCAAACACTGATCCCCGTATGAGTGTCTAACCATGTTTCACTTAGGAATACGAGGTCGAAATTACCCTCTAGAATAACGGCTTTTATTTCGGCAATTTTATTTTTTAAGCTACGAACATTCGCATATATGCATCTCAGTTTGCGCTTTACGTTAACTCTTCTATAACACTCAGATCCGTTCCGTTTCCCTGCACCCCGTCGATAGTGTCCTCTTCACGCGTGGGCCGGCCCGGCGCATCGGCATCACGAGGCCGCGCAACTCTCCTACCTAAAATGCTACGTACGGACTCGTCTAAGATCCTACCCAGCCGACTATTACCCACATCGCTTAGGTGAATTCCGTCCTTTTGGAAAAGTGACGGATGGTCCTGGAATGAATCCCATAAGTTAAAAAAGCTAACACCAGTTTCTCGACACAACCGCTTAAGACATTCGTTAGTATAGATCGCTCTAGATTGGAGGCGCAACGTGGATTTAAGTCGGGGGAGAACACCAATAATTCCCACGTTGGTTGCTTTGGATTTCGCCGTATCTATCATGGTTCTGGCACGATAAACTATATCTTCCGGGGTGCTGTCATACCTATGGACGTCGTTGCCCCCTACCATCGTGATGATCGTTCGTTCACCACGCGTATCTTCCAATTTCTCGATCTCGGCGGCCACGTTGTTAATGCGGCCACCGGGATAGCAAAAGCGCTTACGCTTAGAAGGGTTACGCGCAGCAAACTCCTGATCCTGCCTTCGAATTAAGGAGTCCCCCATTAAAACGGTTTCCTCTTCCCCCTCGATAGGAGTTAGCAAAGCGAAAGGGTTCGAACAGGGTAAAACGAAGTTCTGATCCCTCGTTGGTCTAGCCCCATTTCTAACACGTCGAAATTGCGATTCCTGAGGCCTAAACGAGTTTAAAATTCGTTGTTGCTCGTCAACAATTACCTGATGATTCGAATTTGCAGGCCGCCTATCTCTATTACTATCTTCCTTCCTGCGCATGTCGTGAATAGCAGAGTCTAGTTTGGAATTTAAGTCATCGACTTTACGGTTAGTCGAGATCACATCCCTCGCAACGGTATTTAATTCCAGTTTGATCTCGCTGATCGCACTTGACAACTTGCGTTCAAACGCTTCGTTCAACATACAAAATCGACATATTCTAATTTGCTCAAGGTTCGAGGGAACGTAAATTTCCTTATTAAATGAAGCAGCGCACCTTGAGCATTCGATCTTTATAACGGGCATTGTCGGTTTTTTTTTTTTTTTTTAATTCGGAACTAATTTAGAAAACAAGCTGCACAAGCTAATATACTGTAATTGAAAGATCGAACTTTATAATACGACGACGAATATTGAATAGGCGATATATATAAAAGTATTCAGTAGCAGAGGCACGATAAATTCTGAGCAGAGTGAAATTAGCGGGAGCACAGAGCGAGCACGTCTTTTCAGTAGAGTCGGTGGGACGAATAGAGATAGAGATAGAGATAGAGATAGAGATAGAGATAGAGATAGAGATAGAGATAGAGATAGAGATAGAGATAGAGATAGAGATAGAGATAGAGATAGAGATAGAACTACAGAATCTAGGACCAGCAAAGACCCTAAGGTCCGCTCGAGGCTAGTCCGCTACACTAAATCAAAAACTACGATACACCCTTATCTACGAGTGTATCTCTAACATGCTATTTTTTTTTTTTTTAATACTATCTACTGTACACACTTATCTACATGTGTACATTATCGTGCAATTTTAACTAATCAAACTAGGGGTCGGGGGAGATAGAAAGTTTTTCTTCTCATCTTCCGCAGCCACTCGACTGCTAGTGGTGAAAAACTAATTTAGGGATAGAGACTACTTATAGGATAGGCGGAAAAGAAATAGGACATCTAAGCTACACATGCAGAAAATCGCCGGCATCATTTTTAGTCATCATAATTTCATATCCTTAAACCTCCGCTCCAAACTCTCTCTCTCTGCAAGGACGTCCAAATTCACAGTGCTCAACTACCTTATATTTAAACTATTCAAATGCACGTCGAGACGATTTTTGAACATATTAACCGAAGTGCTATCTACTACGTGGGTGGGCAGCCGATTCCAATTTTGAGTAACTTTAAATGTAAAATAGTTTTGGGCTATACTAGTGTTAAAACGCTTGTTCACTAATTTTAACCCGTGCTGACGAGTATTTCCCCTATGATCCAGTTCGAACAGATTGCGAAAGTCCACGTTTGAGAAACCCTTTAGTATTTTATGTAAATACTTCTATTAGCTGGCCACGTAATCTTCTGCTTTCTAGCGATGGCAAATCTAAAGCCCTGAGCCTTTCCTCGTATGATCTATTCCTCAGCTCTGGAATTAATTTCGTAGCCCTACGCTGCACTCTTTCTAATTGCGCAATATCTTTCATTAAATATGGAGCCCAAAATTACAGCGTATTCGAGAAGTGGCCGCACAAGGGATTTATATAAAGGTAAAATTACATCCTTAGATTTGAAGATGAAATTGCGCGCGATATAACCCAAAACGCGATTTGCTTTTTTACACGCATCCGCGCATTGCTTCGAGAATTTAAAATCGTCTGAGACTAATACTCCCAAGTCTTTTTCTAATTTAACCGCGTCGAGGACTTGGCCTTTCATGGTATAATCTACTCTTAAATTATGGCAACCCAAGTGCATTACCTTGCATTTGCTTAAATTAAATTCCATTTGCCACTTGTCCGCCCAATTGGCAATCGAGTTTAGGTCCCCCTGCAATTTATCGACATCCGATCTTACATAGGCACGATTACCCAGCTTCGTGTCGTCCGCAAATTTCGAAATCCGACTAAGTATGCCTTTATCTAAATCGTTAATATAAATTAAAAACAATAAAGGGCCTAAAACAGAGCCCTGCGGTACCCCACTACTAACGCTGGCCCAATCTGAACATTCCCCATTTATTACTACCCGCTGCGAGCGATCTTTCAGCCAATTTCTAATCCAGTTTAAAATCTTACCAGTCACCCCAATCGCTTTAACTTTCATTAATAACCTTTGGTGGGGGACGGTGTCGAACGCCTTTTTAAAGTCTAAATATATTACGTCTACAGCTTTGCTTTCATCGTACACGCAAATCATTTTGTGGAAGAATTCGAGCAAGTTAGTCAAGCACGATCTCGCACGCCTAAATCCATGCTGGGTATCGTTAATCAGCTTATTTGCCTCGAGGTGGCTCACTATTCTATCTTTAATTACAGATTCTAAAAGCTTCCCAACTACCGAAGTTAGACTAATAGGCCGAAAATTCGTTGCTTCAAATCTATTCCCCTTCTTAAATATAGGTGTAACGTTTGCTCGCTTGAAATCCAACGGAACTACGCCATCCTCTAATGAGCGATTGAAAATTTCACGCAATGGCTTAACGAGTTCATTTTGAAGCTCCTTTAAATGAATTGGATATACCCCATCGGGGCCCGGAGATTTCGACTTTTTCATTAGCTTAATAAATTTAAGAATTTCCTCGTCCTTTATACTTACATCGGATATGCATTTATCAGCACTACGAACTTCCCCAATTAACGATTCCAATTCGGAAGAATCTTCCACAGTAAACACGCTCGTAAAATGCTCATTTAAAATTTTAGACATTTCTGTCGGAAGTTTAGTCAAACGACCATCCTTATCTTTGATCGGCCCTATCGATCCTTTTACGGGTTTCCTATTATTTACGTACCCATAAAACCGTTTCGGTTCATTCTTTGAATCCTTAGCGAGGTTTATTTCATACTTCCTCTTCGCATCTCTGACCGCACGTTTAACTTCCCTACGAGAATCTATGTAATTTTGCCGACTTATAACTGACCCATTGTTTTTATGAATTTTAAATTTTCTATTTCGGTCCCGGATTAAGCGTAGTATTAACGGACTAAGCCACGGAGCTCTCACCGACTTCCCGCTCTTACGCACATACTTAACCAAATCAGAATTCACACGAAGCAGCGTACATCGAAGTTCTGCGTACATCTCTCCTACCGACCTGTTCTCGAATCGTATTCCCCAGTCTATATCCTTAATCCTTTCGCGAAAAATATCGAAATCACAGCTACCAAAACGAGGGATGAGCTGCGAGCTCATTCTAACTTCTACGCAGGTGTTTAGATCGAATCTAATCGCATTATGGTCGCTGGAAGCTAAATGTTCACCCACACGTACGTTTTCTAACAATGACTCATCGGTTGCCATGATTAAATCAAGAATATTGCTATCACGAGTAGGCTCTTCCACTTTTTGTACGAGAAAATTCTCCAACATAAAGTTTAATAGCCTCTCACCCGGTTTATCAGAAGTAAGGTTGCTAAAGTTAACATTAGGTAAATTAAAATCGCCGCAGACTAATGTGGTCCCTTTTCTAATCCAAGACGTAAGCGTATCGAAGAGTGCAGCATCTTCTCTTTCCAATTGGCAAGGCGGACGATAAAGCACGACTAAGTTAATTTTATTTATAGCATCTAAACTTAGCTGGACTAATAAAGCATCACTTCGCATATCATCCTTAGACGAGTCCATCGTTATGGCGTTTAGATCCTCTTTTATATACATTAATACGCCCCCTCCTCTACCGGTTTGTCTATTTCTGTAATGAATTTTGTACCCCGCTATGATAGAGATAGAGATAGAGATAGAGATAGAGATAGAGATAGAGATAGAGATAGAGATAGAGATAGAGATAGAGATAGAGATAGAGATAGAGATAGAGATAGAGATAGAACTACAGAACTACAGAATCTAGGACCAGCAAAGACCCTAAGGTCCGCTCGAGGCTAGTCCGCTACACTAAATCAAAAACTACGATACACCCTTATCTACGAGTGTATCTCTAACATGCTATTTTTTTTTTTTTTAATACTATCTACTGTACACACTTATCTACATGTGTACATTATCGTGCAATTTTAACTAATCAAACTAGGGGTCGGGGGATATAGAAAGTTTTTCTTCTCATCTTCCGCAGCCACTCGACTGCTAGTGGTGAAAAACTAATTTAGGGATAGAGACTACTTATAGGATAGGCGGAAAAGAAATGGCACATCTAAGCTACACATGCAGAGAATCGCCGGCATCATTTTTAGTCATCATAATTTCATATCCCTAAACCTCCGCTCCAAACTCTCTCTCTGCAAGGACGTTTAAATTCACAGTGCTCAACTACGTTATATTTAAACTATTCAAATGCACGTCGAGACGATTTTTGAACATATTAACCGAAGTGCTATCTACTACGTGGGTGGGCAGCCGATTCCAATTTTGAGTAACTTTAAATGTAAAATAGTTTTGGGCTATACTAGTGTTAAAACGCTTGTTCACTAATTTTAACCCGTGCTGACGAGTATTTCCCCTATGATCCAGTTCGAACAGATTGCGAAAGTCCACGTTTGAGAAACCCTTTAGTATTTTATGTAAATACTTCTATTAGCTGGCCACGTAATCTTCTGCTTTCTAGCGATGGCAAATCTAAAGCCCTGAGCATTTCCTCGTATGATCTATTCCTCAGCTCTGGAATTAATTTCGTAGCCCTACGCTGCACTCTTTCTAATTGCGCGATATATTTCATTAAATATGGAGCCCAAAATTGAACAGCGTATTCGAGAAGTGGCCGCACAAGGAATTAAAAGGTAAAATTACATCCTTAGATTTGAAGATGAAATTGCGCGCGATATAACCCAAAACGCGATTTGCTTTTTTACACGCATCCGCGCATTGCTTCGAGAATTTAAAATCGTCTGAGACTAATACTCCCAAGTCTTTTTCTAATTTAACCGCGTCGAGGACTTGGCCTTTCATGGTATATTCTACTCTTAAATTATGGCAACCCAAGTGCATTACCTTGCATTTGCTTAAATTAAATTCCATTTGCCACTTGTCCGCCCAATTGGCAATCGAGTTTAGGTCCCCCTGCAATTTATCGACATCCGATCTTACATAGGCACGATTGCCCAGCTTCGTTCGTCCGCAAATTTCGAAATCCGACTAAGTATGCCTTTATCTAAATCGTTAATATAAATTAAAAACAATAAAGGGCCTAAAACAGAGCCCTGCGGTACCCCACTACTAACGCTGGCCCAATCTGAACATTCCCCATTTATTACTACCCGCTGCGAGCGATCTTTCAGCCAATTTCTAATCCAGTTTAGAGATAGAGATAGAGATAGAGATAGAGATAGAGATAGAGATAGAGATAGAGATAGAGATAGAGATAGGGATAGAGATAGAGATAGAGATAGAGATAGAGATAGAGATAGAGATAGAGATAGAGATAGAGATAGAGATAGAAATAGAGATAGAGATAGAGATAGAGATAGAAATAGAGATAGAACTACAGAACTACAGAACTACAGAATCTAGGACCAACAAAGACCCTAAGGTCCGCTCGAGGCTAGTCCGCTACACTACATCCGAAACTACGATACACACTTATCTACGAGTGTATCTCTAACATGCTATATATATATATATTTTTTTTTTTTAAATATATAATCTACTGTACACACTTATCTACATGTGTACAATGTCAGGCATATTAACTACATCAACCTAAGGGGGGGGTGATAGAAAGTTTTTCTTCTCAACTTCCGCAGCCCTCGACTGCTAGTGGTGAAAATCTAGTTATAGGATAGGCGGAAAAGAAAATGGATATCTAAACTACACATGCAAGAGAAATCGCTGGCATCATTTTTAGTCATCATTTTTACTCTCGTTGTTCCTCCGCTCCAAACTCCTTTTGCAAAGACGTTATTATTTACTGTGCTCAGACTACGTTATATTTATACTATTTAAGTGCGCGTCGAGACGGTTTTTAAACATATTTACCGACCTACTATCCACTACGTGGGTGGGTAGCCTATTCCAAATTTGAGTAATTTTAAACGTAAAATAGTTTTGGGCTATACTAGTGTTAAATCGCTTGTTCACTAATTTTAATCCGTGTTGCCGAGTATTTCCCCTATGATCCAATTCGAACAAATTCCTATAATCAACGTTTGAAAATCCTTTCAATATTTTAAATACTTCAATTAGCTGGCCACGTAATCTTCTGCCTTCGAGAGATGGCAAATCTAATGCCCTGAGTCTTTCCTCATAGGGCCTGTTTCTCAGCTCGGGAATTAATTTTGTAGCCCTACGCTGCACTCTTTCTAATTGCGCGATATCTTTGTTTAAGTATGGAGCCCAAAATTGAACCGCATATTCGAGCAGTGGACGCACAAGTGATTTATACAATGGTAAAATTATCTCTTTGGATTTGAACGTGAAATTACGCGCGATATAACCCAGCACACGATTTGCTTTTTTACATGCATCCGCGCATTGTTTCGTGACTTTGAAGTCATCCGAGACTAAAACTCCCAGGTCTTTTTCCAATTTAACTACGTCGAGGACCTGGCCTTTCATGGTATACTCTACCCTCAAATTATGGCAACCCAAATGCATCACCTTACATTTACTTAAATTAAACTGCATTTGCCACTTATCCGCCCATCTGACAATCAAGTTTAGGTCCTTTTGTAATTTTTCTACATCCGATCTTACATAGGCACGGTTGCCCAGCTTCGTGTCGTCAGCAAATTTAGAAATCGTACTAAATACGCCATTATCCAAATCGTTTATATATATTAGAAACAATAATGGGCCAAGAACGGAGCCTTGTGGCACTCCACTACTGACGTTGACCCAATCTGAACATTCACCATTTATAACTACTCGCTGCGAACGATCCTTCAGCCAATTTCTAATCCAATTTAATATCTTACCCTTCACACCGACTGCTTTAACTTTCATTAATAATCTCTCGTGCGGAACGGTGTCAAACGCCTTTTTAAAGTCTAGATAGATTACATCTACAGCTTTGCTTTCGTCGTAAAGGCAAATCATTTTATGGAAGAATTCGAGCAAATTTGTCAAGCACGATCTCGCCCGCCTAAACCCATGTTGGGAATCTTTAATCAGATTATTTACCTCGAGGTGGCACACTATTCTATCTCTAATTACCGATTCTAAAAGCTTTCCAACTACCGAAGTTAGACTAATAGGACGAAAATTCGTTGCTTCGTATCTATTCCCATTCTTAAATATTGGTGTAACGTTTGCACGCTTGAAGTCTACAGGGACTACGCCATCTTCTAATGAGCGATTGAAAATTGCACGCAACGGCTTCGCAAGCTCATTCTTAAGTTCCTTTAAATGAGTGGGGTAAACGCCATCGGGCCCGGGTGATTTCGACTTTTTCATCAGGTTAATATATTTAAGAATTTCCACTTCATTAACCGTTATATCGGATATGCAAATATCACTATTATCTACTTCTTCAACTAACGATCCTAATTGGGACGAATCTTCAATAGTAAAGACGCTTGTGAAATGTTCATTTAAAATTTTAGACATTTCCGCCGGAATTTCCGTCAAACGACCATCTTTGTCTTTAATCGGCCCTATTGAACCTTTTAAGGGTTTCCTACTGTTTACATAGCCGTAAAACCGTTTCGGTTCCTTCTTTGAATCCTTCGCCAGTTTTATTTCATATTTCCGCTTCGCATCTCTAACCGCCCGTTTAACTTCTCTTCGAGAATCTATGTAATTTTGCTGACTTATAAATGACTCGTGGTTCTTATGTATTTGAAATTTTCTATTTCGGTCCTTAATTAAGCTTAATATTAGTGGGCTAACCCACGGCGCTCTCATCGACTTCCCGCTCTTACGGCGCACATACTTTACTAAGTCGAAATTTACACTAAGGAGATAGAGATAGAGATAGAGATAGAGATAGAGATAGAGATAGAGATAGAGATAGAGATAGAGATAGAGATAGAGATAGAGATAGAGATAGAGATAGAGATAGAACTACAGAACTACAGAATCTAGGACCAGCAAAGACCCTAAGGTCCGCTCGAGGCTAGTCCGCTACACTAAATCAAAAACTACGATACACCCTTATCTACGAGTGTATCTCTAACATGCTATTTTTTTTTTTTTTTTAATACTATCTACTGTACACACTTATCTACATGTGTACATTATCGTGCAATTTTAACTAATCAAACTAGGGGTCGGGGGAGATAGAAAGTTTTTCTTCTCATCTTCCGCAGCCACTCGACTGCTAGTGGTGAAAAACTAATTTAGGGACAGAGACTACTTATAGGATAGGCGGAAAAGAAATGGGACATCTAAGCTACACATGCAGAGAATCGCCGGCATCATTTTTAGTCATCATAATTTCATATCCCTAAACCTCCGCTCCAAACTCTCTCTTTGCAAGGACGTTTAAATTCACAGTGCTCAACTACGTTATATTTAAACTATTCAAATGCACGTCGAGACGATTTTTGAACATATTAACCGAAGTGCTATCTACTACGTGGGTGGGCAGCCGATTCCAATTTTGAGTAACTTTAAATGTAAAATAGTTTTGGGCTATACTAGTGTTAAAACGCTTGTTCACTAATTTTAACCCGTGCTGACGAGTATTTCCCCTATGATCCAGTTCGAACAGATTGCGAAAGTCCACGTTTGAGAAACCCTTTAGTATTTTAAATACTTCTATTAGCTGGCCACGTAATCTTCTGCTTTCTAGCGATGGCAAATCTAAAGCCCTGAGCATTTCCTCGTATGATCTATTCCTCAGCTCTGGAATTAATTTCGTAGCCCTACGCTGCACTCTTTCTAATTGCGCGATATCTTTCATTAAATATGGAGCCCAAAATTCAACAGCGTATTCGAGAAGTGGCCGCACAAGGGATTTATATAAAGGTAAAATTACATCCTTAGATTTGAAGATGAAATTGCGCGCGATATAACCCAAAACGCGATTTGCTTTTTTACACGCATCCGCGCATTGCTTCGAGAATTTAAAATCGTCTGAGACTAATACTCCCAAGTCTTTTTTTAATTTAACCGCGTCGAGGACTTGGACTTTCATGGTATATTCTACTCTTAAATTATGGCAACCCAAGTGCATTACCTTGCATTTGCTTAAATTAAATTCCATTTGCCACTTGTCCGCCCAATTGGCAATCGAGTTTAGGTGCCCCTGCAATTTATCGACATCCGATCTTACATAGGCACGATTGCCCAGCTTCGTGTCGTCCGCAAATTTCGAAATCCAACTAAGTATGCCTTTATCTAAATCGTTAATATAAATTAAAAACAATAAAGGGCCTAAAACAGAGCCCTGCGGTACCCCACTACTAACGCTGGCCCAATCTGAACATTCCCCATTTATTACTACCCGCTGCGAGCGATCTTTCAGCCAATTTTAATCCAGTTTAGAGATAGAGATAGAGATAGAGATAGAGATAGAGATAGAGATAGAGATAAAGATAGAGATAGAGATAGAGATAGAGATAGAGATAGAGATAGAGATAGAGATAGAGATAGAGATAGAACTACAGAACTACAGAACTACAGAATCTAGGACCAGCAAAGACCCTAAGGTCCGCTCGAGGCTAGTCCGCTACACTAAATCAAAAACTACGATACACCCTTATCTACGAGTGTATCTCTAACATGCTATTTTTTTTTTTTTTTTTAATACTATCTACTGTACACACTTATCTACATGTGTACATTATCGTGCAATTTTAACTAATCAAACCAGGGGTCGGGGGAGATAGAAAGTTTTCTTCTCATCTTCCGCAGCCACTCGACTGCTAGTGGTGAAAAACTAATTTAGGGATAGAGACTACTTATAGGATAGGCGGAAAAGAAATGGGACATCTAAGCTACACATGCAGAGAATCGCCGGCATCATTTTTAGTCATCATAATTTCATATCCTTAAACCTCCGCTCCAAACTCTCTCTCTCTGCAAGGACGTCCAAATTCACAGTGCTCAACTACGTTATATTTAAACTATTCAAATGCACGTCGAGACGATTTTTGAACATATTAACCGAAGTGCTATCTACTACGTGGGTGGGCAGCCGATTCCAATTTTGAGTAACTTTAAATGTAAAATAGTTTTGGGCTATACTAGTGTTAAAACGCTTGTTCACTAATTTTAACCCGTGCTGACGAGTATTTCCCCTATGATCCAGTTCGAACAGTTTGCGAAAGTCCACGTTTGAGAAACCCTTTAGTATTTTAAATACTTCTATTAGCTGGCCACGTAATCTTCTGCTTTCTAGCGATGGCAAATCTAAAGCCCTGAGCCTTTCCTCGTATGATCTATTCCTCAGCTCTGGAATTAATTTCGTAGCCCTACGCTGCACTCTTTCTAATTGCGCAATATCTTTCATTAAATATGGAGCCCAAAATTGAACAGCGTATTCGAGAAGTGGCCGCACAAGGGATTTATATAAAGGTAAAATTACATCCTTAGATTTGAAGATGAAATTGCGCGCGATATAACCCAAAACGCGATTTGCTTTTTTACACGCATCCGCGCATTGCTTCGAGAATTTAAAATCGTCTGAGACTAATACTCCCAAGTCTTTTTCTAATTTAACCGCGTCGAGGACTTGGCCTTTCATGGTATAATCTACTCTTAAATTATGGCAACCCAAGTGCATTACCTTGCATTTGCTTAAATTAAATTCCATTTGCCACTTGTCCGCCCAATTGGCAATCGAGTTTAGGTCCCCCTGCAATTTATCGACATCCGATCTTACATAGGCACGATTACCCAGCTTCGTGTCGTCCGCAAATTTCGAAATCCGACTAAGTATGCCTTTATCTAAATCGTTAATATAAATTAAAAACAATAAAGGGCCTAAAACAGAGCCCTGCGGTACCCCACTACTAACGCTGGCCCAATCTGAACATTCCCCATTTATTACTACCCGCTGCGAGCGATCTTTCAGCCAATTTCTAATCCAGTTTAAAATCTTACCAGTCACCCCAATCGCTTTAACTTTCATTAATAACCTTTGGTGGGGGACGGTGTCGAACGCCTTTTTAAAGTCTAAATATATTACGTCTACAGCTTTGCTTTCATCGTACACGCAAATCATTTTGTGGAAGAATTCGAGCAAGTTAGTCAAGCACGATCTCGCACGCCTAAATCCATGCTGGGTATCGTTAATCAGCTTATTTGCCTCGAGGTGGCTCACTATTCTATCTTTAATTACAGATTCTAAAAGCTTCCCAACTACCGAAGTTAGACTAATAGGCCGAAAATTCGTTGCTTCAAATCTATTCCCCTTCTTAAATTTAGGTGTAACGTTTGCTCGCTTGAAATCCAACGGAACTACGCCATCCTCTAATGAGCGATTGAAAATTTCACGCAATGGCTTAACGAGTTCATTTTGAAGCTCCTTTAAATGAATTGGATATACCCCATCGGGGCCCGGAGATTTCGACTTTTTCATTAGCTTAATAAATTTAAGAATTTCCTCGTCCTTTATACTTACATCGGATATGCATTTATCAGCACTACGAACTTCCCCAATTAACGATTCCAATTCGGAAGAATCTTCCACAGTAAACACGCTCGTAAAATGCTCATTTAAAATTTTAGACATTTCTGTCGGAAGTTCAGTCAAACGACCATCCTTATCTTTGATCGGCCCTATCGATCCTTTTACGGGTTTCCTATTATTTACGTACCCATAAAACCGTTTCGGTTCATTCTTTGAATCCTTAGCGAGGTTTATTTCATACTTCCTCTTCGCATCTCTGACCGCACGTTTAACTTCCCTACGAGAATCTATGTAATTTTGCCGACTTATAACTGACCCATTGTTTTTATGAATTTTAAATTTTCTATTTCGGTCCCGGATTAAGCGTAGTATTAACGGACTAAGCCACGGAGCTCTCACCGACTTCCCGCTCTTACGCACATACTTAACCAAATCAGAATTCACACGAAGCAGCGTACATCGAAGTTCTGCGTACATCTCTCCTACCGACCTGTTCTCGAATCGTATTCCCCAGTCTATATCCTTAATCCTTTCGCGAAAAATATCGAAATCACAGCTACCAAAACGAGGGATGAGCTGCGAGCTCATTCTAACTTCTACGCAGGTGTTTAGATCGAATCTAATCGCATTATGGTCGCTGGAAGCTAAATGTTCACCCACACGTACGTTTTCTAACAATGACTCATCGGTTGCCATGATTAAATCAAGAATATTGCTATCACGAGTAGGCTCTTCCACTTTTTGTACGAGAAAATTCTCCAACATAAAGTTTAATAGCCTCTCACCCGGTTTATCAGAAGTAAGGTTGCTAAAGTTAACATTAGGTAAATTAAAATCGTCGCAGACTAATGTGGTCCCTTTTCTAATCCAAGACGTAAGCGTATCGAAGAGTGCAGCATCTTCTCTTTCCAATTGGCAAGGCGGACGATATAGCACGACTAAGTTAATTTTATTTATAGCATCTAAACTTAGCTGGACTAATAAAGCATCACTTCGCATATCATCCTTAGACGAGTCCATCGTTATGGCGTTTAGATCCTCTTTTATATACATTAATACGCCCCCTCCTCTACCGGTTTGTCTATTTCTGTAATGAATTTTGTACCCCGCTATATCGAACTCGCAAACACTGATCCCCGTATGAGTGTCTAACCATGTTTCACTTAGGAATACGAGGTCGAAATTACCCTCTAGAATAACGGCTTTTATTTCGGCAATTTTATTTTTTAAGCTACGAACATTCGCATATATGCATCTCAGTTTGCGCTTTACGTTAAATCTTCTATAACACTCAGATCCGTTCCGTTTCCCTGCACCCCGTCGATAGTGCCCTCTTCACGCGTGGGCCGGCCCGGCGCATCGGCATCACGTGGCCGCGCAACTCTCCTACCTAAAATGCTACGTACGGACTCGTCTAAGATCCTACCCAGCCGACTATTACCCACATCGCTTAGGTGAATTCCGTTCTTTTGGAAAAGTGACGGATGGTCCTGGAATGAATCCCATAAGTTAAAAAAGCTAACACCAGTTTCTCGACACAACCGCTTAAGACATTCGTTAGTATAGATCGCTCTAGATTGGAGGCGCAACGTGGATTTAAGTCGGGGGAGAACACCAATAATTCCCACGTTGGTTGCTTTGGATTTCGCCGTATCTATCATGGTTCTGGCACGATAAACTATATCTTCCGGGGTAGAGATAGAGATAGAGATAGAGATAGAGATAGAGATAGAGATAGAGATAGAGATAGCGATAGAGATAGAGATAGAGATAGAGATAGAGATAGAGATAGAGATAGAGATAGAGATCGAGATCGAGATCGAGATAGAGATAGAGATAGAGATAGAGATAGAGATAGAGATAGAGATAGAGATAGAGATAGAGATAGAACTACAGAACTACAGAACTACAGAATCTAGGACCAACAAAGACCCTAAGGTCCGCTCGAGGCTAGTCCGCTACACTAAATCAAAAACTACGATACACCCTTATCTACGAGTGTATCTCTAACATGCTATTTTTTTTTTTTTTTTAATACTATCTACTGTACACACTTATCTACATGTGTACATTATCGTGCAATTTTAACTAATCAAACTAGGGGTCGGGGGAGATAGAAAGTTTTTCTTCTCATCTTCCGCAGCCACTCGACTGCTAGTGGTGAAAAGCTAATTTAGGGATAGAGACTACTTATAGGATAGGCGGAAAAGAAATGGGACATCTAAGCTACACATGCAGAGAATCGCCGGCATCATTTTTAGTCATCATAATTTCATATCCTTAAACCTCCGCTCCAAACTCTCTCTGCAAGGACGTTTAAATTCACAGTGCTCAACTACGTTATATTTAAACTATTCAAATGCACGTCGAGACGATTTTTGAACATATTAACCGAAGTGCTATCTACTACGTGGGTGGGCAGCCGATTCCAGTTTTGAGTAACTTTAAATGTAAAATAGTTTTGGGCTATACTAGTGTTAAAACGCTTGTTCACTAATTTTAACCCGTGCTGACGAGTATTTTCCCTATGATCCAGTTCGAACAGATTGCGAAAGTCAACGTTTGAGAAACCCTTTAGTATTTTAAATACTTCTATTAGCTGGCCACGTAATCTTCTGCGTTCTAGCGATGGCAAATCTAAAGCCCTGAGCCTTTCCTCGTATGATCTATTCCACAGCTCTGGAATTAATTTCGTAGCCCTACGCTGCACTCTTTCTAATTGCGCAATATCTTTCATTAAATATGGAGCCCAAAATTGAACAGCGTATTCGAGAAGTGGCCGCACAAGGGATTTATATAAAGGTAAAATTACATCCTTAGATTTGAAGATGAAATTGCGCGCGATATAACCCAAAACGCGATTTGCTTTTTTACACGCATCCGCGCATTGCTTCGAGAATTTAAAATCGTCTGAGACTAATACTCCCAAGTCTTTTTCTAATTTAACCGCGTCGAGGACTTGGCCTTTCATGGTATGATCTACTCTTAAATTATGGCAACCCAAGTGCATTACCTTGCATTTGCTTAAATTAAATTCCATTTGCCACTTGTCCGCCCAATTGGCAATCGAGTTTAGGTCCCCCTGCAATTTATCGACATCCGATCTTACATAGGCACGATTACCCAGCTTCGTGTCGTCCGCAAATTTCGAAATCCGACTAAGTATGCCTTTATCTAAATCGTTAATATAAATTAAAAACAATAAAGGGCCTAAAACAGAGCCCTGCGGTACCCCACTACTAACGCTGGCCCAATCTGAACATTCCCCATTTATTACTACCCGCTGCGAGCGATCTTTCAGCCAATTTCTAATCCAGTTTAAAATCTTACCAGTCACCCCAATCGCTTTAACTTTCATTAATAACCTTTGGTGGGGGACGGTGTCGAACGCCTTTTTAAAGTCTAAATATATTACGTCTACAGCTTTATAGAGATAGAGATAGAGATAGAGATAGAGATAGAGATAGAGATAGAGATAGAGATAGAGATAGAGATAGAGATAGAGATAGGATAGAGATAGAGATAGAGATAGAGATAGAGATAGAGATAGAGATAGAGATAGAGATAGAGATAGAACTACAGGACTAGAGAACTACAGAATCTAGGGCCAACAAAGACCCTAAGGTCCGCTCGAGGCTAGTCCGCTACACTACATCCGAAACTACGATACACACTTATCTTAACTACGATACACACTTATAGAGATAGAGATAGAGATAGAGATAGAGATAGAGATAGAGATAGAGATAGAGATAGAGATAGAGATAGAACTACAGAACTACAGAACTACAGAATCTAGGACCAACAAAGACCCTAAGGTCCGCTCGAGGCTAGTCCGCTACACTACATCCGAAACTACGATACACACTTATCTACGAGTGTATCTCTAACATGCTATATATATATATATTTTTTTTTTAAATATATAATCTACTGTACACACTTATCTACATGTGTACAATGTCAGGCATATTAACTACTTCAACCTAAGGGGGGGTGATAGAAAGTTTTTCTTCTCAACTTCCGCAGCCCTCGACTGCTAGTGGTGAAAATCTAGTTATAGGATAGGCGGAAAAGAAAATGGATATCTAAACTACACATGCAAGTGAAATCGCTGGCATCATTTTTAGTCATCATTTTTACTCTCGTTGTTCCTCCGCTCCAAACTCCTTTTGCAAAGACGTTATTATTTACTGTGCTCAGACTACGTTATATTTATACTATTTAAGTGCGCGTCGAGACGGTTTTTAAACATATTTACCGACCTACTATCCACTACGTGGGTGGGTAGCCTATTCCAAATTTGAGTAATTTTAAACGTAAAATAGTTTTGGGCTATACTAGTGTTAAATCGCTTGTTCACTAATTTTAATCCGTGTTGCCGAGTATTTCCCCTATGATCCAATTCGAACAAATTCCTATAATCAACGTTTGAAAATCCTTTCAATATTTTAAATACTTCAATTAGCTGGCCACGTAATCTTCTGCCTTCGAGAGATGGCAAATCTAATGCCCTGAGTCTTTCCTCATAGGGCCTGTTTCTCAGCTCGGGAATTAATTTTGTAGCCCTACGCTGCACTCTTTCTAATTGCGCGATATCTTTGTTTAAGTATGGAGCCCAAAATTGAACCGCATATTCGAGCAGTGGACGCACAAGTGATTTATACAATGGTAAAATTATCTCTTTGGATTTGAACGTGAAATTACGCGCGATATAACCCAGCACACGATTTGCTTTTTTACATGCATCCGCGCATTGTTTCGTGACTTTGAAGTCATCCGAGACTAAAACTCCCAGGTCTTTTTCCAATTTAACTACGTCGAGGACCTGGCCTTTCATGGTATACTCTACCCTCAAATTATGGCAACCCAAATGCATCACCTTACATTTACTTAAATTAAACTGCATTTGCCACTTATCCGCCCATCTGACAATCATGTTTAGGTCCTTTTGTAATTTTTCTACATCCGATCTTACATAGGCACGGTTGCCCAGCTTCGTGTCGTCAGCAAATTTAGAAATCGTACTAAATACGCCATTATCCAAATCGTTTATATATATTAGAAACAATAATGGGCCAAGAACGGAGCCTTGTGGCACTCCACTACTGACGTTGACCCAATCTGAACATTCACCATTTATAACTACTCGCTGCGAACGATCCTTCAGCCAATTTCTAATCCAATTTAATATCTTACCCTTCACACCGACTGCTTTAACTTTCATTAATAATCGCTCGTGCGGAACGGTGTCAAAAAATAGAGATAGAGATAGAGATAGAGATAGAGATAGAGATAGAGATAGAGATAGAGATAGAGATAGAGATAGAGATAGAGATAGAGATAGAGGTAGAGATAGAGATAGAGATAGAGATAGAGATAGAGAGAGAGATAGAGATAGAGATAGAGCTACAGAATCTAGGACCAACAAAGACCCTAAGGTCCGCTCGAGGCTAGTCCGCTACACTACATCCAAAACTACGATACACACTTATCTACGAGTGTATCTCTAACATGCTTTTTTTTTTTTTAAATATATAATCTACTGTACACACTTATCTACATGTGTACAATGTCAGGCAGATTAACTACTTCAACCTAAGGGGGGGTGATAGAAAGTTTTTCTTCTCAACTTCCGCAGCCCTCGACTGCTAGTGGTGAAAATCTAGTTATAGGATAGGCGGAAAAGAAAATGGATATCTAAACTACACATGCAAGAGAAATCGCTGGCATCATTTTTAGTCATCATTTTTACCCTCGTTGTTCCTCCGCTCCAAACTCCTTTTGCAAAGACGTTATTATTTACTGTGCTCAGACTACGTTATATTTATACTATTTAAGTGCGCGTCGAGACGGTTTTTAAACATATTTACCGACCTACTATCCACTACGTGGGTGGGTAGCCTATTCCAAATTTGAGTAATTTTAAACGTAAAATAGTTTTGGGCTATACTAGTGTTAAATCGCTTGTTCACTAATTTTAATCCGTGTTGCCGAGTATTTCCCCTATGATCCAATTCGAACAAATTCCTATAATCAACGTTTGAAAATCCTTTCAATATTTTAAATACTTCAATTAGCTGGCCACGTAATCTTCTGCCTTCGAGAGATGGCAAATCTAATGCCCTGAGTCTTTCCTCATAGGGCCTGTTTCTCAGCTCGGGAATTAATTTTGTAGCCCTACGCTGCACTCTTTCTAATTGCGCGATATCTTTGTTTAAGTATGGAGCCCAAAATTGAACCGCATATTCGAGCAGTGGACGCACAAGTGATTTATACAATGGTAAAATTATCTCTTTGGATTTGAACGTGAAATTACGCGCGATATAACCCAGCACACGATTTGCTTTTTTACATGCATCTGCGCATGGTTTCGTGACTTTGAAGTCATCCGAGACTAAAACTCCCAGGTCTTTTTCCAATTTAACTACGTCGAGGACCTGGCCTTTCATGGTATACTCTACCCTCAAATTATGGCAACCCAAATGCATCACCTTACATTTACTTAAATTAAACTGCATTTGCCACTTATCCGCCCATCTGACAATCAAGTTTAGGTCCTTTTGTAATTTTTCTACATCCGATCTTACATAGGCACGGTTGCCCAGCTTCGTGTGGTCAGCAAATTTAGAAATCGTACTAAATACGCCATTATCCAAATCGTTTATATATATTAGAGATAGAGACAGAGATAGAGATAGAGATAGAGATAGAGATAGAGATAGAGATAGAGATAGAGATAGAGATAGAGATAGAGATAGAGATAGAGATAGAGATAGAGATAGAGATAGAGATAGAGATTGAGATAGAGATAGAGATAGAGATAGAGATAGAGATAGAGATAGAGATAGAGATAGAACTACAGAACTACAGAACTACAGAATCTAGGACCAGCAAAGACCCTAAGGTCCGCTCGAGGCTAGTCCGCTACACTAAATCAAAAACTACGATACACCCTTATCTACGAGTGTATCTCTAACATGCTATTTTTTTTTATTTTTTTTTAATACTATCTACTGTACACACTTATCTACATGTGTACATTATCGTGTAATTTTAACTAATCAAACTAGGGGTCGGGGGAGATAGAAAGTTTTTCTTCTCATCTTCCGCAGCCACTCGACTGCTAGTGGTGAAAAGCTAATTTAGGGATAGAGACTACTTATAGGATAGGCGGAAAAGAAATGGGACATCTAAGCTACACATGCAGAGAATCGCCGGCATCATAATTTCATATCCTTAAACCTCCGCTCCAAACTCTCTCTCTGCAAGGACGTCCAAATTCACAGTGCTCAACTACGTTATATTTAAACTATTCAAATGCACGTCGAGACGATTTTTGAACATATTAACCGAAGTGCTATCTACTACGTGGGTGGGCAGCCGATTCCAATTTTGAGTAACTTTAAATGTAAAATAGTTTTGGGCTATACTAGTGTTAAAACGCTTGTTCACTAATTTTAACCCGTGCTGACGAGTATTTCCCCTATGATCCAGTTCGAACAGATTGCGAAAGTCCACGTTTGAGAAACCCTTTAGTATTTTAAATACTTCTATTAGATAGAGATAGAGATAGAGATAGAGATAGAGATAGAGATAGAGATAGAGATAGAGATAGAGATAGAGATAGAGATAGAGATAGAGATAGAACTACAGAACTACAGAATCTAGGACCAGCAAAGACCCTAAGGTCCGCTCGAGGCTAGTCCGCTACACTAAATCAAAAACTACGATACACCCTTATCTACGAGTGTATCTCTAACATGCTTTTTTTTTCTTTTTTTTTAATACTATCTACTGTACACACTTATCTACATGTGTACATTATCGTGCAATTTTAACTAATCAAACTAGGGGTCGGGGGAGATAGAAAGTTTTTCTTCTCATCTTCCGCAGCCACTCGACTGCTAGTGGTGAAAAGCTAATTTAGGGATAGAGACTACTTATAGGATAGGCGGAAAAGAAATGGGACATCTAAGCTACACATGCAGAGAATCGCCGGCATCATTTTTAGTCATCATAATTTCATATCCTTAAACCTCCGCTCCAAACTCTCTCTCTGCAAGGACGTCCAAATTCACAGTGCTCAACTACGTTATATTTAAACTATTCAAATGCACGTCGAGACGATTTTTGAACATATTAACCGAAGTGCTATCTACTACGTGGGTGGGCAGCCGATTCCAATTTTGAGTAACTTTAAATGTAAAATAGTTTTGGGCTATACTAGTGTTAAAACGCTTGTTCACTAATTTTAACCCGTGCTGACGAGTATTTCCCCTATGATCCAGTTCGAACAGATTGCGAAAGTCCACGTTTGAGAAACCCTTTAGTATTTTATGTAAATACTTCTATTAGCTGGCCACGTAATCTTCTGCTTTCTAGCGATGGCAAATCTAAAGCCCTGAGCATTTCCTCGTATGATCTATTCCTCAGCTCTGGAATTAATTTCGTAGCCCTACGCTGCACTCTTTCTAATTGCGCAATATCTTTCATTAAATATGGAGCCCAAAATTGAACAGCGTATTCGAGAAGTGGCCGCACAAGGGATTTATATAAAGGTAAAATTACATCCTTAGATTTGAAGATGAAATTGCGCGCGATATAACCCAAAACGCGATTTGCTTTTTTACACGCATCCGCGCATTGCTTCGAGAATTTAAAATCGTCTGAGACTAATACTCCCAAGTCTTTTTCTAATTTAACCGCGTCGAGGACTTGGCCTTTCATGGTATAATCTACTCTTAAATTATGGCAACCCAAGTGCATTACCTTGCATTTGCTTAAATTAAATTCCATTTGCCACTTGTCCGCCCAATTGGCAATCGAGTTTAGGTCCCCCTGCAATTTATCGACATCCGATCTTACATAGGCACGATTACCCAGCTTCGTGTCGTCCGCAAATTTCGAAATCCGACTAAGTATGCCTTTATCTAAATCGTTAATATAAATTAAAAACAATAAAGGGCCTAAAACAGAGCCCTGCGGTACCCCACTACTAACGCTGGCCCAATCTGAACATTCCCCATTTATTACTACCCGCTGCGAGCGATCTTTCAGCCAATTTCTAATCCAGTTTAAAATCTTACCAGTCACCCCAATCGCTTTAACTTTCATTAATAACCTTTGGTGGGGGACGGTGTCGAACGCCTTTTTAAAGTCTAAATATATTACGTCTACAGCTTTGCTTTCATCGTACACGCAAATCATTTTGTGGAAGAATTCGAGCAAGTTAGTCAAGCACGATCTCGCACGCCTAAATCCATGCTGGGTATCGTTAATCAGCTTATTTGCCTCGAGGTGGCTCACTATTCTATCTTTAATTACAGATTCTAAAAGCTTCCCAACTACCGAAGTTAGACTAATAGGCCGAAAATTCGTTGCTTCAAATCTATTCCCCTTCTTAAATATAGGTGTAACGTTTGCTCGCTTGAAATCCAACGGAACTACGCCATCCTCTAATGAGCGATTAAAAATCTCACGCAATGGCTTATCGAGTTCATTTTGAAGCTCCTTCAAATGAATTGGATATACCCCATCGGGGCCCGGAGATTTCGACTTTTTCATTAGCTTAATAAATTTAAGAATTTCCTCGTCCTTTATACTTACATCGGATATGCATTTATCAGCACTACGAACTTCCCCAATTAACGATTCCAATTCGGAAGAATCTTCCACAGTAAACACGCTCGTAAAATGCTCATTTAAAATTTTAGACATTTCTGTCGGAAGTTCAGTCAAACGACCATCCTTATCTTTGATCGGCCCTATCGATCCTTTTACGGGTTTCCTATTATTTACGTACCCATAAAACCGTTTCGGTTCATTCTTTGAATCCTTAGCGAGGTTTATTTCATACTTCCTCTTCGCATCTCTGACCGCACGTTTAACTTCCCTACGAGAATCTATGTAATTTTGCCGACTTATAACTGACCCATTGTTTTTATGAATTTTAAATTTTCTATTTCGGTCCCGGATTAAGCGTAGTATTAACGGACTAAGCCACGGAGCTCTCACCGACTTCCCGCTCTTACGCACATACTTAACCAAATCAGAATTCACACGAAGCAGCGTACATCGAAGTTCTGCGTACATCTCTCCTACCGACCTGTTCTCGAATCGTATTCCCCAGTCTATATCCTTAATCCTTTCGCGAAAAATATCGAAATCACAGCTACCAAAACGAGGGATGAGCTGCGAGCTCATTCTAACTTCTACGCAGGTGTTTAGATCGAATCTAATCGCATTATGGTCGCTGGAAGCTAAATGTTCACCCACAAGTACGTTTTCTAACAATGACTCATCGGTTGCCATGATTAAATCAAGAATATTGCTATCACGAGTAGGCTCTTCCACTTTTTGTACGAGAAAATTCTCCAACATAAAGTTTAATAGCCTCTCACCCGGTTTATCAGAAGTAAGGTTGCTAAAGTTAACATTAGGTAAATTAAAATCGCCGCAGACTAATGTGGTCCCTTTTCTAATCCAAGACGTAAGCGTATCGAAGAGTGCAGCATCTTCTCTTTCCAATTGGCAAGGCGGACGATAAAGCACGACTAAGTTAATTTTATTTATAGCATCTAAACTTAGCTGGACTAATAAAGCATCACTTCGCATATCATCCTTAGACGAGTCCATCGTTATGGCGTTTAGATCCTCTTTTATATACATTAATACGCCCCCTCCTCTACCGGTTTGTCTATTTCTGTAATGAATTTTGTACCCCGCTATATCGAACTCGCAAACACTGATCCCCGTATGAGTGTCTAACCATGTTTCACTTAGGAATACGAGGTCGAAATTACCCTCTAGAATAACGGCTTTTATTTCGGCAATTTTATTTTTTAAGCTACGAACATTCGCATATAAGCATCTCAGTTTGCGCTTTACGTTAACTCTTCTATAACACTCAGATCCGTTCCGTTTCCCTGCACCCCGTCGATAGTGCCCTCTTCACGCGTGGGCCGGCCCGGCGCATCGGCATCACGTGGCCGCGCAACTCTCCTACCTAAAATGCTACGTACGGACTCGTCTAAGATCCTACCCAGCCGACTATTACCCACATCGCTTAGGTGAATTCCGTCCTTTTGGAAAAGTGACGGATGGTCCTGGAATGAATCCCATAAGTTAAAAAAGCTAACACCAGTTTCTCGACACAACCGCTTAAGACATTCGTTAGTATAGATCGCTCTAGATTGGAGGCGCAACGTGGATTTAAGTCGGGGGAGAACACCAATAATTCCCACGTTGGTTGCTTTGGATTTCGCCGTATCTATCATGGTTCTGGCACGATAAACTATATCTTCCGGGGTGCTGTCATACCTATGGACGTCGTTGCCCCCTACCATCGTGATGATCGTTCGTTCACCACGCGTATCTTCCAATTTCTCGATCTCGGCGGCCACGTTGTTAATGCGGCCACCGGGATAGCAAAAGCGCTTACGCTTAGAAGGGTTACGCGCAGCAAACTCCTGATCCTGCCTTCTAATTAAGGAGTCCCCCATTAAAACGGTTTCCTCTTCCCCCTCGATAGGAGTTAGCAAAGCAAAAGGGTTCGTACAGGGTAAAACGAAGTTCTGGTCCCTCGTTGGTCTAGCCCCATTTCTAACACGTCGAAATTGCGATTCCTGAGGCCTAAACGAGTTTAAAATTCGTTGTTGCTCGTCAACAATTACCTGATGATTCGAATTTGCAGGCCGCCTTTCTCTATTACTATCTTCCCTCCCGCGCATGTCGTGAATAGCAGAGTCTAGTTTGGAATTTAAGTCATCGACTTTACGGTTAGTCGAGATCACATCCCTCGCAACGGTGTTTAATTCCAGTTTGATCTCGCTGATCGCACTTGACAACTTGCGTTCAAACGCTTCGTTCAACATACAAAATCGACATATTCTAATTTGCTCAAGGTTCGAGGGAACGTAAATTTCCTTATTAAATGAAGCAGCGCACCTTGAGCATTCGATCTTTATAACGGGCATTGTCGGTTTTTTGTTTTTTTTAATTCGGAACTAATTTAGAAAACAAGCTGCACAAGCTAATATACTGTAATTGAAAGATCGAACTTTATAATACGGCGACGAATATTGAATAGGCGATATATATAAAAGTATTCAGTTAGAGATAGAGATAGAGATAGAGATAGAGATAGAGATAGAGATAGAGATAGAGATAGAACTACAGAACTACAGAATCTAGGACCAACAAAGACCCTAAGGTCCGCTCGAGGCTAGTCCGCTACACTACATCCGAAACTACGATACACACTTATCTACGAGTGTATCTCTAACATGCTATATTTTTTTTATTTTTTTTTTTTTTAATATATAATCTACTGTACACACTTATCTACATGTGTACAATGTCAGGCATATTAACTACTTCAACCTAAGGGGGGGTGATAGAAAGTTTTTCTTCTCAACTTCCGCAGCCCTCGACTGCTAGTGGTGAAAATCTAGTTATAGGATAGGCGGAAAAGAAAATGGATATCTAAACTACACATGCAAGAGAAATCGCTGGCATCATTTTTAGTCATCATTTTTACTCTCGTTGTTCCTCCGCTCCAAACTCCTTTTGAAAAGACGTTATTATTTACTGTGCTCAGACTACGTTATATTTATACTATTTAAGTGCGCGTCGAGACGGTTTTTAAACATATTTACCGACCTACTATCCACTACGTGGGTGGGTAGCCTATTCCAAATTTGAGTAATTTTAAACGTAAAATAGTTTTGGGCTATACTAGTGTTAAATCGCTTGTTCACTAATTTTAATCCGTGTTGCCGAGTATTTCCCCTATGATCCAATTCGAACAAATTCCTATAATCAACGTTTGAAAATCCTTTCAATATTTTAAATACTTCAATTTGCTGGCCACGTAATCTTCTGCCTTCGAGAGATGGCAAATCTAATGCCCTGAGTCTTTCCTCATAGGGCCTGTTTCTCAGCTCGGGAATTAATTTTGTAGCCCTACGCTGCACTCTTTCTAATTGCGCGATATCTTTGTTTAAGTATGGAGCCCAAAATTGAACCGCATATTCGAGCAGTGGACGCACAAGTGATTTATACAATGGTAAAATTATCTCTTTGGATTTGAACGTGAAATTACGCGCGATATAACCCAGCACACGATTTGCTTTTTTACATGCATCCGCGCATTGTTTCGTGACTTTGAAGTCATCCGAGACTAAAACTCCCAGGTCTTTTTCCAATTTAACTACGTCGAGGACCTGGCCTTTCATGGTATACTCTACCCTCAAATTATGGCAACCCAAATGCATCACCTTACATTTACTTAAATTAAACTGCATTTGCCACCTATCCGCCCATCTGACAATCAAGTTTAGGTCCTTTTGTAATTTTTCTACATCCGATCTTACATAGGCACGGTTGCCCAGCTTCGTGTCGTCAGCAAATTTAGAAATCGTACTAAATACGCCATTATCCAAATCGTTTATATATATTAGAAACAATAATGGGCCAAGAACGGAGCCTTGTGGCACTCCACTACTGACGTTGACCCAATCTGAACATTCACCATTTATAACTACTCGCTGCGAACGATCCTTCAGCCAATTTCTAATCCAATTTAATATCTTACCCTTCACACCGACTGCTTTAACTTTCATTAATAATCTCACGTGCGGAACGGTGTCAAACGCCTTTTTAAAGTCTAGATAGATTACATCTACAGCTTTGCTTTCGTCGTAAAGGCAAATCATTTTATGGAAGAATTCGAGCAAATTTGTCAAGCACGATCTCGCCCGCCTAAACCTATGTTGGGAATCTTTAATCAGATTATTTACCTCGAGGTGGCACACTATTCTATCTCTAATTACCGATTCTAAAAGCTTTCCAACTACCGAAGTTAGACTAATAGGACGAAAATTCGTTGCTTCGTATCTATTCCCATTCTTAAATATTGGTGTAACGTTTGCACGCTTGAAGTCTACAGGGACTACGCCATCTTCTAATGAGCGATTGAAAATTGCACGCAACGGCTTCGCAAGCTCATTCTTAAGTTCCTTTAAATGAGTGGGGTAAACGCCATCGGGCCCGGGTGATTTCGACTTTTTCATCAGGTTAATATATTTAAGAATTTCCACTTCATTAACCGTTATATCGGATATGCAAATATCACTATTATCTACTTCTTCAACTAACGATCCTAATTGGGACGAATCTTCAATAGTAAAGACGCTTGTGAAATGTTCATTTAAAATTTTAGACATTTCCGCCGGAATTTCCGTCAAACGACCATCTTTGTCTTTAATCGGCCCTATTGAACCTTTTAAGGGTTTCCTACTGTTTACATAGCCGTAAAACCGTTTCGGTTCCTTCTTTGAATCCTTCGCCAGTTTTATTTCATATTTCCGCTTCGCATCTCTAACCGCCCGTTTAACTTCTCTTCGAGAATCTATGTAATTTTGCCGACTTATAAATGACTCGTTGTTCTTATGTATTTGAAATTTTCTATTTCGGTCCTTAATTAATCTTAATATGAGTGGGCTAACCCACGGCGCTCTCATCGACTTCCCGCTCTTACTGCGCACATACTTTACTAAGTCGAAATTTACACTAAGGAGTGTACGCCGAAGCTCAGTGTACATTTCTCCTACCGACCTATTCTCGAAGCGCATTCCCCAGTCTACATCCTTAATCCTTTCGCGAAAAGTATCAAAATCACAGCTACCAAAACGTGGCATGAGCTGTGTACAATGATAGAGATAGAGATAGAGATAGAGATAGAGATAGAGATAGAGATAGAGATAGAGATAGAGATAGATATAGCGATAGCGATAGCGATAGCGATAGAGATAGAGATAGAGATAGAGATAGAGATAGAGATAGAGATAGAGATAGAGATAGAACTACAGAACTACAGAATCTAGGACCAACAAAGACCCTAAGGTCCGCTCGAGGCTAGTCCGCTACACTAAATCAAAAACTACGATACACCCTTATCTACGAGTCTATCTCTAACATGCTATTTTTTTTTTTTTTTTTTAATACTATCTACTGTACACACTTATCTACATGTGTACATTATCGTGCAATTTTAACTAATCAAACTAGGGGTCGGGGGAGATAGAAAGTTTTTCTTCTCATCTTCCGGAGCCACTCGACTGCTAGTGGTGAAAAGCTAATTTAGGGATAGAGACTACTTATAGGATAGGCGGAAAAGAAATGGGACATCTAAGCTACACATGCAGAGAATCTCCGGCATCATAATTTCATATCCTTAAACCTCCGCCCTAAACTCTCTCTCTGCAAGGACGTCCAAATTCACAGTGCTCAACTACGTTATATTTAAACTATTCAAATGCACGTCGAGACGATTTTTGAACATATTAACCGAAGTGCTATCTACTACGTGGGTGGGCAGCCGATTCCAATTTTGAGTAACTTTAAATGTAAAATAGTTTTGGGCTATACTAGTGTTAAAACGCTTGTTCACTAATTTTAACCCGTGCTGACGAGTATTTCCCCTATGATCCAGTTCGAACAGATTGCGAAAGTCCACGTTTGAGAAACCCTTTAGTATTTTAAATACTTCTATTAGCTGGCCACGTAATCTTCTGCTTTCTAGCGATGGCAAATCTAAAGCCCTGAGCCTTTCCTCGTATGATCTATTCCTCAGCTCTGGAATTAATTTCGTAGCCCTACGCTGCACTCTTTCTAATTGCGCAATATCTTTCATTAAATATGGAGCCCAAAATTGAACAGCGTATTCGAGAAGTGGCCGCACAAGGGATTTATATAAAGGTAAAATTACATCCTTAGATTTGAAGATGAAATTGCGCGCGATATAACCCAAAACGCGATTTGCTTTTTTACACGCATCCGCGCATTGCTTCGAGAATTTAAAATCGTCTGAGACTAATACTCCCAAGTCTTTTTCTAATTTAACCGCGTCGAGGACTTGGCCTTTCATGGTATAATCTACTCTTAAATTATGGCAACCCAAGTGCATTACCTTGCATTTGCTTAAATTAAATTCCATTTGCCACTTGTCCGCCCAATTGGCAATCGAGTTTAGGTCCCCCTGCAATTTATCGACATCCGATCTTACATAGGCACGATTACCCAGCTTCGTGTCGTCCGAAAATTTCGAAATCCGACTAAGTATGCCTTTATCTAAATCGTTAATATAAATTAAAAACAATAAAGGGCCTAAAACAGAGCCCTGCGGTACCCCACTACTAACGCTGGCCCAATCTGAACATTCCCCATTTATTACTACCCGCTGCGAGCGATCTTTCAGCCAATTTCTAATCCAGTTTAAAATCTTACCAGTCACCCCAATCGCTTTAACTTTCATTAATAACCTTTGGTGGGGGACGGTGTCGAACGCCTTTTTAAAGTCTAAATATATTACGTCTACAGCTTTGCTTTCATCGTACACGCAAATCATTTTGTGGAAGAATTCGAGCAAGTTAGTCAAGCACGATCTCGCACGCCTAAATCCATGCTGGGTATCGTTAATCAGCTTATTTGCCTCGAGGTGGCTCACTATTCTATCTTTAATTACAGATTCTAAAAGCTTCCCAACTACCGAAGTTAGACTAATAGGCCGAAAATTCGTTGCTTCAAATCTATTCCCCTTCTTAAATATAGGTGTAACGTTTGCTCGCTTGAAATCCAACGGAACTACGCCATCCTCTAATGAGCGATTGAAAATCTCACGCAATGGCTTAACGAGTTCATTTTGAAGCTCCTTTAAATGAATTGGATATACCCCATCGGGGCCCGGAGATTTCGACTTTTTCATTAGCTTAATAAATTTAAGAATTTCCTCGTCCTTTATACTTACATCGGATATGCATTTATCAGCACTACGAATTTCCCCAATTAACGATTCCAATTCGGAAGAATCTTCCACAGTAAACACGCTCGTAAAATGCTCATTTAAAATTTTAGACATTTCTGTCGGAAGTTCAGTCAAACGACCATCCTTATCTTTGATCGGCCCTATCGATCCTTTTACGGGTTTCCTATTATTTACGTACCCATAAAACCGTTTCGGTTCATTCTTTGAATCCTTAGCGAGGTTTATTTCATACTTCCTCTTCGCATCTCTGACCGCACGTTTAACTTCCCTACGAGAATCTATGTAATTTTGCCGACTTATAACTGACCCATTGTTTTTATGAATTTTAAATTTTCTATTTCGGTCCCGGATTAAGCGTAGTATTAACGGACTAAGCCACGGAGCTCTCACCGACTTCCCGCTCTTACGCACATACTTAACCAAATCAGAATTCACACGAAGCAGCGTACATCGAAGTTCTGCGTACATCTCTCCTACCGACCTGTTCTCGAATCGTATTCCCCAGTCTATATCCTTAATCCTTTCGCGAAAAATATCGAAATCACAGCTACCAAAACGAGGGATGAGCTGCGAGCTCATTCTAACTTCTACGCAGGTGTTTAGATCGAATCTAATCGCATTATGGTCGCTGGAAGCTAAATGTTCACCCACAAGTACGTTTTCTAACAATGACTCATCGGTTGCCATGATTAAATCAAGAATATTGCTATCACGAGTAGGCTCTTCCACTTTTTGTACGAGAAAATTCTCCAACATAAAGTTTAATAGCCTCTCACCCGGTTTATCAGAAGTAAGGTTGCTAAAGTTAACATTAGGTAAATTAAAATCGCCGCAGACTAATGTGGTCCCTTTTCTAATCCAAGACGTAAGCGTATCGAAGAGTGCAGCATCTTCTCTTTCCAATTGGCAAGGCGGACGATAAAGCACGACTAAGTTAATTTTATTTATAGCATCTAAACTTAGCTGGACTAATAAAGCATCACTTCGCATATCATCCTTAGACGAGTCCATCGTTATGGCGTTTAGATCCTCTTTTATATACATTAATACGCCCCCTCCTCTACCGGTTTGTCTATTTCTGTAATGAATTTTGTACCCCGCTATATCGAACTCGCAAACACTGATCCCCGTATGAGTGTCTAACCATAGTTCACTTAGGAATACGAGGTCGAAATTACCCTCTAGAATAACGGCTTTTATTTCGGCAATTTTATTTTTTAAGCTACGAACATTCGCATATAAGCATCTCAGTTTGCGCTTTACGTTAACTCTTCTATAACACTCAGATCCGTTCCGTTTCCCTGCACCCCGTCGATAGTGCCCTCTTCACGCGTGGGCCGGCCCGGCGCATCGGCATCACGTGGCCGCGCAACTCTCCTACCTAAAATGCTACGTACGGACTCGTCTAAGATCCTACCCAGCCGACTATTACCCACATCGCTTAGGTGAATTCCGTCCTTTTGGAAAAGTGACGGATGGTCCTGGAATGAATCCCATAAGTTAAAAAAGCTAACACCAGTTTCTCGACACAACCTCTTAAGACATTCGTTAGTATAGATCGCTCTAGATTGGAGGCGCAACGTGGATTTAAGTCGGGGGAGAACACCAATAATTCCCACGTTGGTTGCTTTGGATTTCGCCGTATCTATCATGGTTCTGGCACGATAAACTATATCTTCCGGGGTGCTGTCATACCTATGGACGTCGTTGCCCCCTACCATCGTGATGATCGTTCGTTCACCACGCGTATCTTCCAATTTCTCGATCTCGGCGGCCACGTTGTTAATGCGGCCACCGGGATAGCAAAAGCGCTTACGCTTAGAAGGGTTACGCGCAGCAAACTCCTGATCCTGCCTTCTAATTAAGGAGTCCCCCATTAAAACGGTTTCCTCTTCCCCCTCGATAGGAGTTAGCAAAGCGAAAGGGTTCGAACAGGGTAAAACGAAGTTCTGATCCCTCGTTGGTCTAGCCCCATTTCTAACACGTCGAAATTGCGATTCCTGAGGCCTAAACGAGTTTAAAATTCGTTGTTGCTCGTCAACAATTACCTGATGATTCGAATTTGCAGGCCGCCTATCTCTATTACTATCTTCCCTCCCGCGCATGTCGTGAATAGCAGAGTCTAGTTTGGAATTTAAGTCATCGACTTTACGGTTAGTCGAGATCACATCCCTCGCAACGGTGTTTAATTCCAGTTTGATCTCGCTGATCGCACTTGACAACTTGCGTTCAAACGCTTCGTTCAACATACAAAATCGACATATTCTAATTTGCTCAAGGTTCGAGGGAACGTAAATTTCCTTATTAAATGAAGCAGCGCACCTTGAGCATTCGATCTTTATAACGGGCATTGTCGGTTTTTTGTTTTTTTTAATTCGGAACTAATTTAGAAAACAAGCTGCACAAGCTAATATACTGTAATTGAAAGATCGAACTTTATAATACGGCGACGAATATTGAATAGGCGATATATATAAAAGTATTCAGTTAGAGATAGAGATAGAGATAGAGATAGAGATAGAGATAGAGATAGAGATAGAACTACAGAACTACAGAATCTAGGACCAACAAAGACCCTAAGGTCCGCTCGAGGCTAGTCCGCTACACTACATCCGAAACTACGATACACACTTATCTACGAGTGTATCTCTAACATGCTATATTTTTTTTATTTTTTTTTTTTTTTAATATATAATCTACTGTACACACTTATCTACATGTGTACAATGTCAGGCATATTAACTACTTCAACCTAAGGGGGGGTGATAGAAAGTTTTTCTTCTCAACTTCCGCAGCCCTCGACTGCTAGTGGTGAAAATCTAGTTATAGGATAGGCGGAAAAGAAAATGGATATCTAAACTACACATGCAAGAGAAATCGCTGGCATCATTTTTAGTCATCATTTTTACTCTCGTTGTTCCTCCGCTCCAAACTCCTTTTGCAAAGACGTTATTATTTACTGTGCTCAGACTACGTTATATTTATACTATTTAAGTGCGCGTCGAGACGGTTTTTAAACATATTTACCGACCTACTATCCACTACGTGGGTGGGTAGCCTATTCCAAATTTGAGTAATTTTAAACGTAAAATAGTTTTGGGCTATACTAGTGTTAAATCGCTTGTTCACTAATTTTAATCCGTGTTGCCGAGTATTTCCCCTATGATCCAATTCGAACAAATTCCTATAATCAACGTTTGAAAATCCTTTCAATATTTTAAATACTTCAATTAGCTGGCCACGTAATCTTCTGCCTTCGAGAGATGGCAAATCTAATGCCCTGAGTCTTTCCTCATAGGGCCTGTTTCTCAGCTCGGGAATTAATTTTGTAGCCCTACGCTGCACTCTTTCTAATTGCGCGATATCTTTGTTTAAGTATGGAGCCCAAAATTGAACCGCATATTCGAGCAGTGGACGCACAAGTGATTTATACAATGGTAAAATTATCTCTTTGGATTTGAACGTGAAATTACGCGCGATATAACCCAGCACACGATTTGCTTTTTTACATGCATCCGCGCATTGTTTCGTGACTTTGAAGTCATCCGAGACTAAAACTCCCAGGTCTTTTTCCAATTTAACTACGTCGAGGACCTGGCCTTTCATGGTATACTCTACCCTCAAATTATGGCAACCCAAATGCATCACCTTACATTTACTTAAATTAAACTGCATTTGCCACCTATCCGCCCATCTGACAATCAAGTTTAGGTCCTTTTGTAATTTTTCTACATCCGATCTTACATAGGCACGGTTGCCCAGCTTCGTGTCGTCAGCAAATTTAGAAATCGTACTAAATACGCCATTATCCAAATCGTTTATATATATTAGAAACAATAATGGGCCAAGAACGGAGCCTTGTGGCACTCCACTACTGACGTTGACCCAATCTGAACATTCACCATTTATAACTACTCGCTGCGAACGATCCTTCAGCCAATTTCTAATCCAATTTAATATCTTACCCTTCACACCGACTGCTTTAACTTTCATTAATAATCTCACGTGCGGAACGGTGTCAAACGCCTTTTTAAAGTCTAGATAGATTACATCTACAGCTTTGCTTTCGTCGTAAAGGCAAATCATTTTATGGAAGAATTCGAGCAAATTTGTCAAGCACGATCTCGCCCGCCTAAACCCATGTTGGGAATCTTTAATCAGATTATTTACCTCGAGGTGGCACACTATTCTATCTCTAATTACCGATTCTAAAAGCTTTCCAACTACCGAAGTTAGACTAATAGGACGAAAATTCGTTGCTTCGTATCTATTCCCATTCTTAAATATTGGTGTAACGTTTGCACGCTTGAAGTCTACAGGGACTACGCCATCTTCTAATGAGCGATTGAAAATTGCACGCAACGGCTTCGCAAGCTCATTCTTAAGTTCCTTTAAATGAGTGGGGTAAACGCCATCGGGCCCGGGTGATTTCGACTTTTTCATCAGGTTAATATATTTAAGAATTTCCACTTCATTAACCGTTATATCGGATATGCAAATATCACTATTATCTACTTCTTCAACTAACGATCCTAATTGGGACGAATCTTCAATAGTAAAGACGCTTGTGAAATGTTCATTTAAAATTTTAGACATTTCCGCCGGAATTTCCGTCAAACGACCATCTTTGTCTTTAATCGGCCCTATTGAACCTTTTAAGGGTTTCCTACTGTTTACATAGCCGTAAAACCGTTTCGGTTCCTTCTTTGAATCCTTCGCCAGTTTTATTTCATATTTCCGCTTCGCATCTCTAACCGCCCGTTTAACTTCTCTTCGAGAATCTATGTAATTTTGCCGACTTATAAATGACTCGTTGTTCTTATGTATTTGAAATTTTCTATTTCGGTCCTTAATTAATCTTAATATGAGTGGGCTAACCCACGGCGCTCTCATCGACTTCCCGCTCTTACTGCGCACATACTTTACTAAGTCGAAATTTACACTAAGGAGTGTACGCCGAAGCTCAGTGTACATTTCTCCTACCGACCTATTCTCGAAGCGCATTCCCCAGTCTACATCCTTAATCCTTTCGCGAAAAGTATCAAAATCACAGCTACCAAAACGTGGCATGAGCTGTGTACAATGATAGAGATAGAGATAGAGATAGCGATAGCGATAGAGATAGAGATAGAGATAGAGATAGAGATAGAGATAGAGATAGAGATAGAACTACAGAACTACAGAATCTAGGACCAACAAAGACCCTAAGGTCCGCTCGAGGCTAGTCCGCTACACTAAATCAAAAACTACGATACACCCTTATCTACGAGTCTATCTCTAACATGCTATTTTTTTTTTTTTTTTTTTTAATACTATCTACTGTACACACTTATCTACATGTGTACATTATCGTGCAATTTTAACTAATCAAACTAGGGGTCGGGGGAGATAGAAAGTTTTTCTTCTCATCTTCCGCAGCCACTCGACTGCTAGTGGTGAAAAGCTAATTTAGGGATAGAGACTACTTATAGGATAGGCGGAAAAGAAATGGGACATCTAAGCTACACATGCAGAGAATCTCCGGCATCATAATTTCATATCCTTAAACCTCCGCCCTAAACTCTCTCTCTGCAAGGACGTCCAAATTCACAGTGCTCAACTACGTTATATTTAAACTATTCAAATGCACGTCGAGACGATTTTTGAACATATTAACCGAAGTGCTATCTACTACGTGGGTGGGCAGCCGATTCCAATTTTGAGTAACTTTAAATGTAAAATAGTTTTGGGCTATACTAGTGTTAAAACGCTTGTTCACTAATTTTAACCCGTGCTGACGAGTATTTCCCCTATGATCCAGTTCGAACAGATTGCGAAAGTCCACGTTTGAGAAACCCTTTAGTATTTTAAATACTTCTATTAGCTGGCCACGTAATCTTCTGCTTTCTAGCGATGGCAAATCTAAAGCCCTGAGCCTTTCCTCGTATGATCTATTCCTCAGCTCTGGAATTAATTTCGTAGCCCTACGCTGCACTCTTTCTAATTGCGCGATATCTTTCATTAAATATGGAGCCCAAAATTGAACAGCGTATTCGAGAAGTGGCCGCACAAGGGATTTATATAAAGGTAAAATTACATCCTTAGATTTGAAGATGAAATTGCGCGCGATATAACCCAAAACGCGATTTGCTTTTTTACACGCATCCGCGCATTGCTTCGAGAATTTAAAATCGTCTGAGACTAATACTCCCAAGTCTTTTTCTAATTTAACCGCGTCGAGGACTTGGCCTTTCATGGTATAATCTACTCTTAAATTATGGCAACCCAAGTGCATTACCTTGCATTTGCTTAAATTAAATTCCATTTGCCACTTGTCCGCCCAATTGGCAATCGAGTTTAGGTCCCCCTGCAATTTATCGACATCCGATCTTACATAGGCACGATTACCCAGCTTCGTGTCGTCCGAAAATTTCGAAATCCGACTAAGTATGCCTTTATCTAAATCGTTAATATAAATTAAAAACAATAAAGGGCCTAAAACAGAGCCCTGCGGTACCCCACTACTAACGCTGGCCCAATCTGAACATTCCCCATTTATTACTACCCGCTGCGAGCGATCTTTCAGCCAATTTCTAATCCAGTTTAAAATCTTACCAGTCACCCCAATCGCTTTAACTTTCATTAATAACCTTTGGTGGGGGACGGTGTCGAACGCCTTTTTAAAGTCTAAATATATTACGTCTACAGCTTTGCTTTCATCGTACACGCAAATCATTTTGTGGAAGAATTCGAGCAAGTTAGTCAAGCACGATCTCGCACGCCTAAATCCATGCTGGGTATCGTTAATCAGCTTATTTGCCTCGAGGTGGCTCACTATTCTATCTTTAATTACAGATTCTAAAAGCTTCCCAACTACCGAAGTTAGACTAATAGGCCGAAAATTCGTTGCTTCAAATCTATTCCCCTTCTTAAATATAGGTGTAACGTTTGCTCGCTTGAAATCCAACGGAACTACGCCATCCTCTAATGAGCGATTGAAAATCTCACGCAATGGCTTAACGAGTTCATTTTGAAGCTCCTTTAAATGAATTGGATATACCCCATCGGGGCCCGGAGATTTCGACTTTTTCATTAGCTTAATAAATTTAAGAATTTCCTCGTCCTTTATACTTACATCGGATATGCATTTATCAGCACTACGAATTTCCCCAATTAACGATTCCAATTCGGAAGAATCTTCCACAGTAAACACGCTCGTAAAATGCTCATTTAAAATTTTAGACATTTCTGTCGGAAGTTCAGTCAAACGACCATCCTTATCTTTGATCGGCCCTATCGATCCTTTTACGGGTTTCCTATTATTTACGTACCCATAAAACCGTTTCGGTTCATTCTTTGAATCCTTAGCGAGGTTTATTTCATACTTCCTCTTCGCATCTCTGACCGCACGTTTAACTTCCCTACGAGAATCTATGTAATTTTGCCGACTTATAACTGACCCATTGTTTTTATGAATTTTAAATTTTCTATTTCGGTCCCGGATTAAGCGTAGTATTAACGGACTAAGCCACGGAGCTCTCACCGACTTCCCGCTCTTACGCACATACTTAACCAAATCAGAATTCACACGAAGCAGCGTACATCGAAGTTCTGCGTACATCTCTCCTACCGACCTGTTCTCGAATCGTATTCCCCAGTCTATATCCTTAATCCTTTCGCGAAAAATATCGAAATCACAGCTACCAAAACGAGGGATGAGCTGCGAGCTCATTCTAACTTCTACGCAGGTGTTTAGATCGAATCTAATCGCATTATGGTCGCTGGAAGCTAAATGTTCACCCACAAGTACGTTTTCTAACAATGACTCATCGGTTGCCATGATTAAATCAAGAATATTGCTATCACGAGTAGGCTCTTCCACTTTTTGTACGAGAAAATTCTCCAACATAAAGTTTAATAGCCTCTCACCCGGTTTATCAGAAGTAAGGTTGCTAAAGTTAACATTAGGTAAATTAAAATCGCCGCAGACTAATGTGGTCCCTTTTCTAATCCAAGACGTAAGCGTATCGAAGAGTGCAGCATCTTCTCTTTCCAATTGGCAAGGCGGACGATAAAGCACGACTAAGTTAATTTTATTTATAGCATCTAAACTTAGCTGGACTAATAAAGCATCACTTCGCATATCATCCTTAGACGAGTCCATCGTTATGGCGTTTAGATCCTCTTTTATATACATTAATACGCCCCCTCCTCTACCGATTTGTCTATTTCTGTAATGAATTTTGTACCCCGCTATATCGAACTCGCAAACACTGATCCCCGTATGAGTGTCTAACCATGTTTCACTTAGGAATACGAGGTCGAAATTACCCTCTAGAATAACGGCTTTTATTTCGGCAATTTTATTTTTTAAGCTACGAACATTCGCATATAAGCATCTCAGTTTGCGCTTTACGTTAACTCTTCTATAACACTCAGATCCGTTCCGTTTCCCTGCACCCCGTCGATAGTGCCCTCTTCACGCGTGGGCCGGCCCGGCGCATCGGCATCACGTGGCCGCGCAACTCTCCTACCTAAAATGCTACGTACGGACTCGTCTAAGATCCTATCCAGCCGACTATTACCCACATCGCTTAGGTGAATTCCGTCCTTTTGGAAAAGTGACGGATGGTCCTGGAATGAATCCCATAAGTTAAAAAAGCTAACACCAGTTTCTCGACACAACCGCTTAAGACATTCGTTAGTATAGATCGCTCTAGATTGGAGGCGCAACGTGGATTTAAGTCGGGGGAGAACACCAATAATTCACACGTTGGTTGCTTTGGATTTCGCCGTATCTATCATGGTTCTGGCACGATAAACTATATCTTCCGGGGTGCTGTCATACCTATGGACGTCGTTGCCCCCTACCATCGTGATGATCGTTCGTTCACCACGCGTATCTTCCAATTTCTCGATCTCGGCGGCCACGTTGTTAATGCGGCCACCGGGATAGCAAAAGCGCTTACGCTTAGAAGGGTTACGCGCAGCAAACTCCTGATCCTGCCTTCTAATTAAGGAGTCCCCCATTAAAACGGTTTCCTCTTCCCCCTCGATAGGAGTTAGCAAAGCGAAAGGGTTCGAACAGGGTAAAACGAAGTTCTGGTCCCTCGTTGGTCTAGCCCCATTTCTAACACGTCGAAATTGCGATTCCTGAGGCCTAAACGAGTTTAAAATTCGTTGTTGCTCGTCAACAATTACCTGATGATTCGAATTTGCAGGCCGCCTATCTCTATTACTATCTTCCCTCCCGCGCATGTCGTGAATAGCAGAGTCTAGTTTGGAATTTAAGTCATCGACTTTACGGTTAGTCGAGATCACATCCCTCGCAACGGTGTTTAATTCCAGTTTGATCTCGCTGATCGCACTTGACAACTTGCGTTCAAACGCTTCGTTCAACATACAAAATCGACATATTCTAATTTGCTCAAGGTTCGAGGGAACGTAAATTTCCTTATTAAATGAAGCAGCGCACCTTGAGCATTCGATCTTTATAACGGGCATTGTCGGTTTTTTGTTTTTTTTAATTCGGAACTAATTTAGAAAACAAGCTGCACAAGCTAATATACTGTAATTGAAAGATCGAACTTTATAATACGGCGACGAATATTGAATAGGCGATATATATAAAAGTATTCAGTTAGAGATAGAGATAGAGATAGAGATAGAGATAGAGATAGAAATAGAGATAGAGATAGAGATAGAACTACAGAACTACAGAATCTAGGACCAACAAAGACCCTAAGGTCCGCTCGAGGCTAGTCCGCTACACTACATCCGAAACTACGATACACACTTATCTACGAGTGTATCTCTAACATGCTATATATTTTTTTTTTTTTTTTAAATATATAATCTACTGTACACACTTATCTACATGTGTACAATGTCAGGCATATTAACTACTTCAACCTAAGGGGGGGGTGATAGAAAGTTTTTCTTCTCAACTTCCGCAGCCCTCGACTGCTAGTGGTGAAAATCTAGTTATAGGATAGGCGGAAAAGAAAATGGATATCTAAACTACACATGCAAGAGAAATCGCTGGCATCATTTTTAGTCATCATTTTTACTCTCGTTGTTCCTCCGCTCCAAACTCCTTTTGCAAAGACGTTATTATTTACTGTGCTCAGACTACGTTATATTTATACTATTTAAGTGCGCGTCGAGACGGTTTTTAAACATATTTACCGACCTACTATCCACTACGTGGGTGGGTAGCCTATTCCAAATTTGAGTAATTTTAAACGTAAAATAGTTTTGGGCTATACTAGTGTTAAATCGCTTGTTCACTAATTTTAATCCGTGTTGCCGAGTATTTCCCCTATGATCCAATTCGAACAAATTCCTATAATCAACGTTTGAAAATCCTTTCAATATTTTAAATACTTCAATTAGCTGGCCACGTAATCTTCTGCCTTCGAGAGATGGCAAATCTAATGCCCTGAGTCTTTCCTCATAGGGCCTGTTTCTCAGCTCGGGAATTAATTTTGTAGCCCTACGCTGCACTCTTTCTAATTGCGCGATATCTTTGTTTAAGTATGGAGCCCAAAATTGAACCGCATATTCGAGCAGTGGACGCACAAGTGATTTATACAATGGTAAAATTATCTCTTTGGATTTGAACGTGAAATTACGCGCGATATAACCCAGCACACGATTTGCTTTTTTACATGCATCCGCGCATTGTTTCGTGACTTTGAAGTCATCCGAGACTAAAACTCCCAGGTCTTTTTCCAATTTAACTACGTCGAGGACCTGGCCTTTCATGGTATACTCTACCCTCAAATTATGGCAACCCAAATGCATCACCTTACATTTACTTAAATTAAACTGCATTTGCCACTTATCCGCCCATCTGACAATCAAGTTTAGGTCCTTTTGTAATTTTTCTACATCCGATCTTACATAGGCACGGTTGCCCAGCTTCGTGTCGTCAGCAAATTTAGAAATCGTACTAAATACGCCATTATCCAAATCGTTTATATATATTAGAAACAATAATGGGCCAAGAACGGAGCCTTGTGGCACTCCACTACTGACGTTGACCCAATCTGAACATTCACCATTTATAACTACTCGCTGCGAACGATCCTTCAGCCAATTTCTAATCCAATTTAATATCTTACCCTTCACACCGACTGCTTTAACTTTCATTAATAATCTCTCGTGCGGAACGGTGTCAAACGCCTTTTTAAAGTCTAGATAGATTACATCTACAGCTTTGCTTTCGTCGTAAAGGCAAATCATTTTATGGAAGAATTCGAGCAAATTTGTCAAGCACGATCTCGCCCGCCTAAACCCATGTTGGGAATCTTTAATCAGATTATTTACCTCGAGGTGGCACACTATTCTATCTCTAATTACCGATTCTAAAAGCTTTCCAACTACCGAAGTTAGACTAATAGGACGAAAATTCGTTGCTTCGTATCTATTCCCATTCTTAAATATTGGTGTAACGTTTGCACGCTTGAAGTCTACAGGGACTACGCCATCTTCTAATGAGCGATTGAAAATTGCACGCAACGGCTTCGCAAGCTCATTCTTAAGTTCCTTTAAATGAGTGGGGTAAACGCCATCGGGCCCGGGTGATTTCGACTTTTTCATCAGGTTAATATATTTAAGAATTTCCACTTCATTAACCGTTATATCGGATATGCAAATATCACTATTATCTACTTCTTCAACTAACGATCCTAATTGGGACGAATCTTCAATAGTAAAGACGCTTGTGAAATGTTCATTTAAAATTTTAGACATTTCCGCCGGAATTTCCGTCAAACGACCATCTTTGTCTTTAATCGGCCCTATTGAACCTTTTAAGGGTTTCCTACTGTTTACATAGCCGTAAAACCGTTTCGGTTCCTTCTTTGAATCCTTCGCCAGTTTTATTTCATATTTCCGCTTCGCATCTCTAACCGCCCGTTTAACTTCTCTTCGAGAATCTATGTAATTTTGCCGACTTATAAATGACTCGTTCTTATGTATTTGAAATTTTCTATTTCGGTCCTTAATTAAGCTTAATATGAGTGGGCTAACCCACGGCGCTCTCATCGACTTCTCGCTCTTACGGCGCACATACTTTACTAAGTCGAAATTTACACTAAGGAGTGTACGCCGAAGCTCAGTGTACATTTCTCCTACCGACCTATTCTCGAAGCGCATTCCCCAGTCTACATCCTTAATCCTTTCGCGAAAAGTATCAAAATCACAGCTACCAAAACGTGGCATGAGCTGTGTACTAATTTTTACATCTACACACGTGTTAACCACGAATCTAATCGCATTATGGTCACTCGAGGCTAAATGCTCTCCTACACAAACATTTTCTAACAATGACTCGTCAGTCGCCATGATTAAATCGAGGATATTATTATCACGAGTTGGTTCCTCCACTTTTTGAACGAGGAAATTCTCCAGAATGAAGTTTAGTAGTCTCTCCCCAGCTTTATTTGACGTTAGGTTACTATAATTAACGTTTGGATAGTTAAAATCGCCGCAGACTAATGTGGTTCCTTTTCTAACCCAAGATGAAAGCATATCAAAGAGTGCAGCATCTTCTCTTTCTATTTGCGATGGAGGACGATATATGACGGCTAAATTAATTTTATATTTTGCATTACAACATAATTGGATTAATAAGGCCTCACTTCTCATATCTGCCGTAGACGAGTCGATCGTTATAGCGTTTAAGTCATCTTTTATATACACTAATACGCCCCCTCCTCTACCAGTTTGTCTATTTGTATAATGAATTTTATAACCTGGTATATCAAATTCGCAAACACTGATCCCCGAATGTGTATCTATCCAAGTCTCGCTTAAGAATACGAGATCGTAGTCTCCCTCTAGAATTACGGCTTTTATTTCGGCAAGTTTATTTTTTAAGCTACGAACATTTGAATATATACATTTCAATTTGCGCTTTAGGTGGACTCCTCTATCACACGCGAATCTGTTCCGTTTCCCTGCTCCCCAATACTCATTGCCCCTTCAAGCGAGGAACGGTCTGCGCATGGGCATCACGTGGCCCCGCAACTCTCCTACTTAATATGCTACGTACTGACTGGTCTAAAATCCTACCCAGCCGACTGTTTCCCACATCGCTTAAATGAATTCCGTCCGTTTGATAAAGTGAAGGTTGGTCTTGGAATTTATCCCAAACGTTAAAGAAGCTAACTCCAGTATCGCGACACAAGCGCTTAAGGCACTCGTTTGTATATATAGCACGGGACTGCAGACGCAACGTGGATTTTAGTCGGGGTAAAATGCCAATTATTCCAACGTTATCCGCTTTAACTTTCGCAGTATGAATCAGAGTCTAGCGCGGTTTACTATTCCTTCTGGGGTGCTGTCGTATCTGTGCACATCATTCCCCCCTACGAGCGTGAGGATCGTACGCCCGTCACGTGTTTGGTCCAATTTTTCAATTTCACTAACTACTTTATCTATGCGGCCACCAGGAAAGCAAAATCGTTTTCGTTTTGACGGGTTTTGCGCTGTGAATTCCGGCTCTTGGTTTTTAATTAGAGAATCCCCAATTAGTACAGTTTCTTCTTCCCCTTCGATAGGAGTTAGCAGTGCGAAGGGGTTTGAGCATGGTAATGTGAAATGTTGTTCCCTCGATGGTCTAGCCCCATTTCTAACGGGCCTAAATTGCGAATCTTGGGGTCTATATTGTGAATCCTGGGGTCCAAACGAGTTCAAAATCCTTTGTTGCTGGTCAACAATTGTCTGATGATTCATACGAGTAGGCCGATTGTCGCGATTTCTATTTTCCCTCCCACGCATGTCATGAATGGTAGAATTTAGACTCGAATTTAATTCGTCGACTTTACGGTTGGTCGATATAACGTCCCTCGCGACGGAATTTAGTTCTAATTTAATTTCGCTAATCGCGTTAGCAAATTTACGCTCCAACGCATCGTTTAACATACAAAAACGGCAAATTCTAGTTTGTTCCATGTTAGAAGGAACGTAAATTTCCTTATTAAAGGAAGCCCCACAACTCGAACATTCAAACTTGATCACGGGCATTGTCGATTTCTAGAATACGTATGAAGATAAATAAAATTAACACAGCGAATAAGACGGCCAATCTTTTTAATACAGCGACTAATATTATATGAGCGCAGGAAGTATCTATAATTATTAAGTTACTCAGAAAACGAAATTTATGGGCACAGATGAATTAAGCAGGAGCACAGAGATAACACGTCTTTTCAGTGAGGACTCAGCGGGCGGAATGAAGGACTCAGCGGGCGGAATGAGGACTCAGCGGGCGGAATGAGGACTCAGCGGGCGGAATGAGGACTCAGCGGGCGGAATAGAGATAGAGATAGAGATAGAGATAGAGATAGAGATAGAGATAGAGATAGAGATAGAGATAGAACTACAGAACTACAGAATCTAGGACCAGCAAAGACCCTAAGGTCCGCTCGAGGCTAGTCCGCTACACTAAATCAAAAACTACGATACACCCTTATCTACGAGTGTATCTCTAACATGCTTTTTTTTTTTTTTTAATACTATCTACTGTACACACTTATCTACATGTGTACATTATCGTGCAATTTTAACTAATCAAACTAGGGGTCGGGGGAGATAGAAAGTTTTTCTTCTCATCTTCCGCAGCCACTCGACTGCTAGTGGTGAAAAGCTAATTTAGGGATAGAGACTACTTATAGGATAGGCGGAAAAGAAATGGGACATCTAAGCTACACATGCAGAGAATCGCCGGCATCATTTTTAGTCATCATAATTTCATATCCTTAAACCTCCGCTCCAAACTCTCTCTCTGCAAGGACGTTTAAATTCACAGTGCTCAACTACGTTATATTTAAACTATTCAAATGCACGTCGAGACGATTTTTGAACATATTAACCGAAGTGCTATCTACTACGTGGGTGGGCAGCCGATTCCAATTTTGAGTAACTTTAAATGTAAAATAGTTTTGGGCAATACTAGTGTTAAAACGCTTGTTCACTAATTTTAACCCGTGCTGACGAGTATTTCCCCTATGATCCAGTTCGAACAGATTGCGAAAGTCCACGTTTGAGAAACCCTTTAGTATTTTAAATACTTCTATTAGCTGGCCACGTAATCTTCTGCTTTCTAGCGATGGCAAATCTAAAGCCCTGAGCCTTTCCTCGTATGATCTATTCCTCAGCTCTGGAATTAATTTCGTAGCCCTACGCTGCACTCTTTCTAATTGCGCAATATCTTTCATTAAATATGGAGCCCAAAATTGAACAGCGTATTCGAGAAGTGGCCGCACAAGGGATTTATATAAAGGTAAAATTACATCCTTAGATTTGAAGATGAAATTGCGCGCGATATAACCCAAAACGCGATTTGCTTTTTTACACGCATCCGCGCATTGCTTCGAGAATTTAAAATCGTCTGAGACTAATACTCCCAAGTCTTTTTCTAATTTAACCGCGTCGAGGACTTGGCCTTTCATGGTATAATCTACTCTTAAATTATGGCAACCCAAGTGCATTACCTTGCATTTGCTTAAATTAAATTCCATTTGCCACTTGTCCGCCCAATTGGCAATCGAGTTTAGGTCCCCCTGCAATTTATCGACATCCGATCTTACATAGGCACGATTGCCCAGCTTCGTGTCGTCCGCAAATTTCGAAATCCGACTAAGTATGCCTTTATCTAAATCGTTAATATAAATTAAAAACAATAAAGGGCCTAAAACAGAGCCCTGCGGTACCCCACTACTAACGCTGGCCCAATCTGAACATTCCCCATTTATTACTACCCGCTGCGAGCGATCTTTCAGCCAATTTCTAATCCAGTTTAAAATCTTACCAGTCACCCCAATCGCTTTAACTTTCATTAATAACCTTTGGTGGGGGACGGTGTCGAACGCCTTTTTAAAGTCTAAATATATTACGTCTACAGCTTTGCTTTCATCGTACACGCAAATCATTTTGTGGAAGAATTCGAGCAAGTTAGTCAAGCACGATCTCGCACGCCTAAATCCATGCTGGGTATCGTTAATCAGCTTATTTGCCTCGAGGTGGCTCACTATTCTATCTTTAATTACAGATTCTAAAAGCTTCCCAACTACCGAAGTTAGACTAATAGGCCGAAAATTCGTTGCTTCAAATCTATTCCCCTTCTTAAATATAGGTGTAACGTTTGCTCGCTTGAAATCCAACGGAACTACGCCATCCTCTAATGAGCGATTGAAAATTTCACGCAATGGCTTAACGAGTTCATTTTGAAGCTCCTTTAAATGAATTGGATATACCCCATCGGGGCCCGGAGATTTCGACTTTTTCATTAGCTTAATAAATTTAAGAATTTCCTCGTCCTTTATACTTACATCGGATATGCATTTATCAGCACTACGAACTTCCCCAATTAACGATTCCAATTCGGAAGAATCTTCCACAGTAAACACGCTCGTAAAATGCTCATTTAAAATTTTAGACATTTCTGTCGGAAGTTCAGTCAAACGACCATCCTTATCTTTGATCGGCCCTATCGATCCTTTTACGGGTTTCCTATTATTTACGTACCCATAAAACCGTTTCGGTTCATTCTTTGAATCCTTAGCGAGGTTTATTTCATACTTCCTCTTCGCATCTCTGACCGCACGTTTAACTTCCCTACGAGAATCTATGTAATTTTGCCGACTTATAACTGACCCATTGTTTTTATGAATTTTAAATTTTCTATTTCGGTCCCGGATTAAGCGTAGTATTAACGGACTAAGCCACGGAGCTCTCACCGACTTCCCGCTCTTACGCACATACTTAACCAAATCAGAATTCACACGAAGCAGCGTACATCGAAGTTCTGCGTACATCTCTCCTACCGACCTGTTCTCGAATCGTATTCCCCAGTCTATATCCTTAATCCTTTCGCGAAAAATATCGAAATCACAGCTACCAAAACGAGGGATGAGCTGCGAGCTCATTCTAACTTCTACGCAGGTGTTTAGATCGAATCTAATCGCATTATGGTCGCTGGAAGCTAAATGTTCACCCACACGTACGTTTTCTAACAATGACTCATCGGTTGCCATGATTAAATCAAGAATATTGCTATCACGAGTAGGCTCTTCCACTTTTTGTACGAGAAAATTCTCCAACATAAAGTTTAATAGCCTCTCACCCGGTTTATCAGAAGTAAGGTTGCTAAAGTTAACATTAGGTAAATTAAAATCGCCGCAGACTAATGTGGTCCCTTTTCTAATCCAAGACGTAAGCGTATCGAAGAGTGCAGCATCTTCTCTTTCCAATTGGCAAGGCGGACGATATAGCACGACTAAGTTAATTTTATTTATAGCATCTAAACTTAGCTGGACTAATAAAGCATCACTTCGCATATCATCCTTAGACGAATCCATCGTTATGGCGTTTAGATCCTCTTTTATATACATTAATACGCCCCCTCCTCTACCGGTTTGTCTATTTCTGTAATGAATTTTGTACCCCGCTATATCGAACTCGCAAACACTGATCCCCGTATGAGTGTCTAACCATGTTTCACTTAGGAATACGAGGTCGAAATTACCCTCTAGAATAACGGCTTTTATTTCGGCAATTTTATTTTTTAAGCTACGAACATTCGCATATATGCATCTCAGTTTGCGCTTTACGTTAACTCTTCTATAACACTCAGATCCGTTCCGTTTCCCTGCACCCCGTCGATAGTGCCCCCTTCACGCGTGGGCCGGCCCGGCGCATCGGCATCACGTGGCCGCGCAACTCTCCTACCTAAAATGCTACGTACGGACTCGTCTAAGATCCTATCCAGCCGACTATTACCCACATCGCTTAGGTGAATTCCGTCCTTTTGGAAAAGTGACGGATGGTCCTGGAATGAATCCCATAAGTTAAAAAAGCTAACACCAGTTTCTCGACACAACCGCTTAAGACATTCGTTAGTATAGATCGCTCTAGATTGGAGGGATAGAGATAGAGATAGAGATAGAGATAGCGATAGAGATAGCGATAGCGATAGCGATAGCGATAGAGATAGAGATAGAGATAGAGATAGAGATAGAGATAGCGATAGCGATAGCGATAGCGATAGCGATAGAGATAGCGATAGAGATAGAGATAGAGATAGAGATAGAGATAGAGATAGAACTACAGAACTACAGAATCTAGGACCAGCAAAGACCCTAAGGTCCGCTCGAGGCTATTCCGCTACACTAAATCAAAAACTACGATACACCCTTATCAACGAGTGTATCTCTAACATGCTATTTTTTTTTTTTTTTAATACTATCTACTGTACACACTTATCTACATGTGTACATTATCGTGCAATTTTAACTAATCAAACTAGGGGTCGGGGGAGATAGAAAGTTTTTCTTCTCGTCTTCCGCAGCCACTCGACTGCTAGTGGTGAAAAACTAATTTAGGGATAGAGACTACTTATAGGATAGGCGGAAAAGAAATGGGACATCTAAGCTACACATGCAGAGAATCGCCGGCATCATTTTTAGTCATCATAATTTCATATCCTTAAACCTCCGCTCCAAACTCTCTCTCTGCAAGGACGTTTAAATTCACAGTGCTCAACTACGTTATATTTAAACTATTCAAATGCACGTCGAGACGATTTTTGAACATATTAACCGAAGTGCTATCTACTACGTGGGTGGGCAGCCGATTCCAATTTTGAGTAACTTTAAATGTAAAATAGTTTTGGGCTATACTAGTGTTAAAACGCTTGTTCACTAATTTTAACCCGTGCTGACGAGTATTTCCCCTATGATCCAGTTCGAACAGATTGCGAAAGTCCACGTTTGAGAAACCCTTTAGTATTTTAAATACTTCTATTAGCTGGCCACGTAATCTTCTGCTTTCTAGCGATGGCAAATCTAAAGCCCTGAGCCTTTCCTCGTATGATCTATTCCTCAGCTCTGGAATTAATTTCGTAGCCCTACGCTGCACTCTTTCTAATTGCGCGATATCTTTCATTAAATATGGAGCCCAAAATTGAACAGCGTATTCGAGAAGTGGCCGCACAAGGGATTTATATAAAGGTAAAATTACATCCTTAGATTTGAAGATGAAATTGCGCGCGATATAACCCAAAACGCGATTTGCATTTTTACACGCATCCGCGCATTGCTTCGAGAATTTAAAATCGTCTGAGACTAATACTCCCAAGTCTTTTTCTAATTTAACCGCGTCGAGGACTTGGCCTTTCATGGTATAATCTACTCTTAAATTATGGCAACCCAAGTGCATTACCTTGCATTTGCTTAAATTAAATTCCATTTGCCACTTGTCCGCCCAATTGGCAATCGAGTTTAGGTCCCCCTGCAATTTATCGACATCCGATCTTACATAGGCACGATTACCCAGCTTCGTGTCGTCCGCAAATTTCGAAATCCGACTAAGTATGCCTTTATCTAAATCGTTAATATAAATTAAAAACAATAAAGGGCCTAGAACAGAGCCCTGCGGTACCCCACTACTAACGCTGGCCCAATCTGAACATTCCCCATTTATTACTACCCGCTGCGAGCGATCTTTCAGCCAATTTCTAATCCAGTTTAAAATCTTACCAGTCATCCCAATCGCTTTAACTTTCATTAATAACCTTTGGTGGGGGACGGTGTCGAACGCCTTTTTAAAGTCTAAATATATTACGTCTACAGCTTTGCTTTCATCGTACACGCAAATCATTTTGTGGAAGAATTCGAGCAAGTTAGTCAAGCACGATCTCGCACGCCTAAATTCATGCTGGGTATCGTTAATCAGCTTATTTGCCTCGAGGTGGCTCACTATTCTATCTTTAATTACAGATTCTAAAAGCTTCCCAACTACCGAAGTTAGACTAATAGGCCGAAAATTCGTTGCTTCAAATCTATTCCCCTTCTTAAATATAGGTGTAACGTTTGCTCGCTTGAAATCCAACGGAACTACGCCATCCTCTAATGAGCGATTGAAAATTTCACGCAATGGCTTAACGAGTTCATTTTGAAGCTCCTTTAAATGAATTGGATATACCCCATCGGGGCCCGGAGATTTCGACTTTTTCATTAGCTTAATAAATTTAAGAATTTCCTCGTCCTTTATACTTACATCGGATATGCATTTATCAGCACTACGAACTTCCCCAATTAACGATTCCAATTCGGAAGAATCTTCCACAGTAAACACGCTCGTAAAATGCTCATTTAAAATTTTAGACATTTCTGTCGGAAGTTCAGTCAAACGACCATCCTTATCTTTGATCGGCCCTATCGATCCTTTTACGGGTTTCCTATTATTTACGTACCCATAAAACCGTTTCGGTTCATTCTTTGAATCCTTAGCGAGGTTTATTTCATACTTCCTCTTCGCATCTCTGACCGCACGTTTAACTTCCCTACGAGAATCTATGTAATTTTGCCGACTTATAACTGACCCATTGTTTTTATGAATTTTAAATTTTCTATTTCGGTCCCGGATTAAGCGTAGTATTAACGGACTAAGCCACGGAGCTCTCACCGACTTCCCGCTCTTACGCACATACTTAACCAAATCAGAATTCACACGAAGCAGCGTACATCGAAGTTCTGCGTACATCTCTCCTACCGACCTGTTCTCGAATCGTATTCCCCAGTCTATATCCTTAATCCTTTCGCGAAAAATATCGAAATCACAGCTACCAAAACGAGGGATGAGCTGCGAGCTCATTCTAACTTCTACGCAGGTGTTTAGAACGAATCTAATCGCATTATGGTCGCTGGAAGCTAAATGTTCACCCACAAGTACGTTTTCTAACAATGACTCATCGGTTGCCATGATTAAATCAAGAATATTGCTATCACGAGTAGGCTCTTCCACTTTTTGTACGAGAAAATTCTCCAACATAAAGTTTAATAGCCTCTCACCCGGTTTATCAGAAGTAAGGTTGCTAAAGTTAACATTAGGTAAATTAAAATCGCCGCAGACTAATGTGGTCCCTTTTCTAATCCAAGACGTAAGCGTATCGAAGAGTGCAGCATCTTCTCTTTCCAATTGGCAAGGCGGACGATATAGCACGACTAAGTTAATTTTATTTATAGCATCTAAACTTAGCTGGACTAATAAAGCATCACTTCGCATATCATCCTTAGACGAATCCATCGTTATGGCGTTTAGATCCTCTTTTATATACATTAATACGCCCCCTCCTCTACCGGTTTGTCTATTTCTGTAATGAATTTTGTACCCCGCTATATCGAACTCGCAAACACTGATCCCCGTATGAGTGTCTAACCATGTTTCACTTAGGAATACGAGGTCGAAATTACCCTCTAGAATAACGGCTTTTATTTCGGCAATTTTATTTTTTAAGCTACGAACATTCGCATATATGCATCTCAGTTTGCGCTTTACGTTAACTCTTCTATAACACTCAGATCCGTTCCGTTTCCCTGCACCCCGTCGATAGTGCCCCCTTCACGCGTGGGCCGGCCCGGCGCATCGGCATCACGTGGCCGCGCAACTCTCCTACCTAAAATGCTACGTACGGACTCGTCTAAGATCCTATCCAGCCGACTATTACCCACATCGCTTAGGTGAATTCCGTCCTTTTGGAAAAGTGACGGATGGTCCTGGAATGAATCCCATAAGTTAAAGCTAACACCAGTTTCTCGACACAACCGCTTAAGACATTCGTTAGTATAGATCGCTCTAGATTGGAGGGATAGAGATAGAGATAGAGATAGAGATAGAGATAGAGATAGAGATAGCGATAGAGATAGCGATAGCGATAGAGATAGAGATAGAGATAGCGATAGCGATAGCGATAGCGATAGAGATAGCGATAGAGATAGAGATAGAGATAGAGATAGAGATAGAGATAGAGATAGAGATAGAGATAGAACTACAGAACTACAGAATCTAGGACCAGCAAAGACCCTAAGGTCCGCTCGAGGCTAGTCCGCTACACTAAATCAAAAACTACGATACACCCTTATCTACGAGTGTATCTCTAACATGCTTTTTTTTTTTTTTTTTTTTAATACTATCTACTGTACACACTTATCTACATGTGTACATTATCGTGCAATTTTAACTAATCAAACTAGGGGTCGGGGGAGATAGAAAGTTTTTCTTCTCGTCTTCCGCAGCCACTCGACTGCTAGTGGTGAAAAACTAATTTAGGGATAGAGACTACTTATAGGATAGGCGGAAAAGAAATGGGACATCTAAGCTACACATGCAGAGAATCGCCGGCATCATTTTTAGTCATCATAATTTCATATCCTTAAACCTCCGCTCCAAACTCTCTCTCTGCAAGGACGTTTAAATTCACAGTGCTCAACTACGTTATATTTAAACTATTCAAATGCACGTCGAGACGATTTTTGAACATATTAACCGAAGTGCTATCTACTACGTGGGTGGGCAGCCGATTCCAATTTTGAGTAACTTTAAATGTAAAATAGTTTTGGGCTATACTAGTGTTAAAACGCTTGTTCACTAATTTTAACCCGTGCTGACGAGTATTTCCCCTATGATCCAGTTCGAACAGATTGCGAAAGTCCACGTTTGAGAAACCCTTTAGTATTTTAAATACTTCTATTAGCTGGCCACGTAATCTTCTGCTTTCTAGCGATGGCAAATCTAAAGCCCTGAGCCTTTCCTCGTATGATCTATTCCTCAGCTCTGGAATTAATTTCGTAGCCCTACGCTGCACTCTTTCTAATTGCGCGATATCTTTCATTAAATATGGAGCCCAAAATTGAACAGCGTATTCGAGAAGTGGCCGCACAAGGGATTTATATAAAGGTAAAATTACATCCTTAGATTTGAAGATGAAATTGCGCGCGATATAACCCAAAACGCGATTTGCTTTTTTACACGCATCCGCGCATTGCTTCGAGAATTTAAAATCGTCTGAGACTAATACTCCCAAGTCTTTTTCTAATTTAACCGCGTCGAGGACTTGGCCTTTCATGGTATAATCTACTCTTAAATTATGGCAACCCAAGTGCATTACCTTGCATTTGCTTAAATTAAATTCCATTTGCCACTTGTCCGCCCAATTGGCAATCGAGTTTAGGTCCCCCTGCAATTTATCGACATCCGATCTTACATAGGCACGATTACCCAGCTTCGTGTCGTCCGCAAATTTCGAAATCCGACTAAGTATGCCTTTATCTAAATCGTTAATATAAATTAAAAACAATAAAGGGCCTAAAACAGAGCCCTGCGGTACCCCACTACTAACGCTGGCCCAATCTGAACATTCCCCATTTATTACTACCCGCTGCGAGCGATCTTTCAGCCAATTTCTAATCCAGTTTAAAATCTTACCAGTCACCCCAATCGCTTTAACTTTCATTAATAACCTTTGGTGGGGGACGGTGTCGAACGCCTTTTTAAAGTCTAAATATACTACGTCTACAGCTTTGCTTTCATCGTACACGCAAATCATTTTGTGGAAGAATTCGAGCAAGTTAGTCAAGCACGATCTCGCACGCCTAAATTCATGCTGGGTATCGTTAATCAGCTTATTTGCCTCGAGGTGGCTCACTATTCTATCTTTAATTACAGATTCTAAAAGCTTCCCAACTACCGAAGTTAGACTAATAGGCCGAAAATTCGTTGCTTCAAATCTATTCCCCTTCTTAAATATAGGTGTAACGTTTGCTCGCTTGAAATCCAACGGAACTACGCCATCCTCTAATGAGCGATTGAAAATTTCACGCAATGGCTTAACGAGTTCATTTTGAAGCTCCTTTAAATGAATTGGATATACCCCATCGGGGCCCGGAGATTTCGACTTTTTCATTAGCTTAATAAATTTAAGAATTTCCTCGTCCTTTATACTTACATCGGATATGCATTTATCAGCACTACGAACTTCCCCAATTAACGATTCCAATTCGGAAGAATCTTCCACAGTAAACACGCTCGTAAAATGCTCATTTAAAATTTTAGACATTTCTGTCGGAAGTTCAGTCAAACGACCATCCTTATCTTTGATCGGCCCTATCGATCCTTTTACGGGTTTCCTATTATTTACGTACCCATAAAACCGTTTCGGTTCATTCTTTGAATCCTTAGCGAGGTTTATTTCATACTTCCTCTTCGAATCTCTGACCGCACGTTTAACTTCCCTACGAGAATCTATGTAATTTTGCCGACTTATAACTGACCCATTGTTTTTATGAATTTTAAATTTTCTATTTCGGTCCCGGATTAAGCGTAGTATTAACGGACTAAGCCACGGAGCTCTCACCGACTTCCCGCTCTTACGCACATACTTAACCAAATCAGAATTCACACGAAGCAGCGTACATCGAAGTTCTGCGTACATCTCTCCTACCGACCTGTTCTCGAATCGTATTCCCCAGTCTATATCCTTAATCCTTTCGCGAAAAATATCGAAATCACAGCTACCAAAACGAGGGATGAGCTGCGAGCTCATTCTAACTTCTACGCAGGTGTTTAGATCGAATCTAATCGCATTATGGTCGCTGGAAGCTAAATGTTCACCCACACGTACGTTTTCTAACAATGACTCATCGGTTGCCATGATTAAATCAAGAATATTGCTATCACGAGTAGGCTCTTCCACTTTTTGTACGAGAAAATTCTCCAACATAAAGTTTAATAGCCTCTCACCCGGTTTATCAGAAGTAAGGTTGCTAAAGTTAACATTAGGTAAATTAAAATCGCCGCAGACTAATGTGGTCCCTTTTCTAATCCAAGACGTAAGCGTATCGAAGAGTGCAGCATCTTCTCTTTCCAATTGGCAAGGCGGACGATATAGCACGACTAAGTTAATTTTATTTATAGCATCTAAACTTAGCTGGACTAAAAAAAGCATCACTTCGCATATCTTCCTTAGACGAGTCCATCGTTATGGCGTTTAGATCCTCTTTTATATACATTAATATGCCCCCTCCTCTACCGGTTTGTCTATTTCTGTAATGAATTTTGTACCCCGCTATATCGAACTCGCAAACACTGATCCCCGTATGAGTGTCTAACCATGTTTCACTTAGGAATACGAGGTCGAAATTACCCTCTAGAATAACGGCTTTTATTTCGGCAATTTTATTTTTTAAGCTACGAACATTCGCATATATGCATCTCAGTTTGCGCTTTACGTTAACTCTTCTATAACACTCAGATCCGTTCCGTTTCCCTGCACCCCGTCGATAGTGCCCCCTTCACGCGTGGGCCGGCCCGGCGCATCGGCATCACGTGGCCGCGCAACTCTCCTACCTAAAATGCTACGTACGGACTCGTCTAAGATCCTATCCAGCCGACTATTACCCACATCGCTTAGGTGAATTCCGTCCTTTTGGAAAAGTGACGGATGGTCCTGGAATGAATCCCATAAGTTAAAAAAGCTAACACCAGTTTCTCGACACAACCGCTTAAGACATTCGTTAGTATAGATCGCTCTAGATTGGAGGGATAGAGATAGAGATAGAGATAGAGATAGAGATAGAGATAGCGATAGAGATAGCGATAGAGATAGCGATAGAGATAGCGATAGCGATAGCGATAGAGATAGCGATAGAGATAGAGATAGAGATAGAGATAGAACTACAGAACTACAGAATCTAGGACCAGCAAAGACCCTAAGGTCCGCTTGAGGCTAGTCCGCTACACTAAATCAAAAACTACGATACACCCTTATCTACGAGTGTATCTCTAACATGCTATTTTTTTTTTTTTTTTAATACTATCTACTGTACACACTTATCTACATGTGTACATTATCGTGCAATTTTAACTAATCAAACTAGGGGTCGGGGGAGATAGAAAGTTTTTCTTCTCGTCTTCCGCAGCCACTCGACTGCTAGTGGTGAAAAACTAATTTAGGGATAGAGACTACTTATAGGATAGGCGGAAAAGAAATGGGACATCTAAGCTACACATGCAGAGAATCGCCGGCATCATTTTTAGTCATCATAATTTCATATCCTTAAACCTCCGCTCCAAACTCTCTCTCTGCAAGGACGTTTAAATTCACAGTGCTCAACTACGTTATATTTAAACTATTCAAATGCACGTCGAGACGATTTTTGAACATATTAACCGAAGTGCTATCTACTACGTGGGTGGGCAGCCGATTCCAATTTTGAGTAACTTTAAATGTAAAATAGTTTTGGGCTATACTAGTGTTAAAACGCTTGTTCACTAATTTTAACCCGTGCTGACGAGTATTTCCCCTATGATCCAGTTCGAACAGATTGCGAAAGTCCACGTTTGAGAAACCCTTTAGTATTTTAAATACTTCTATTAGCTGGCCACGTAATCTTCTGCTTTCTAGCGATGGCAAATCTAAAGCCCTGAGCCTTTCCTCGTATGATCTATTCCTCAGCTCTGGAATTAATTTCGTAGCCCTACGCTGCACTCTTTCTAATTGCGCGATATCTTTCATTAAATATGGAGCCCAAAATTGAACAGCGTATTCGAGAAGTGGCCGCACAAGGGATTTATATAAAGGTAAAATTACATCCTTAGATTTGAAGATGAAATTGCGCGCGATATAACCCAAAACGCGATTTGCTTTTTTACACGCATCCGCGCATTGCTTCGAGAATTTAAAATCGTCTGAGACTAATACTCCCAAGTCTTTTTCTAATTTAACCGCGTCGAGGACTTGGCCTTTCATGGTATAATCTACTCTTAAATTATGGCAACCCAAGTGCATTACCTTGCATTTGCTTAAATTAAATTCCATTTGCCACTTGTCCGCCCAATTGGCAATCGAGTTTAGGTCCCCCTGCAATTTATCGACATCCGATCTTACATAGGCACGATTGCCCAGCTTCGTGTCGTCCGCAAATTTCGAAATCCGACTAAGTATGCCTTTATCTAAATCGTTAATATAAATTAAAAACAATAAAGGGCCTAAAACAGAGCCCTGCGGTACCCCACTACTAACGCTGGCCCAATCTGAACATTCCCCATTTATTACTACCCGCTGCGAGCGATCTTTCAGCCAATTTCTAATCCAGTTTAAAATCTTACCAGTCACCCCAATCGCTTTAACTTTCATTAATAACCTTTGGTGGGGGACGGTGTCGAACGCCTTTTTAAAGTCTAAATATATTACGTCTACAGCTTTGCTTTCATCGTACACGCAAATCATTTTGTGGAAGAATTCGAGCAAGTTAGTCAAGCACGATCTCGCACGCCTAAATCCATGCTGGGTATCGTTAATCAGCTTATTTGCCTCGAGGTGGCTCACTATTCTATCTTTAATTACAGATTCTAAAAGCTTCCCAACTACCGAAGTTAGACTAATAGGCCGAAAATTCGTTGCTTCAAATCTATTCCCCTTCTTAAATATAGGTGTAACGTTTGCTCGCTTGAAATCCAACGGAACTACGCCATCCTCTAATGAGCGATTGAAAATTTCACGCAATGGCTTAACGAGTTCATTTTGAAGCTCCTTTAAATGAATTGGATATACCCCATCGGGGCCCGGAGATTTCGACTTTTTCATTAGCTTAATAAATTTAAGAATTTCCTCGTCCTTTATACTTACATCGGATATGCATTTATCAGCACTACGAACTTCCCCAATTAACGATTCCAATTCGGAAGAATCTTCCACAGTAAACACGCTCGTAAAATGCTCATTTAAAATTTTAGACATTTCTGTCGGAAGTTCAGTCAAACGACCATCCTTATCTTTGATCGGCCCTATCGATCCTTTTACGGGTTTCCTATTATTTACGTACCCATAAAACCGTTTCGGTTCATTCTTTGAATCCTTAGCGAGGTTTATTTCATACTTCCTCTTCGCATCTCTGACCGCACGTTTAACTTCCCTACGAGAATCTATGTAATTTTGCCGACTTATAACTGACCCATTGTTTTTATGAATTTTAAATTTTCTATTTCGGTCCCGGATTAAGCGTAGTATTAACGGACTAAGCCACGGAGCTCTCACCGACTTCCCGCTCTTACGCACATACTTAACCAAATCAGAATTCACACGAAGCAGCGTACATCGAAGTTCTGCGTACATCTCTCCTACCGACCTGTTCTCGAATCGTATTCCCCAGTCTATATCCTTAATCCTTTCGCGAAAAATATCGAAATCACAGCTACCAAAACGAGGGATGAGCTGCGAGCTCATTCTAACTTCTACGCAGGTGTTTAGATCGAATCTAATCGCATTATGGTCGCTGGAAGCTAAATGTTCACCCACACGTACGTTTTCTAACAATGACTCATCGGTTGCCATGATTAAATCAAGAATATTGCTATCACGAGTAGGCTCTTCCACTTTTTGTACGAGAAAATTCTCCAACATAAAGTTTAATAGCCTCTCACCCGGTTTATCAGAAGTAAGGTTGCTAAAGTTAACATTAGGTAAATTAAAATCGCCGCAGACTAATGTGGTCCCTTTTCTAATCCAAGACGTAAGCGTATCGAAGAGTGCAGCATCTTCTCTTTCCAATTGGCAAGGCGGACGATATAGCACGACTAAGTTAATTTTATTTATAGCATCTAAACTTAGCTGGACTAATAAAGCATCACTTCGCATATCATCCTTAGACGAATCCATCGTTATGGCGTTTAGATCCTCTTTTATATACATTAATACGCCCCCTCCTCTACCGGTTTGTCTATTTCTGTAATGAATTTTGTACCCCGCTATATCGAACTCGCAAACACTGATCCCCGTATGAGTGTCTAACCATGTTTCACTTAGGAATACGAGGTCGAAATTACCCTCTAGAATAACGGCTTTTATTTCGGCAATTTTATTTTTTAAGCTACGAACATTCGCATATATGCATCTCAGTTTGCGCTTTACGTTAACTCTTCTATAACACTCAGATCCGTTCCGTTTCCCTGCACCCCGTCGATAGTGCCCCCTTCACGCGTGGGCCGGCCCGGCGCATCGGCATCACGTGGCCGCGCAACTCTCCTACCTAAAATGCTACGTACGGACTCGTCTAAGATCCTATCCAGCCGACTATTACCCACATCGCTTAGGTGAATTCCGTCCTTTTGGAAAAGTGACGGATGGTCCTGGAATGAATCCCATAAGTTAAAAAAGCTAACACCAGTTTCTCGACACAACCGCTTAAGACATTCGTTAGTATAGATCGCTCTAGATTGGAGGGATAGAGATAGAGATAGAGATAGAGATAGCGATAGAGATAGCGATAGCGATAGCGATAGCGATAGAGATAGAGATAGAGATAGAGATAGAGATAGAGATAGCGATAGCGATAGCGATAGCGATAGCGATAGAGATAGCGATAGAGATAGAGATAGAGATAGAGATAGAGATAGAGATAGAACTACAGAACTACAGAATCTAGGACCAGCAAAGACCCTAAGGTCCGCTCGAGGCTATTCCGCTACACTAAATCAAAAACTACGATACACCCTTATCAACGAGTGTATCTCTAACATGCTATTTTTTTTTTTTTTTAATACTATCTACTGTACACACTTATCTACATGTGTACATTATCGTGCAATTTTAACTAATCAAACTAGGGGTCGGGGGAGATAGAAAGTTTTTCTTCTCGTCTTCCGCAGCCACTCGACTGCTAGTGGTGAAAAACTAATTTAGGGATAGAGACTACTTATAGGATAGGCGGAAAAGAAATGGGACATCTAAGCTACACATGCAGAGAATCGCCGGCATCATTTTTAGTCATCATAATTTCATATCCTTAAACCTCCGCTCCAAACTCTCTCTCTGCAAGGACGTTTAAATTCACAGTGCTCAACTACGTTATATTTAAACTATTCAAATGCACGTCGAGACGATTTTTGAACATATTAACCGAAGTGCTATCTACTACGTGGGTGGGCAGCCGATTCCAATTTTGAGTAACTTTAAATGTAAAATAGTTTTGGGCTATACTAGTGTTAAAACGCTTGTTCACTAATTTTAACCCGTGCTGACGAGTATTTCCCCTATGATCCAGTTCGAACAGATTGCGAAAGTCCACGTTTGAGAAACCCTTTAGTATTTTAAATACTTCTATTAGCTGGCCACGTAATCTTCTGCTTTCTAGCGATGGCAAATCTAAAGCCCTGAGCCTTTCCTCGTATGATCTATTCCTCAGCTCTGGAATTAATTTCGTAGCCCTACGCTGCACTCTTTCTAATTGCGCGATATCTTTCATTAAATATGGAGCCCAAAATTGAACAGCGTATTCGAGAAGTGGCCGCACAAGGGATTTATATAAAGGTAAAATTACATCCTTAGATTTGAAGATGAAATTGCGCGCGATATAACCCAAAACGCGATTTGCATTTTTACACGCATCCGCGCATTGCTTCGAGAATTTAAAATCGTCTGAGACTAATACTCCCAAGTCTTTTTCTAATTTAACCGCATCGAGGACTTGGCCTTTCATGGTATAATCTACTCTTAAATTATGGCAACCCAAGTGCATTACCTTGCATTTGCTTAAATTAAATTCCATTTGCCACTTGTCCGCCCAATTGGCAATCGAGTTTAGGTCCCCCTGCAATTTATCGACATCCGATCTTACATAGGCACGATTACCCAGCTTCGTGTCGTCCGCAAATTTCGAAATCCGACTAAGTATGCCTTTATCTAAATCGTTAATATAAATTAAAAACAATAAAGGGCCTAGAACAGAGCCCTGCGGTACCCCACTACTAACGCTGGCCCAATCTGAACATTCCCCATTTATTACTACCCGCTGCGAGCGATCTTTCAGCCAATTTCTAATCCAGTTTAAAATCTTACCAGTCATCCCAATCGCTTTAACTTTCATTAATAACCTTTGGTGGGGGACGGTGTCGAACGCCTTTTTAAAGTCTAAATATATTACGTCTACAGCTTTGCTTTCATCGTACACGCAAATCATTTTGTGGAAGAATTCGAGCAAGTTAGTCAAGCACGATCTCGCACGCCTAAATTCATGCTGGGTATCGTTAATCAGCTTATTTGCCTCGAGGTGGCTCACTATTCTATCTTTAATTACAGATTCTAAAAGCTTCCCAACTACCGAAGTTAGACTAATAGGCCGAAAATTCGTTGCTTCAAATCTATTCCCCTTCTTAAATATAGGTGTAACGTTTGCTCGCTTGAAATCCAACGGAACTACGCCATCCTCTAATGAGCGATTGAAAATTTCACGCAATGGCTTAACGAGTTCATTTTGAAGCTCCTTTAAATGAATTGGATATACCCCATCGGGGCCCGGAGATTTCGACTTTTTCATTAGCTTAATAAATTTAAGAATTTCCTCGTCCTTTATACTTACATCGGATATGCATTTATCAGCACTACGAACTTCCCCAATTAACGATTCCAATTCGGAAGAATCTTCCACAGTAAACACGCTCGTAAAATGCTCATTTAAAATTTTAGACATTTCTGTCGGAAGTTCAGTCAAACGACCATCCTTATCTTTGATCGGCCCTATCGATCCTTTTACGGGTTTCCTATTATTTACGTACCCATAAAACCGTTTCGGTTCATTCTTTGAATCCTTAGCGAGGTTTATTTCATACTTCCTCTTCGCATCTCTGACCGCACGTTTAACTTCCCTACGAGAATCTATGTAATTTTGCCGACTTATAACTGACCCATTGTTTTTATGAATTTTAAATTTTCTATTTCGGTCCCGGATTAAGCGTAGTATTAACGGACTAAGCCACGGAGCTCTCACCGACTTCCCGCTCTTACGCACATACTTAACCAAATCAGAATTCACACGAAGCAGCGTACATCGAAGTTCTGCGTACATCTCTCCTACCGACCTGTTCTCGAATCGTATTCCCCAGTCTATATCCTTAATCCTTTCGCGAAAAATATCGAAATCACAGCTACCAAAACGAGGGATGAGCTGCGAGCTCATTCTAACTTCTACGCAGGTGTTTAGAACGAATCTAATCGCATTATGGTCGCTGGAAGCTAAATGTTCACCCACAAGTACGTTTTCTAACAATGACTCATCGGTTGCCATGATTAAATCAAGAATATTGCTATCACGAGTAGGCTCTTCCACTTTTTGTACGAGAAAATTCTCCAACATAAAGTTTAATAGCCTCTCACCCGGTTTATCAGAAGTAAGGTTGCTAAAGTTAACATTAGGTAAATTAAAATCGCCGCAGACTAATGTGGTCCCTTTTCTAATCCAAGACGTAAGCGTATCGAAGAGTGCAGCATCTTCTCTTTCCAATTGGCAAGGCGGACGATATAGCACGACTAAGTTAATTTTATTTATAGCATCTAAACTTAGCTGGACTAATAAAGCATCACTTCGCATATCATCCTTAGACGAATCCATCGTTATGGCGTTTAGATCCTCTTTTATATACATTAATACGCCCCCTCCTCTACCGGTTTGTCTATTTCTGTAATGAATTTTGTACCCCGCTATATCGAACTCGCAAACACTGATCCCCGTATGAGTGTCTAACCATGTTTCACTTAGGAATACGAGGTCGAAATTACCCTCTAGAATAACGGCTTTTATTTCGGCAATTTTATTTTTTAAGCTACGAACATTCGCATATATGCATCTCAGTTTGCGCTTTACGTTAACTCTTCTATAACACTCAGATCCGTTCCGTTTCCCTGCACCCCGTCGATAGTGCCCCCTTCACGCGTGGGCCGGCCCGGCGCATCGGCATCACGTGGCCGCGCAACTCTCCTACCTAAAATGCTACGTACGGACTCGTCTAAGATCCTATCCAGCCGACTATTACCCACATCGCTTAGGTGAATTCCGTCCTTTTGGAAAAGTGACGGATGGTCCTGGAATGAATCCCATAAGTTAAAGCTAACACCAGTTTCTCGACACAACCGCTTAAGACATTCGTTAGTATAGATCGCTCTAGATTGGAGGGATAGAGATAGAGATAGAGATAGAGATAGAGATAGAGATAGCGATAGAGATAGCGATAGCGATAGAGATAGAGATAGAGATAGCGATAGCGATAGCGATAGCGATAGAGATAGCGATAGAGATAGAGATAGAGATAGAGATAGAGATAGAGATAGAGATAGAGATAGAAATAGAGATAGAACTACAGAACTACAGAATCTAGGACCAGCAAAGACCCTAAGGTCCGCTCGAGGCTAGTCCGCTACACTAAATCAAAAACTACGATACACCCTTATCTACGAGTGTATCTCTAACATGCTATTTTTTTTTTTTTTTTTTAATACTATCTACTGTACACACTTATCTACATGTGTACATTATCGTGCAATTTTAACTAATCAAACTAGGGGTCGGGGGAGATAGAAAGTTTTTCTTCTCGTCTTCCGCAGCCACTCGACTGCTAGTGGTGAAAAACTAATTTAGGGATAGAGACTACTTATAGGATAGGCGGAAAAGAAATGGGACATCTAAGCTACACATGCAGAGAATCGCCGGCATCATTTTTAGTCATCATAATTTCATATCCTTAAACCTCCGCTCCAAACTCTCTCTCTGCAAGGACGTTTAAATTCACAGTGCTCAACTACGTTATATTTAAACTATTCAAATGCACGTCGAGACGATTTTTGAACATATTAACCGAAGTGCTATCTACTACGTGGGTGGGCAGCCGATTCCAATTTTGAGTAACTTTAAATGTAAAATAGTTTTGGGCTATACTAGTGTTAAAACGCTTGTTCACTAATTTTAACCCGTGCTGACGAGTATTTCCCCTATGATCCAGTTCGAACAGATTGCGAAAGTCCACGTTTGAGGAACCCTTTAGTATTTTAAATACTTCTATTAGCTGGCCACGTAATCTTCTGCTTTCTAGCGATGGCAAATCTAAAGCCCTGAGCCTTTCCTCGTATGATCTATTCCTCAGCTCTGGAATTAATTTCGTAGCCCTACGCTGCACTCTTTCTAATTGCGCGATATCTTTCATTAAATATGGAGCCCAAAATTGAACAGCGTATTCGAGAAGTGGCCGCACAAGGGATTTATATAAAGGTAAAATTACATCCTTAGATTTGAAGATGAAATTGCGCGCGATATAACCCAAAACGCGATTTGCTTTTTTACACGCATCCGCGCATTGCTTCGAGAATTTAAAATCGTCTGAGACTAATACTCCCAAGTCTTTTTCTAATTTAACCGCGTCGAGGACTTGGCCTTTCATGGTATAATCTACTCTTAAATTATGGCAACCCAAGTGCATTACCTTGCATTTGCTTAAATTAAATTCCATTTGCCACTTGTCCGCCCAATTGGCAATCGAGTTTAGGTCCCCCTGCAATTTATCGACATCCGATCTTACATAGGCACGATTACCCAGCTTCGTGTCGTCCGCAAATTTCGAAATCCGACTAAGTATGCCTTTATCTAAATCGTTAATATAAATTAAAAACAATAAAGGGCCTAAAACAGAGCCCTGCGGTACCCCACTACTAACGCTGGCCCAATCTGAACATTCCCCATTTATTACTACCCGCTGCGAGCGATCTTTCAGCCAATTTCTAATCCAGTTTAAAATCTTACCAGTCACCCCAATCGCTTTAACTTTCATTAATAACCTTTGGTGGGGGACGGTGTCGAACGCCTTTTTAAAGTCTAAATATACTACGTCTACAGCTTTGCTTTCATCGTACACGCAAATCATTTTGTGGAAGAATTCGAGCAAGTTAGTCAAGCACGATCTCGCACGCCTAAATTCATGCTGGGTATCGTTAATCAGCTTATTTGCCTCGAGGTGGCTCACTATTCTATCTTTAATTACAGATTCTAAAAGCTTCCCAACTACCGAAGTTAGACTAATAGGCCGAAAATTCGTTGCTTCAAATCTATTCCCCTTCTTAAATATAGGTGTAACGTTTGCTCGCTTGAAATCCAACGGAACTACGCCATCCTCTAATGAGCGATTGAAAATTTCACGCAATGGCTTAACGAGTTCATTTTGAAGCTCCTTTAAATGAATTGGATATACCCCATCGGGGCCCGGAGATTTCGACTTTTTCATTAGCTTAATAAATTTAAGAATTTCCTCGTCCTTTATACTTACATCGGATATGCATTTATCAGCACTACGAACTTCCCCAATTAACGATTCCAATTCGGAAGAATCTTCCACAGTAAACACGCTCGTAAAATGCTCATTTAAAATTTTAGACATTTCTGTCGGAAGTTCAGTCAAACGACCATCCTTATCTTTGATCGGCCCTATCGATCCTTTTACGGGTTTCCTATTATTTACGTACCCATAAAACCGTTTCGGTTCATTCTTTGAATCCTTAGCGAGGTTTATTTCATACTTCCTCTTCGAATCTCTGACCGCACGTTTAACTTCCCTACGAGAATCTATGTAATTTTGCCGACTTATAACTGACCCATTGTTTTTATGAATTTTAAATTTTCTATTTCGGTCCCGGATTAAGCGTAGTATTAACGGACTAAGCCACGGAGCTCTCACCGACTTCCCGCTCTTACGCACATACTTAACCAAATCAGAATTCACACGAAGCAGCGTACATCGAAGTTCTGCGTACATCTCTCCTACCGACCTGTTCTCGAATCGTATTCCCCAGTCTATATCCTTAATCCTTTCGCGAAAAATATCGAAATCACAGCTACCAAAACGAGGGATGAGCTGCGAGCTCATTCTAACTTCTACGCAGGTGTTTAGATCGAATCTAATCGCATTATGGTCGCTGGAAGCTAAATGTTCACCCACACGTACGTTTTCTAACAATGACTCATCGGTTGCCATGATTAAATCAAGAATATTGCTATCACGAGTAGGCTCTTCCACTTTTTGTACGAGAAAATTCTCCAACATAAAGTTTAATAGCCTCTCACCCGGTTTATCAGAAGTAAGGTTGCTAAAGTTAACATTAGGTAAATTAAAATCGCCGCAGACTAATGTGGTCCCTTTTCTAATCCAAGACGTAAGCGTATCGAAGAGTGCAGCATCTTCTCTTTCCAATTGGCAAGGCGGACGATATAGCACGACTAAGTTAATTTTATTTATAGCATCTAAACTTAGCTGGACTAAAAAAAGCATCACTTCGCATATCTTCCTTAGACGAGTCCATCGTTATGGCGTTTAGATCCTCTTTTATATACATTAATACGCCCCCTCCTCTACCGGTTTGTCTATTTCTGTAATGAATTTTGTACCCCGCTATATCGAACTCGCAAACACTGATCCCCGTATGAGTGTCTAACCATGTTTCACTTAGGAATACGAGGTCGAAATTACCCTCTAGAATAACGGCTTTTATTTCGGCAATTTTATTTTTTAAGCTACGAACATTCGCATATATGCATCTCAGTTTGCGCTTTACGTTAACTCTTCTATAACACTCAGATCCGTTCCGTTTCCCTGCACCCCGTCGATAGTGCCCCCTTCACGCGTGGGCCGGCCCGGCGCATCGGCATCACGTGGCCGCGCAACTCTCCTACCTAAAATGCTACGTACGGACTCGTCTAAGATCCTATCCAGCCGACTATTACCCACATCGCTTAGGTGAATTCCGTCCTTTTGGAAAAGTGACGGATGGTCCTGGAATGAATCCCATAAGTTAAAAAAGCTAACACCAGTTTCTCGACACAACCGCTTAAGACATTCGTTAGTATAGATCGCTCTAGATTGGAGGGATAGAGATAGAGATAGAGATAGAGATAGAGATAGAGATAGCGATAGAGATAGCGATAGAGATAGCGATAGAGATAGCGATAGCGATAGCGATAGAGATAGCGATAGAGATAGAGATAGAGATAGAGATAGAACTACAGAACTACAGAATCTAGGACCAGCAAAGACCCTAAGGTCCGCTTGAGGCTAGTCCGCTACACTAAATCAAAAACTACGATACACCCTTATCTACGAGTGTATCTCTAACATGCTATTTTTTTTTTTTTTTTAATACTATCTACTGTACACACTTATCTACATGTGTACATTATCGTGCAATTTTAACTAATCAAACTAGGGGTCGGGGGAGATAGAAAGTTTTTCTTCTCGTCTTCCGCAGCCACTCGACTGCTAGTGGTGAAAAACTAATTTAGGGATAGAGACTACTTATAGGATAGGCGGAAAAGAAATGGGACATCTAAGCTACACATGCAGAGAATCGCCGGCATCATTTTTAGTCATCATAATTTCATATCCTTAAACCTCCGCTCCAAACTCTCTCTCTGCAAGGACGTTTAAATTCACAGTGCTCAACTACGTTATATTTAAACTATTCAAATGCACGTCGAGACGATTTTTGAACATATTAACCGAAGTGCTATCTACTACGTGGGTGGGCAGCCGATTCCAATTTTGAGTAACTTTAAATGTAAAATAGTTTTGGGCTATACTAGTGTTAAAACGCTTGTTCACTAATTTTAACCCGTGCTGACGAGTATTTCCCCTATGATCCAGTTCGAACAGATTGCGAAAGTCCACGTTTGAGAAACCCTTTAGTATTTTAAATACTTCTATTAGCTGGCCACGTAATCTTCTGCTTTCTAGCGATGGCAAATCTAAAGCCCTGAGCCTTTCCTCGTATGATCTATTCCTCAGCTCTGGAATTAATTTCGTAGCCCTACGCTGCACTCTTTCTAATTGCGCGATATCTTTCATTAAATATGGAGCCCAAAATTGAACAGCGTATTCGAGAAGTGGCCGCACAAGGGATTTATATAAAGGTAAAATTACATCCTTAGATTTGAAGATGAAATTGCGCGCGATATAACCCAAAACGCGATTTGCTTTTTTACACGCATCCGCGCATTGCTTCGAGAATTTAAAATCGTCTGAGACTAATACTCCCAAGTCTTTTTCTAATTTAACCGCGTCGAGGACTTGGCCTTTCATGGTATAATCTACTCTTAAATTATGGCAACCCAAGTGCATTACCTTGCATTTGCTTAAATTAAATTCCATTTGCCACTTGTCCGCCCAATTGGCAATCGAGTTTAGGTCCCCCTGCAATTTATCGACATCCGATCTTACATAGGCACGATTACCCAGCTTCGTGTCGTCCGCAAATTTCGAAATCCGACTAAGTATGCCTTTATCTAAATCGTTAATATAAATTAAAAACAATAAAGGGCCTAAAACAGAGCCCTGCGGTACCCCACTACTAACGCTGGCCCAATCTGAACATTCCCCATTTATTACTACCCGCTGCGAGCGATCTTTCAGCCAATTTCTAATCCAGTTTAAAATCTTACCAGTCACCCCAATCGCTTTAACTTTCATTAATAACCTTTGGTGGGGGACGGTGTCGAACGCCTTTTTAAAGTCTAAATATATTACGTCTACAGCTTTGCTTTCATCGTACACGCAAATCATTTTGTGGAAGAATTCGAGCAAGTTAGTCAAGCACGATCTCGCACGCCTAAATTCATGCTGGGTATCGTTAATCAGCTTATTTGCCTCGAGGTGGCTCACTATTCTATCTTTAATTACAGATTCTAAAAGCTTCCCAACTACCGAAGTTAGACTAATAGGCCGAAAATTCGTTGCTTCAAATCTATTCCCCTTCTTAAATATAAGTGTAACGTTTGCTCGCTTGAAATCCAACGGAACTACGCCACCCTCTAATGAGCGATTGAAAATTTCACGCAATGGCTTAACGAGTTCATTTTGAAGCTCCTTTAAATGAATTGGATATACCCCATCGGGGCCCGGAGATTTCGACTTTTTCATTAGCTTAATAAATTTAAGAATTTCCTCGTCCTTTATACTTACATCGGATATGCATTTATCAGCACTACGAACTTCCCCAATTAACGATTCCAATTCGGAAGAATCTTCCACAGTAAACACGCTCGTAAAATGCTCATTTAAAATTTTAGACATTTCTGTCGGAAGTTCAGTCAAACGACCATCCTTATCTTTGATCGGCCCTATCGATCCTTTTACGGGTTTCCTATTATTTACGTACCCATAGAGATAGAGATAGAGATAGAGATAGAGATAGAGATAGAGATAGAGTTACATAGATACACAGATCACACGGGCCTTACGGCCCAGACTAAGGTGATCTGGCCTTAAATCTACTGCCACTTACACATAGAATAGTAGAAGTAAAGGATAGAAAAGTTTTAGGCTCTCCCCACCCTCCACTCCCTCCGGCAAAAGCCGTACATGAAATAATTTGGGAAAAGTACCTTGCAGGTGTAAGAAGACAGTACCTGAAGGAAATTTGCATTGAATAGTAATTAAATGAAATGAATATGAAAACCACTTACATAAACCTGAAAGAGTTATATTTTTGTAATATTATTTTATTTTGTAGCTTATGCTAAACAATTCCAATATTTGTTAAGTGTTTGTCTAATCTCATTTTAAATGAATCTATAGTTCTGCTGTCCACTACTGCGTTTGGCAAATTATTCCAATCATTAATAATCGAGTAAGTGAAGAAGTTTTTTATTACATCCATAGTGGCTCTTTTACCCTGAAGTTTTGAATCATGTCCACGGGTGGGACACTCCCCTGTCAGTGTGAACAAGTTATTGGCATTAACGTTGTTAAATCCTTTAAGTATTTTGAAGCACTCTATAAGCTGCCCCCTTAGTCTTCGTTTTCTGACGGAAAATAGATTGAGTTTTTTTAGCCTCTCGTGGTAAGGTTTGTTACGTACTGACGGGATAAGTTTTGTCGCTCTGTGTTGTACAGCTTCTAATTTATCTATGTCTTTTATTAAGTAAGGGGCCCAGAACTGTACAGCGTATTCGAGATGGGGCCTGACAATACTTTTATATAGTGGCATAATTATCTCCTCGCTTTTATAAGTAAAGTTTCTTTTTATAAATCCTAGTGCTGTGTTAGCTTTGTTTGCAGCAGCTGCGCATTGGTTTGATGTTTTTAAGTTTTCTGTAATTATTACTCCTAAATCTTTAACCTGCGGGGTTGTGTTTATTAAGCCGCCTTGCATTGTATAGGTGTATTTTTTGTTTTTTGTTCCGCACTGAAGGATTTGGCATTTGTCGATATTAAATGGCATTTGCCATTTCTCAGACCATTCGGTAATTTTATTTATATCAGCCTGCAGGCTAGCCCTGTCATCTTCGCATAGTACTGAGTTACCTATTTTCGTGTCATCTGCAAATTTAGATATGATATTATTTATTCCAACGTCTATGTCATTGATGTATATAGTAAATAAAATAGGCCCCAGGACTGATCCCTGGGGAACACCGCTGGTAACAGATACCCAGTCCGATTCCACGCCATTTATTATCACTCTCTGCTTCCTGTTTTTTAACCAGCTACTAATCCATCCGTATATATTACCGTTAATTCCTAGCGTACGCACTTTGTTCATGAGTTTCTGATGTGGAATTTTGTCAAATGCCTTTTTGAAATCTAGGTAAATTATATCTAATGATTTAGTATCGTTATATAGGTTGAAAAGGTTATGGTAAAAGTCAATTAGGTTTGTTAAGCACGATCTCTTAGACCTAAAACCATGCTGGCTATCACGTATAAGGTTATTGTTTTCGAGGAACTCTACTAGCTTGTCTCTAATGATCGTTTCGAGCAACTTTCCAACTATTGAGGTTAAGCTAATGGGTCTGTAATTACTGGCCTGGTTTTTACATCCCTTCTTAAAGATAGGTGTGACGTTAGCTTTCCTCCAATCATCAGGGACGACCCCATGCTCGAGAGATTTGTTAAAAATGAGAGCAAGTGACTCTGCTAACTCATTATGGACATGTTTTAAGATTCTAGGGTAAAATTTATCAGGACCAGGAGTCTTGTACGAGTTCATTTTCTTTAATTTATCAATTACTAGTTGCGGATTTACTTCCAGGCTCCTTAGTGATGGGTGTCTGACCTGTATAGACTCGTTGTTATGATAGAGATAGAGATAGAGATAGAGATAGAGATAGAGATAGAACTACAGAACTACAGAATCTAGGACCAGCAAAGACCCTAAGGTCCGCTCGAGGCTAGTCCGCTACACTAAATCAAAAACTACGATACACCCTTATCTACGAGTGTATCTCTAACATGCTATTTTTTTTTATTTTTTTTTTAATACTATCTACTGTACACACTTATCTACATGTGTACATTATCGTGCAATTTTAACTAATCAAACTAGGGGTCGGGGGAGATAGAAAGTTTTTCTTCTCATCTTCCGCAGCCACTCGACTGCTAGTGGTGAAAAGCTAATTTAGGGATAGAGACTACTTATAGGATAGGCGGAAAAGAAATGGGACATCTAAGCTACACATGCAGAGAATCGCCGGCATCATTTTTAGTCATCATAATTTCATATCCTTAAACCTCCGCTCCAAACTCTCTCTCTGCAAGGACGTCCAAATTCACAGTGCTCAACTACGTTATATTTAAACTATTCAAATGCACGTCGAGACGATTTTTGAACATATTAACCGAAGTGCTATCTACTACGTGGGTGGGCAGCCGATTCCAATTTTGAGTAACTTTAAATGTAAAATAGTTTTGGGCTATACTAGTGTTAAAACGCTTGTTCACTAATTTTAACCCGTGCTGACGAGTATTTCCCCTATGATCCAGTTCGAACAGATTGCGAAAGTCCACGTTTGAGAAACCCTTTAGTATTTTAAATACTTCTATTAGCTGGCCACGTAATCTTCTGCTTTCTAGCGATGGCAAATCTAAAGCCCTGAGCCTTTCCTCGTATGATCTATTCCTCAGCTCTGGAATTAATAGAGATAGAGATAGAGATAGAGATAGAACTACAGAACTACAGACTACAGAATCTAGGACCAACAAAGACCCTAAGGTCCGCTCGAGGCTAGTCCGCTACACTACATCCGAAACTACGATACACACTTATCTACGAGTGTATCTCTAACATGCTATATATTTTTTTTTTTTTTTAATATATAATCTACTGTACACACTTATCTACATGTGTACAATGTCAGGCATATTAACTACTTCAACCTAAGGGGGGGTGATAGAAAGTTTTTCTTCTCAACTTCCGCAGCCCTCGACTGCTAGTGGTGAAAATCTAGTTATAGGATAGGCGGAAAAGAAAATGGATATCTAAACTACACATGCAAGAGAAATCGCTGGCATCATTTTTAGTCATCATTTTTACTCTCGTTGTTCCTCCGCTCCAAACTCCTTTTGCAAAGACGTTATTATTTACTGTGCTCAGACTACGTTATATTTATACTATTTAAGTGCGCGTCGAGACGGTTTTTAAACATATTTACCGACCTACTATCCACTACGTGGGTGGGTAGCCTATTCCAAATTTGAGTAATTTTAAACGTAAAATAGTTTTGGGCTATACTAGTGTTAAATCGCTTGTTCACTAATTTTAATCCGTGTTGCCGAGTATTTCCCCTATGATCCAATTCGAACAAATTCCTATAATCAACGTTTGAAAATCCTTTCAATATTTTAAATACTTCAATTAGCTGGCCACGTAATCTTCTGCCTTCGAGAGATGGCAAATCTAATGCCCTGAGTCTTTCCTCATAGGGCCTGTTTCTCAGCTCGGGAATTAATTTTGTAGCCCTACGCTGCACTCTTTCTAATTGCGCGATATCTTTGTTTAAGTATGGAGCCCAAAATTGAACCGCATATTCGAGCAGTGGACGCACAAGTGATTTATACAATGGTAAAATTATCTCTTTGGATTTGAACGTGAAATTACGCGCGATATAACCCAGCACACGATTTGCTTTTTTACATGCATCCGCGCATTGTTTCGTGACTTTGAAGTCATCCGAGACTAAAACTCCCAGGTCTTTTTCCAATTTAACTACGTCGAGGACCTGGCCTTTCATGGTATACTCTACCCTCAAATTATGGCAACCCAAATGCATCACCTTACATTTACTTAAATTAAACTGCATTTGCCACTTATCCGCCCATCTGACAATCAAGTTTAGGTCCTTTTGTAATTTTTCTACATCCGATCTTACATAGGCACGGTTGCCCAGCTTCGTGTCGTCAGCAAATTTAGAAATCGTACTAAATACGCCATTATCCAAATCGTTTATATATTTTTAGAAACAATAATGGGCCAAGAACGGAGCCTTGTGGCACTCCACTACTGACGTTGACCCAATCTGAACATTCACCATTTATAACTACTCGCTGCGAACGATCCTTCAGCCAATTTCTAATCCAATTTAATATCTTACCCTTCACACCGACTGCTTTAACTTTCATTAATAATCTCTCGTGCGGAAAGGTGTCAAACGCCTTTTTAAAGTCTAGATAGATTACATCTACAGCTTTGCTTTCGTCGTAAACGCAAATCATTTTATAGAAGAATTCGAGCAAATTTGTCAAGCACGATCTCGCCCGCCTAAACCCATGTTGGGAATCTTTAATCAGATTATTTACCTCGAGGTGGCACACTATTCTATCTCTAATTACCGATTCTAAAAGCTTTCCAACTACCGAAGTTAGACTATAGGACGAAAATTCGTTGCTTCGTATCTATTCCCATTCTTAAATATTGGTGTAACGTTTGCACGCTTGAAGTCTACAGGGACTACGCCATCTTCTAATGAGCGATTGAAAATTGCACGCAACGGCTTCGCCAGCTCATTCTTAAGTTCCTTTAAATGAGTGGGGTAAACGCCATCGGGCCCGGGTGATTTCGACTTTTTCATCAGGTTAATATATTTAAGAATTTCCACTTCATTAACCGTTATATCGGATATGGAAATATCACTATTATCTGCTTCTTCAACTAACGATCCTAATTGGGACGAATCTTCAATAGTAAAGACGCTTGTGAAATGTTCATTTAAAATTTTAGAAATTTCCGCCGGAATTTCCGTCAAACGACCATCTTTGTCTTTAATCGGCCCTATTGAACCTTTTAAGGGTTTCCTACTGTTTACATAGCCGTAAAACCGTTTCGGTTCCTTCTTTGAATCCTTCGCCAGTTTTATTTCATATTTCCGCTTCGCATCTCTAACCGCCCGTTTAACTTCTCTTCGAGAATCTATGTAATTTTGCCGACTTATAAATGACTCGTTGTTCTTATGTATTTGAAATTTTCTATTTCGGTCCTTAATTAATCTTAATATGAGTGGGCTAACCCACGGCGCTCTCATCGACTTCCCGCTCTTACGGCGCACATACTTTACTAAGTCGAAATTTACACTAAGGAGTGTACGCCGAAGCTCAGTGTACATTTCTCCTACCGACCTATTCTCGAAGCGCATTCCCCAGTCTACATCCTTAATCCTTTCGCGAAAAGTATCAAAATCACAGCTACCAAAACGTGGCATGAGCTGTGTACAATGATAGAGATAGAGATAGAGATAGAGATAGAGATAGAGATCGAGATCGAGATCGAGATGGGGGTGATAGAAAGTTTTTCTTCTCAACTTCCGCAGCCCTCGACTGCTAGTGGTGAAAATCTAGTTATAGGATAGGCGGAAAAGAAAATGGATATCTAAACTACACATGCAAGAGAAATCGCTGGCATCATTTTTAGTCATCATTTTTACTCTCGTTGTTCCTCCGCTCCAAACCCCTTTTGCAAAGACGTTATTATTTACTGTGCTCAGACTACGTTATATTTATACTATTTAAGTGCGCGTCGAGACGGTTTTTAAACATATTTACCGACCTACTATCCACTACGTGGGTGGGTAGCCTATTCCAAATTTGAGTAATTTTAAACGTAAAATAGTTTTGGGCTATACTAGTGTTAAATCGCTTGTTCACTAATTTTAATCCGTGTTGCCGAGTATTTCCCCTATGATCCAATTCGAACAAATTCCTATAATCAACGTTTGAAAATCCTTTCAATATTTTAAATACTTCAATTAGCTGGCCACGTAATCTTCTGCCTTCGAGAGATGGCAAATCTAATGCCCTGAGTCTTTCCTCATAGGGCCTGTTTCTCAGCTCGGGAATTAATTTTGTAGCCCTACGCTGCACTCTTTCTAATTGCGCGATATCTTTGTTTAAGTATGGAGCCCAAAATTGAACCGCATATTCGAGCAGTGGACGCACAAGTGATTTATACAATGGTAAAATTATCTCTTTGGATTTGAACGTGAAATTACGCGCGATATAACCCAGCACACGATTTGCTTTTTTACATGCATCCGCGCATTGTTTCGTGACTTTGAAGTCATCCGAGACTAAAACTCCTAGGTCTTTTTCCAATTTAACTACGTCGAGGACCTGGCCTTTCATGGTATACTCTACCCTCAAATTATGGCAACCCAAATGCATCACCTTACATTTACTTAAATTAAACTGCATTTGCCACTTATCCGCCCATCTGACAATCAAGTTTAGGTCCTTTTGTAATTTTTCTACATCCGATCTTACATAGGCACGGTTGCCCAGCTTCGTGTCGTCAGCAAATTTAGCAATCGTACTAAATACGCCATTATCCAAATCGTTTATATATATTAGAAACAATAATGGGCCAAGAACGGAGCCTTGTGGCACTCCACTACTGACGTTGACCCAATCTGAACATTCACCATTTATAACTACTCGCTGCGAACGATCCTTCAGCCAATTTCTAATCCAATTTAATATCTTACCCTTCACACCGACTGCTTTAACTTTCATTAATAATCTCTCGTGCGGAACGGTGTCAAACGCCTTTTTAAAGTCTAGATAGATTACATCTACAGCTTTGCTTTCGTCGTAAACGCAAATCATTTTATGGAAGAATTCGAGCAAATTTGTCAAGCACGATCTCGCCCGCCTAAACCCATGTTGGGAATCTTTAATCAGATAGAAATAGAGATAGAAATAGAGATAGAGATAGAGATAGAGATAGAACTACAGAATCTAGGACCAGCAAAGACCCTAAGGTCCGCTCGAGGCTAGTCCGCTACACTAAATCAAAAACTACGATACACCCTTATCTACGAGTGTATCTCTAACATGCTATTTTTTTTTATTTTTTTTTTAATACTATCTACTGTACACACTTATCTACATGTGTACATTATCGTGCAATTTTAACTAATCAAACTAGGGGTCGGGGGAGATAGAAAGTTTTTCTTCTCATCTTCCGCAGCCACTCGACTGCTAGTGGTGAAAAGCTAATTTAGGGATAGAGACTACTTATAGGATAGGCGGAAAAGAAATGGGACATCTAAGCTACACATGCAGAGAATCGCCGGCATCATTTTTAGTCATCATAATTTCATATCCTTAAACCTCCGCTCCAAACACTCTCTCTGCAAGGACGTCCAAATTCACAGTGCTCAACTACGTTATATTTAAACTATTCAAATGCACGTCGAGACGATTTTTGAACATATTAACCGAAGTGCTATCTACTACGTGGGTGGGCAGCCGATTCCAATTTTGAGTAACTTTAAATGTAAAATAGTTTTGGGCTATACTAGTGTTAAAACGCTTGTTCACTAATTTTAACCCGTGCTGACGAGTATTTCCCCTATGATCCAGTTCGAACAGATTGCGAAAGTCCACGTTTGAGAAACCCTTTAGTATTTTAAATACTTCTATTAGCTGGCCACGTAATCTTCTGCTTTCTAGCGATGGCAAATCTAAAGCCCTGAGCCTTTCCTCGTATGATCTATTCCTCAGCTCTGGAATTAATTTCGTAGCCCTACGCTGCACTCTTTCTAATTGCGCAATATCTTTCATTAAATATGGAGCCCAAAATTGAACAGCGTATTCGAGAAGTGGCCGCACAAGGGATTTATATAAAGGTAAAATTACATCCTTAGATTTGAAGATGAAATTGCGCGCGATATAACCCAAAACGCGATTTGCTTTTTTACACGCATCCGCGCATTGCTTCGAGAATTTAAAATCGTCTGAGACTAATACTCCCAAGTCTTTTTCTAATTTAACCGCGTCGAGGACTTGGCCTTTCATGGTATAATCTACTCTTAAATTATGGCAACCCAAGTGCATTACCTTGCATTTGCTTAAATTAAATTCCATTTGCCACTTGTCCGCCCAATTGGCAATCGAGTTTAGGTCCCCCTGCAATTTATCGACATCCGATCTTACATAGGCACGATTACCCAGCTTCGTGTCGTCCGCAAATTTCGAAATCCGACTAAGTATGCCTTTATCTAAATCGTTAATATAAATTAAAAACAATAAAGGGCCTAAAACAGAGCCCTGCGGTACCCCACTACTAACGCTGGCCCAATCTGAACATTCCCCATTTATTACTACCCGCTGCGAGCGATCTTTCAGCCAATTTCTAATCCAGTTTAAAATCTTACCAGTCACCCCAATCGCTTTAACTTTCATTAATAACCTTTGGTGGGGGACGGTGTCGAACGCCTTTTTAAAGTCTAAATATATTACGTCTACAGCTTTGCTTTCATCGTACACGCAAATCATTTTGTGGAAGAATTCGAGCAAGTTAGTCAAGCACGATCTCGCACGCCTAAATCCATGCTGGGTATCGTTAATCAGCTTATTTGCCTCGAGGTGGCTCACTATTCTATCTTTAATTACAGATTCTAAAAGCTTCCCAACTACCGAAGTTAGACTAATAGGCCGAAAATTCGTTGCTTCAAATCTATTCCCCTTCTTAAATATAGGTGTAACGTTTGCTCGCTTGAAATCCAACGGAACTACGCCATCCTCTAATGAGCGATTGAAAATTTCACGCAATGGCTTAACGAGTTCATTTTGAAGCTCCTTTAAATGAATTGGATATACCCCATCGGGGCCCGGAGATTTCGACTTTTTCATTAGCTTAATAAATTTAAGAATTTCCTCGTCCTTTATACTTACATCGGATATGCATTTATCAGCACTACGAATTTCCCCAATTAACGATTCCAATTCGGAAGAATCTTCCACAGTAAACACGCTCGTAAAATGCTCATTTAAAATTTTAGACATTTCTGTCGGAAGTTCAGTCAAACGACCATCCTTATCTTTGATCGGCCCTATCGATCCTTTTACGGGTTTCCTATTATTTACGTACCCATAAAACCGTTTCGGTTCATTCTTTGAATCCTTAGCGAGGTTTATTTCATACTTCCTCTTCGCATCTCTGACCGCACGTTTAACTTCCCTACGAGAATCTATGTAATTTTGCCGACTTATAACTGACCCATTGTTTTTATGAATTTTAAATTTTCTATTTCGGTCCCGGATTAAGCGTAGTATTAACGGACTAAGCCACGGAGCTCTCACCGACTTCCCGCTCTTACGCACATACTTAACCAAATCAGAATTCACACGAAGCAGCGTACATCGAAGTTCTGCGTACATCTCTCCTACCGACCTGTTCTCGAATCGTATTCCCCAGTCTATATCCTTAATCCTTTCGCGAAAAATATCGAAATCACAGCTACCAAAACGAGGGATGAGCTGCGAGCTCATTCTAACTTCTACGCAGGTGTTTAGATCGAATCTAATCGCATTATGGTCGCTGGAAGCTAAATGTTCACCCACACGTACGTTTTCTAACAATGACTCATCGGTTGCCATGATTAAATCAAGAATATTGCTATCACGAGTAGGCTCTTCCACTTTTTGTACGAGAAAATTCTCCAACATAAAGTTTAATAGCCTCTCACCCGGTTTATCAGAAGTAAGGTTGCTAAAGTTAACATTAGGTAAATTAAAATCGCCGCAGACTAATGTGGTCCCTTTTCTAATCCAAGACGTAAGCGTATCGAAGAGTGCAGCATCTTCTCTTTCCAATTGGCAAGGCGGACGATAAACCACGACTAAGTTAATTTTATTTATAGCATCTAAACTTAGCTGGACTAATAAAGCATCACTTCGCATATCATCCTTAGACGAGTCCATCGTTATGGCGTTTAGATCCTCTTTTATATACATTAATACGCCCCCTCCTCTACCAGTTTGTCTATTTCTGTAATGAATTTTGTACCCCGCTATATCGAACTCGCAAACACTGATCCCCGTATGAGTGTCTAACCATGTTTCACTTAGGAATACGAGGTCGAAATTACCCTCTAGAATAACGGCTTTTATTTCGGCAATTTTATTTTTTAAGCTACGAACATTCGCATATATGCATCTCAGTTTGCGCTTTACGTTAACTCTTCTATAACACTCAGATCCGTTCCGTTTCCCTGCACCCCGTCGATAGTGCCCTCTTCACGCGTGGGCCGGCCCGGCGCATCGGCATCACGTGGCCGCGCAACTCTCCTACCTAAAATGCTACGTACGGACTCGTCTAAGATCCTACCCAGCCGACTATTACCCACATCGCTTAGGTGAATTCCGTCCTTTTGGAAAAGTGACGGATGGTCCTGGAATGAATCCCATAAGTTAAAAAAGCTAACACCAGTTTCTCGACACAACCTCTTAAGACATTCGTTAGTATAGATCGCTCTAGATTGGAGGCGCAACGTGGATTTAAGTCGGGGGGAAAACACCAATAATTCCCACGTTGGTTGCTTTGGATTTCGCCGTATCTATCATGGTTCTGGCACGATAAACTATATCTTCCGGGGTGCTGTCATACCTATGGACGTCGTTGCCCCCTACCATCGTGATGATCGTTCGTTCACCACGCGTATCTTCCAATTTCTCGATCTCGGCGGCCACGTTGTTAATGCGGCCACCGGGATAGCAAAAGCGCTTACGCTTAGAAGGGTTACGCGCAGCAAACTCCTGATCCTGCCTCCTAATTAAGGAGTCCCCCATTAAAACGGTTTCCTCTTCCCCCTCGAAAGGAGTTAGCAACGCGAAAGGGTTCGAACAGGGTAAAACGAAGTTCTGATCCCTCGTTGGTCTAGCCCCATTTCTAACACTTCGAAATTGCGATTCCTGAGGCCTAAACGAGTTTAAAATTCGTTGTTGCTCGTCAACAACTACCTGATGATTCGAATTTGCAGGCCGCCTATCTCTATTACTATTTTCCCTCCCGCGCATGTCGTGAATAGCAGAATCAAGTTTGGAATTTAAGTCATCGACTTTACGGTTAGTCGAGATCACATCCCTTGCAACGGTATTTAATTCAAGTTTGATCTCGCTGATCGCACTTGACAACTTGCGTTCAAACGCTTCGTTCAATATACAAAAGCGACATATTCTAATTTGCTCAAGGTTCGAGGGAACGTAAATTTCCTTATTAAATGAAGCAGCGCACCTTGAGCATTCGATCTTAATAACGGGCATTGTCGGTTTTTTTTTTTTTTTAATTCGCACTAATTTAGAAAACAAGCTGCACAAGCTAATAATATACTGTATACGGTTATTGAAAAATCGAACTTTATAATACGGCGACGAATATTGAATAGGCGATATATATAAAAGTATTCAGTAGCAGAGGCACGATAAATTCTGAGCACAGTGAAATTAGCGGGAGCACAGAGCGAGCACGTCTTTTCAGTAGAGAGTCGGTGGGACGAATGATAGAGATAGAGATAGAGATAGAACTACAGACTACAGAATCTAGGACCAACAAAGACCCTAAGGTCCGCTCGAGGCTAGTCCGCTACACTACATCCGAAACTACGATACACACTTATCTACGAGTGTATCTCTAACATGCTATATATTTTTTTTTTTTTTTAATATATAATCTACTGTACACACTTATCTACATGTGTACAATGTCAGGCATATTAACTACTTCAACCTAAGGGGGGGTGATAGAAAGTTTTTCTTCTCAACTTCCGCAGCCCTCGACTGCTAGTGGTGAAAATCTAGTTATAGGATAGGCGGAAAAGAAAATGGATATCTAAACTACACATGCAAGAGAAATCGCTGGCATCATTTTTAGTCATCATTTTTACTCTCGTTGTTCCTCCGCTCCAAACTCCTTTTGCAAAGACGTTATTATTTACTGTGCTCAGACTACGTTATATTTATACTATTTAAGTGCGCGTCGAGACGGTTTTTAAACATATTTACCGACCTACTATCCACTACGTGGGTGGGTAGCCTATTCCAAATTTGAGTAATTTTAAACGTAAAATAGTTTTGGGCTATACTAGTGTTAAATCGCTTGTTCACTAATTTTAATCCGTGTTGCCGAGTATTTCCCCTATGATCCAATTCGAACAAATTCCTATAATCAACGTTTGAAAATCCTTTCAATATTTTAAATACTTCAATTAGCTGGCCACGTAATCTTCTGCCTTCGAGAGATGGCAAATCTAATGCCCTGAGTCTTTCCTCATAGGGCCTGTTTCTCAGCTCGGGAATTAATTTTGTAGCCCTACGCTGCACTCTTTCTAATTGCGCGATATCTTTGTTTAAGTATGGAGCCCAAAATTGAACCGCATATTCGAGCAGTGGACGCACAAGTGATTTATACAATGGTAAAATTATCTCTTTGGATTTGAAGGTGAAATTACGCGCGATATAACCCAGCACACGATTTGCTTTTTTACATGCATCCGCGCATTGTTTCGTGACTTTGAAGTCATCCGAGACTAAAACTCCCAGGTCTTTTTCCAATTTAACTACGTCGAGGACCTGGCCTTTCATGGTATACTCTACCCTCAAATTATGGCAACCCAAATGCATCACCTTACATTTACTTAAATTAAACTGCATTTGCCACTTATCCGCCCATCTGACAATCAAGTTTAGGTCCTTTTGTAATTTTTCTACATCCGATCTTGAGATAGAGATAGAGATAGAGATAGAGATAGAGTAAGAGATAGAGTAAGAGATAGAGTAAGAGATAGAGTAAGAGATAGAGTAAGAGATAGAGATAGAGTAAGAGATAGAGTAAGAGATAGAGTAAGAGATAGAGTAAGAGATAGAGTAAGAGATAGAGTAAGAGATAGAGTAAGAGATAGAGTAAGAGATAGAGTAAGAGATAGAGTAAGAGATAGAGTAAGAGATAGAGATAGAGATAGAGAGATAGAGAGATAGAGAGATAGAGAGATAGAGAGATAGAGAGATAGAGAGATAGAGAGATAGAGAGATAGAGAGATAGAGAGATAGAGAGATAGAGATAGAAATAGAGATAGAGATAGAGATAGAGATAGAGATAGAACTACAGAACTACAGAACTACAGAATCTAGGACCAACAAAGACCCTAAGGTCCGCTCGAGGCTAGTCCGCTACACTACATCCGAAACTACGATACACACTTATCTACGAGTGTATCTTAACATGCTATATTTTTTTTATTTTTATTTTTTTTTTTTTAAATATATAATCTACTGTACACACTTATCTACATGTGTACAATGTCAGGCATATTAACTACTTCAACCTAAGGGGGGGTGATAGAAAGTTTTTCTTCTCAACTTCCGCAGCCCTCGACTGCTAGTGGTGAAAATCTAGTTATAGGATAGGCGGAAAAGAAAATGGATATCTAAACTACACATGCAAGAGAAATCGCTGGCATCATTTTAGTCATCATTTTTACTCTCGTTGTTCCTCCGCTCCAAACTCCTTTTGCAAAGACGTTATTATTTACTGTGCTCAGACTACGTTATATTTATACTATTTAAGTGCGCGTCGAGACGGTTTTTAAACATATTTACCGACCTACTATCCACTACGTGGGTGGGTAGCCTATTCCAAATTTGAGTAATTTTAAACGTAAAATAGTTTTGGGCTATACTAGTGTTAAATCGCTTGTTCACTAATTTTAATCCGTGTTGCCGAGTATTTCCCCTATGATCCAATTCGAACAAATTCCTATAATCAACGTTTGAAAATCCTTTCAATATTTTAAATACTTCAATTAGCTGGCCACGTAATCTTCTGCCTTCGAGAGATGGCAAATCTAATGCCCTGAGTCTTTCCTCATAGGGCCTGTTTCTCAGCTCGGGAATTAATTTTGTAGCCCTACGCTGCACTCTTTCTAATTGCGCGATATCTTTGTTTAAGTATGGAGCCCAAAATTGAACCGCATATTCGAGCAGTGGACGCACAAGTGATTTATACAATGGTAAAATTATCTCTTTGGATTTGAACGTGAAATTACGCGCGATATAACCCAGCACACGATTTGCTTTTTTACATGCATCCGCGCATTGTTTCGTTACTTTGAAGTCATCCGAGACTAAAACTCCCAGGTCTTTTTCCAATTTAACTACGTCGAGGACCTGGCCTTTCATGGTATACTCTACCCTCAAATTATGGCAACCCAAATGCATCACCTTACATTTACTTAAATTAAACTGCATTTGCCACTTATCCGCCCATCTGACAATCAAGTTTAGGTCCTTTTGTAATTTTTCTACATCCGATCTTACATAGGCACGGTTGCCCAGCTTCGTGTCTTCAGCAAATTTAGAAATCGTACTAAATACGCCATTATCCAAATCGTTTATATATATTAGAAACAATAATGGGCCAAGAACGGAGCCTTGTGGCACTCCACTACTGACGTTGACCCAATCTGAACATTCACCATTTATAACTACTCGCTGCGAACGATCCTTCAGCCAATTTCTAATCCAATTTAATATCTTACCCTTCACACCGACTGCTTTAACTTTCATTAATAATCTCTCGTGCGGAACGGTGTCAAACGCCTTTTTAAAGTCTAGATAGATTACATCTACAGCTTTGCTTTCGTCGTAAACGCAAATCATTTTATGGAAGAATTCGAGCAAATTTGTCAAGCACGATCTCGCCCGCCTAAACCCATGTTGGGAATCTTTAATCAGATTATTTACCTCGAGGTGGCACACTATTCTATCTCTAATTACCGATTCTAAAAGCTTTCCAACTACCGAAGTTAGACTAATAGGACGAAAATTCGTTGCTTCGTATCTATTCCCATTCTTAAATATTGGTGTAACGTTTGCACGCTTGAAGTCTACAGGGACTACGCCATCTTCTAATGAGCGATTGAAAATTGCACGCAACGGCTTCGCAAGCTCATTCTTAAGTTCCTTTAAATGAGTGGGGTAAACGCCATCGGGCCCGGGTGATTTCGACTTTTTCATCAGGTTAATATATTTAAGAATTTCCACTTCATTAACCGTTATATCGGATATGCAAATATCACTATTATCTACTTCTTCAACTAACGATCCTAATTGGGACGAATCTTCAATAGTAAAGACGCTTGTGAAATGTTCATTTAAAATTTTAGACATTTCCGCCGGAATTTCCGTCAAACGACCATCTTTGTCTTTAATCGGCCCTATTGAACCTTTTAAGGGTTTCCTACTGTTTACATAGCCGTAAAACCGTTTCGGTTCCTTCTTTGAATCCTTCGCCAGTTTTATTTCATATTTCCGCTTCGCATCTCTAACCGCCCGTTTAACTTCTCTTCGAGAATCTATGTAATTTTGCCGACTTATAAATGACTCGTTGTTCTTATGTATTTGAAATTTTCTATTTCGGTCCTTAATTAAGCTTAATATTAGTGGGCTAACCCACGGCGCTCTCATCGACTTCCCGCTCTTACGGCGCACATACTTTACTAAGTCGAAATTTACACTAAGGAGTGTACGCCGAAGCTCAGTGTACATTTCTCCTACCGACCTATTCTCGAAGCGCATTTCCCAGTCTACATCCTTAATCCTTTCGCGAAAAGTATCAAAATCACAGCTACCAAAACGTGGCATGAGCTGTGTACTAATTTTTACATCTACACACGTGTTAACCACGAATCTAATCGCATTATGATCACTCGAGGCTAAATGCTCTCCTACACAAACATTTTCTACCAGTGACTCGTCAGTCGTCATGATTAAATCGAGGATATTATTATCACGAGTTGGTTCCTCCACTTTTTGAACGAGAAAATTCTCCAGAATGAAGTTTAGTAGTCTCTCCCCAGCTTTATTTGACGTTAGGTTACTATAATTAACGTTTGGATAGTTAAAATCGCCGCAGACTAATGTGGTTCCTTTTCTAACCCAAGATGAAAGCATATCAAAGAGTGCAGCATCTTCTCTTTCTATTTGCGATGGAGGACGATATATGACGGCTAAATTAATTTTATATTTTGCATTACAACATAATTGGATTAATAAGGCCTCACTTCTCATATCTGCCGTAGACGAGTCGATCGTTATAGCGTTTAAGTCATCTTTTATATACACTAATACGCCCCCTCCTCTACCAGTTTGTCTATTTGTATAATGAATTTTATAACCTGGTATATCAAATTCGCAAACACTGATCCCCGAATGTGTATCTATCCAAGTCTCGCTTAAGAATACGAGATCGTAGTCTCCCTCTAGAATTACGGCTTTTATTTCGGCAAGTTTATTTTTTAAGCTACGAACATTTGAATATATACATTTCAATTTGCGCTTTAGGTGGACTCCTCTATCACACACGAATCTGTTCCGTTTCCCTGCTCCCCAATACTCATTGCCCCTTCAAGCGAGGAACGGTCTGACGCATGGGCATCACGTGGCCCCGCAACTCTCCTACTTAATATGCTACGTACTGACTGGTCTAAAATCCTACCCAGCCGACTGTTTCCCACATCGCTTAAATGAATTCCGTCCGTTTGATAAAGTGAAGGTTGGTCTTGGAATTTATCCCAAACGTTAAAGAAGCTAACTCCAGTATCGCGACACAAGCGCTTAAGGCACTCGTTTGTATATATAGCACGGGACTGCAGACGCAACGTGGATTTTAGTCGGGGTAAAATGCCAATTATTCCTACGTTATCCGCTTTAACTTTCGCAGTATGAATCAGAGTCTTAGCGCGGTTTACTATTCCTTCTGGGGTGCTGTCGTATCTGTGCACATCATTCCCCCCTACGAGCGTGAGGATCGTACGCCCGTCACGTGTTTGGTCCAATTTTTCAATTTCACTAACTACTTTATCTATGCGGCCACCAGGAAAGCAAAATCGTTTTCGTTTTGACGGGTTTCGCGCTGTGAATTCCGGCTCTTGGTTTTTAATTAGAGAATCCCCAATTAGTACAGTTTCTTCTTCCCCTTCGATAGGAGTTAGCAGTGCGAAGGGGTTTGAGCATGGTAATGTGAAATGTTGTTCCCTCGATGGTCTAGCCCCATTTCTAACGGGCCTAAATTGCGAATCTTGGGGTCTATATTGTGAATCCTGGGGTCCAAACGAGTTCAAAATCCTTTGTTGCTGGTCAACAATTGTCTGATGATTCATACGAGTAGGCCGATTGTCGCGATTTCTATTTTCCCTCCCACGCATGTTATGAATGGTAGAATTTAGACTCGAATTTAATTCGTCGACTTTACGGTTGGTCGATATAACGTCCCTCGCGACGGAATTTAGTTCTAATTTAATTTCGCTAATCGCGTTAGCAAACTTACGCTCCAACGCATCGTTTAACATACAAAAACGGCAAATTCTAGTTTGTTCCATGTTAGAAGGAACGTAAATTTCCTTATTAAAGGAAGCCCCACAACTCGAACATTCAAACTTGATCACGGGCATTGTCGATTTCTAGAATACGTATGAAGATAAATAAAATTAACACAGCGAATAAGACGGACAATCTTTTTAATACAGCGACTAATATTATATGAGCGCAGGAAGTATCTATAATTATTAAGTTACTCAGAAAACGAAATTTATGGGCACAGATGAATTAAGCAGGAGCACAGAGATAACACGTCTTTTCAGTGAGGACTCAGCGGGCGGATAGAGATAGAGATAGAGATAGAGATAGAGATAGAGATAGAGATAGAGATAGAGATAGAGATAGAGATAGAGTTAGAGATAGAGATAGAGATAGAGATAGAGATAGAACTACAGAACTACAGAACTACAGAACTACAGAATCTAGGACCAACAAAGACCCTAAGGTCCGCTCGAGGCTAGTCCGCTACACTACATCCGAAACTACGATACACACTTATCTACGAGTGTATCTCTAACATGCTATATATATATATTTTTTTTTTTAAATATATAATCTACTGTACACACTTTCTACATGTGTACAATGTCAGGCATATTAACTACTTCAACCTAAGGGGGGGTGATAGAAAGTTTTTCTTCTCAACTTCCGCAGCCCTCGACTGCTAGTGGTGAAAATCTAGTTATAGGATAGGCGGAAAGAAAATGGATATCTAAACTACACATGCAAGAGAAATCGCTGGCATCATTTTTAGTCATCATTTTTACTCTCGTTGTTCCTCCGCTCCAAACTCCTTTTGCAAAGACGTTATTATTTACTGTGCTCAGACTACGTTATATTTATACTATTTAAGTGCGCGTCGAGACGGTTTTTAAACATATTTACCGACCTACTATCCACTACGTGGGTGGGTAGCCTATTCCAAATTTGAGTAATTTTAAACGTAAAATAGTTTTGGGCTATACTAGTGTTAAATCGCTTGTTCACTAATTTTAATCCGTGTTGCCGAGTATTTCCCCTATGATCCAATTCGAACAAATTCCTATAATCAACGTTTGAAAATCCTTTCAATATTTTAAATACTTCAATTAGCTGGCCACGTAATCTTCTGCCTTCGAGAGATGGCAAATCTAATGCCCTGAGTCTTTCCTCATATGGCCTGTTTCTCAGCTCGGGAATTAATTTTGTAGCCCTACGCTGCACTCTTTCTAATTGCGCAATATCTTTGTTTAAGTATGGAGCCCGAAATTGAACCGCATATTCGAGCAGTGGACGCACAAGTGATTTATACAATGGTAAAATTATCTCTTTGGATTTGAAGGTGAAATTACGCGCGATATAACCCAGCACACGATTTGCTTTTTTACATGCATCCGCGCATTGTTTCGTGACTTTGAAGTCATCCGAGACTAAAAGTCCCAGGTCTTTTTCCAATTTAACTACGTCGAGGACCTGGCCTTTCATGGTATACTCTACCCTCAAATTATGGCAACCCAAATGCATCACCTTACATTTACTTAAATTAAACTGCATTTGCCACTTATCCGCCCATCTGACAATCAAGTTTAGGTCCTTTTGTAATTTTTCTACATCCGATCTTACATAGGCACGGTTGCCCAGCTTCGTGTCGTCAGCAAATTTAGAAATCGTACTAAATACGCCATTATCCAAATCGTTTATATATATTAGAAACAATAATGGGCCAAGAACGGAGCCTTGTGGCACTCCACTACTGACGTTGACCCAATCTGAACATTCACCATTTATAACTACTCGCTGCGAACGATCCTTCAGCCAGTTTCTAATCCAATTTAATATCTTACCCTTCACACCGACTGCTTTAACTTTCATTAATAATCTCTCGTGCGGAACGGTGTCAAACGCCTTTTTAAAGTCTAGATAGATTACATCTACAGCTTTGCTTTCGTCGTAAAGGCAAATCATTTATGGAAGAATTCGAGCAAATTTGTCAAGCACGATCTCGCCCGCCTAAACCCATGTTGGGAATCTTTAATCAGATTATTTACCTCGAGGTGGCACACTATTCTATCTCTAATTACCGATTCTAAAAGCTTTCCAACTACCGAAGTTAGACTAATAGGACGAAAATTCGTTGCTTCGTATCTATTCCCATTCTTAAATATTGGTGTAACGTTTGCACGCTTGAAGTCTACAGGGACTACGCCATCTTCTAATGAGCGATTGAAAATTGCACGCAACGGCTTCGCAAGCTCATTCTTAAGTTCCTTTAAATGAATGGGGTAAACGCCATCGGGCCCGGGTGATTTCGACTTTTTCATCAGGTTAATATATTTAAGAATTTCCACTTCATTAACCGTTATATCGGATATGCAAATATCACTATTATCTACTTCTTCAACTAACGATCCTAATTGGGACGAATCTTCAATAGTAAAGACGCTTGTGAAATGTTCATTTAAAATTTTAGACATTTCCGCCGGAATTTCCGTCAAACGACCATCTTTGTCTTTAATCGGCCCTATTGAACCTTTTAAGGGTTTCCTACTGTTTACATAGCCGTAAAACCGTTTCGGTTCCTTCTTTGAATCCTTCGCCAGTTTTATTTCATATTTCCGCTTCGCATCTCTAACCGCCCGTTTAACTTCTCTTCGAGAATCTATGTAATTTTGCCGACTTATAAATGACTCGTTGTTCTTATGTATTTGAAATTTTCTATTTCGGTCCTTAATTAAGCTTAATATGAGTGGGCTAACCCACGGCGCTCTCATCGACCTCCCGCTCTTACGGCGCACATACTTTACTAAGTCGAAATTTACACTAAGGAGTGTACGCCGAAGCTCAGTGTACATTTCTCCTACCGACCTATTCTCGAAGCGCATTCCCCAGTCTACATCCTTAATCCTTTCGCGAAAAGTATCAAAATCACAGCTACCAAAACGTGGCTGAAGCTGTGTACTAATTTTTACATCTACACACGTGTTAACCACGAATCTAATCGCATTATGGTCACTCGAGGCTAAATGCTCTCCTACACAAACATTTTCTACCAGTGACTCGTCAGTCGCCATGATTAAATCGAGGATATTATTATCACGAGTTGGTTCCTCCACTTTTTGAACGAGAAAATTCTCCAGAATAAAGTTTAGTAGTCTCTCCCCAGCTTTATTTGACGTTAGGTTACTATAATTAACGTTTGGATAGTTAAAATCGCCGCAGACTAATGTGGTTCCTTTTCTAACCCAAGATGAAAGCATATCAAAGAGTGCAGCATCTTCTCTTTCTATTTGCGATGGAGGACGATATATGACGGCTAAATTAATTTTATATTTTGCATTACAACATAATTGGATTAATAAGGCCTCACTTCTCATATCTGCCGTAGACGAGTCGATCGTTATAGCGTTTAAGTCATCTTTTATATACACTAATACGCCCCCTCCTCTACCAGTTTGTCTATTTGTATAATGAATTTTATAACCTGGTATATCAAATTCGCAAACACTGATTCCCGAATGTGTATCTATCCAAGTCTCGCTTAAGAATACGAGATCGTAGTCTCCCTCTAGAATTACGGCTTTTATTTCGGCAAGTTTATTTTTTAAGCTACGAACATTTGAATATATACATTTCAATTTGCGCTTTAGGTGGACTCCTCTATCACACGCGAATCTGTTCCGTTTCCCTGCTCCCCAATACTCATTGCCCCTTCAAGCGAGGAACGGTCTGGCGCATGGGCATCACGTGGCCCCGCAACTCTCCTACTTAATATGCTACGTACTGACTGGTCTAAAATCCTACCCAGCCGACTGTTTCCCACATCGCTTAAATGAATTCCGTCCGTTTGATAAAGTGAAGGTTGGTCTTGGAATTTATCCCAAACGTTAAAGAAGCTAACTCCAGTATCGCGACACAAGCGCTTAAGGCACTCGTTTGTATATATAGCACGGGACTGCAGACGCAACGTGGATTTTAGTCGGGGTAAAATGCCAATTATTCCTACGTTATCCGCTTTAACTTTCGCAGTATGAATCAGAGTCTTAGCGCGGTTTACTATTCCTTCTGGGGTGCTGTCGTATCTGTGCACATCATTCCCCCCTACGAGCGTGAGGATCGTACGCCCGTCACGTGTTTGGTCCAATTTTTCAATTTCACTAACTACTTTATCTATGCGGCCACCAGGAAAGCAAAATCGTTTTCGTTTTGACGGGTTTCGCGCTGTGAATTCCAGCTCTTGGTTTTTAATTAGAGAATCCCCAATTAGTACAGTTTCTTCTTCCCCTTCGATAGGAGTTAGCAGTGCGAAGGGGTTTGAGCATGGTAATGTGAAATGTTGTTCCCTCGATGGTCTAGCCCCATTTCTAACGGGCCTAAATTGCGAATCTTGGGGTCTATATTGTGAATCCTGGGGTCCAAACGAGTTCAAAATCCTTTGTTGCTGGTCAACAATTGTCTGATGATTCATACGAGTAGGCCGATTGTCGCGATTTCTATTTTCCCTCCCACGCATGTCATGAATGGTAGAATTTAGACTCGAATTTAATTCGTCGACTTTACGGTTGGTCGATATAACGTCCCTCGCGACGGAATTTAGTTCTAATTTAATTTCGCTAATCGCGTTAGCAAACTTACGCTCCAACGCATCGTTTAACATACAAAAACGGCAAATTCTAGTTTGTTCCATGTTAGAAGGAACGTAAATTTCCTTATTAAAGGAAGCCCCACAACTCGAACATTCAAACTTGATCACGGGCATTGTCGATTTCTAGAATACGTATGAAGATAAATAAAATTAACACAGCGAATAAGACGGCCAATCTTTTTAATACAGCGACTAATATTATATGAGCGCAGGAAGTATCTATAATTATTAAGTTACTCAGAAAACGAAATTTATGGGCACAGATGAATTAAGCAGGAGCACAGAGATAACACGTCTTTTCAGTGAGGACTCAGCGGGCGGAATGAGGACTCAGCGGGCGGAATGAGGACTCAGCGGGCGGAATGAGGACTCAGCGGGCGGAATGAGGACTCAGCGGGCGGAATGAGGACTCAGCGGGCGGAATGAGGACTCAGCGGGCGGAATAGAGATAGAGATAGAGATAGAGATAGAGATAGAGATAGAGATAGAGATAGAACTACAGAACTACAGAATCTAGGACCAACAAAGACCCTAAGGTCCGCTCGAGGCTAGTCCGCTACACTACATCCGAAACTACGATACACACTTATCTACGAGTGTATCTCTAACATGCTATTTTTTTTTTTTCTTTAAATATATAATCTACTGTACACACTTATCTACATGTGTACAATGTCAGGCATATTAACTACTTCAACCTAAGGGGGGGTGATAGAAAGTTTTTCTTCTCAACTTCCGCAGCCCTCGACTGCTAGTGGTGAAAATCTAGTTATAGGATAGGCGGAAAAGAAAATGGATATCTAAACTACACATGCAAGAGAAATCGCTGGCATCATTTTTAGTCATCATTTTTACTCTCGTTGTTCCTCCGCTCCAAACTCCTTTTGCAAAGACGTTATTATTTACTGTGCTCAGACTACGTTATATTTATACTATTTAAGTGCGCGTCGAGACGGTTTTTAAACATATTTACCGACCTACTATCCACTACGTGGGTGGGTAGCCTATTCCAAATTTGAGTAATTTTAAACGTAAAATAGTTTTGGGCTATACTAGTGTTAAATCGCTTGTTCACTAATTTTAATCCGTGTTGCCGAGTATTTCCCCTATGATCCAATTCGAACAAATTCCTATAATCAACGTTTGAAAATCTTTTAATATTTTAAATACTTCAATTAGCTGGCCACGTAATCTTCTGCCTTCGAGAGATGGCAAATCTAATGCCCTGAGTCTTTCCTCATAGGGCCTGTTTCTCAGCTCGGGAATTAATTTTGTAGCCCTACGCTGCACTCTTTCTAATTGCGCGATATCTTTGTTTAAGTATGGAGCCCAAAATTGAACCGCATATTCGAGCAGTGGACGCACAAGTGATTTATACAATGGTAAAATTATCTCTTTGGATTTGAACGTGAAATTACGCGCGATATAACCCAGCACACGATTTGCTTTTTTACATGCATCCGCGCATTGTTTCGTGACTTTGAAGTCATCCGAGACTAAAACTCCCAGGTCTTTTTTCAATTTAACTACGTCGAGGACCTGGCCTTTCATGGTATACTCTACCCTCAAATTATGGCAACCCAAATGCATCACCTTACATTTACTTAAATTAAACTGCATTTGCCACTTATCCGCCCATCTGACAATCAAGTTTAGGTCCTTTTGTAATTTTTCTACATCCGATCTTGAGATAGAGATAGAGATAGAGATAGAGATAGAGATAGAGATAGAGTAAGAGATAGAGTAAGAGATAGAGTAAGAGATAGAGTAAGAGATAGAGTAAGAGATAGAGATAGAGTAAGAGATAGAGTAAGAGATAGAGTAAGAGATAGAGTAAGAGATAGAGTAAGAGATAGAGTAAGAGATAGAGTAAGAGATAGAGTAAGAGATAGAGTAAGAGATAGAGTAAGAGATAGAGATAGAGATAGAGAGATAGAGAGATAGAGAGATAGAGAGATAGAGAGATAGAGAGATAGAGAGATAGAGAGATAGAGAGATAGAGAGATAGAGAGATAGAGAGATAGAGATAGAAATAGAGATAGAGATAGAGATAGAGATAGAGATAGAGATAGAACTACAGAACTACAGAACTACAGAATCTAGGACCAACAAAGACCCTAAGGTCCGCTCGAGGCTAGTCCGCTACACTACATCCGAAACTACGATACACACTTATCTACGAGTGTATCTTAACATGCTATATTTTTTTATTTTTATTTTTTTTTTTTTAAATATATAATCTACTGTACACACTTATCTACATGTGTACAATGTCAGGCATATTAACTACTTCAACCTAAGGGGGGGTGATAGAAAGTTTTTCTTCTCAACTTCCGCAGCCCTCGACTGCTAGTGGTGAAAATCTAGTTATAGGATAGGCGGAAAAGAAAATGGATATCTAAACTACACATGCAAGAGAAATCGCTGGCATCATTTTAGTCATCATTTTTACTCTCGTTGTTCCTCCGCTCCAAACTCCTTTTGCAAAGACGTTATTATTTACTGTGCTCAGACTACGTTATATTTATACTATTTAAGTGCGCGTCGAGACGGTTTTTAAACATATTTACCGACCTACTATCCACTACGTGGGTGGGTAGCCTATTCCAAATTTGAGTAATTTTAAACGTAAAATAGTTTTGGGCTATACTAGTGTTAAATCGCTTGTTCACTAATTTTAATCCGTGTTGCCGAGTATTTCCCCTATGATCCAATTCGAACAAATTCCTATAATCAACGTTTGAAAATCCTTTCAATATTTTAAATACTTCAATTAGCTGGCCACGTAATCTTCTGCCTTCGAGAGATGGCAAATCTAATGCCCTGAGTCTTTCCTCATAGGGCCTGTTTCTCAGCTCGGGAATTAATTTTGTAGCCCTACGCTGCACTCTTTCTAATTGCGCGATATCTTTGTTTAAGTATGGAGCCCAAAATTGAACCGCATATTCGAGCAGTGGACGCACAAGTGATTTATACAATGGTAAAATTATCTCTTTGGATTTGAAGGTGAAATTACGCGCGATATAACCCAGCACACGATTTGCTTTTTTACATGCATCCGCGCATTGTTTCGTTACTTTGAAGTCATCCGAGACTAAAACTCCCAGGTCTTTTTCCAATTTAACTACGTCGAGGACCTGGCCTTTCATGGTATACTCTACCCTCAAATTATGGCAACCCAAATGCATCACCTTACATTTACTTAAATTAAACTGCATTTGCCACTTATCCGCCCATCTGACAATCAAGTTTAGGTCCTTTTGTAATTTTTCTACATCCGATCTTACATAGGCACGGTTGCCCAGCTTCGTGTCTTCAGCAAATTTAGAAATCGTACTAAATACGCCATTATCCAAATCGTTTATATATATTAGAAACAATAATGGGCCAAGAACGGAGCCTTGTGGCACTCCACTACTGACGTTGACCCAATCTGAACATTCACCATTTATAACTACTCGCTGCGAACGATCCTTCAGCCAATTTCTAATCCAATTTAATATCTTACCCTTCACACCGACTGCTTTAACTTTCATTAATAATCTCTCGTGCGGAACGGTGTCAAACGCCTTTTTAAAGTCTAGATAGATTACATCTACAGCTTTGCTTTCGTCGTAAACGCAAATCATTTTATGGAAGAATTCGAGCAAATTTGTCAAGCACGATCTCGCCCGCCTAAACCCATGTTGGGAATCTTTAATCAGATTATTTACCTCGAGGTGGCACACTATTCTATCTCTAATTACCGATTCTAAAAGCTTTCCAACTACCGAAGTTAGACTAATAGGACGAAAATTCGTTGCTTCGTATCTATTCCCATTCTTAAATATTGGTGTAACGTTTGCACGCTTGAAGTCTACAGGGACTACGCCATCTTCTAATGAGCGATTGAAAATTGCACGCAACGGCTTCGCAAGCTCATTCTTAAGTTCCTTTAAATGAGTGGGGTAAACGCCATCGGGCCCGGGTGATTTCGACTTTTTCATCAGGTTAATATATTTAAGAATTTCCACTTCATTAACCGTTATATCGGATATGCAAATATCACTATTATCTACTTCTTCAACTAACGATCCTAATTGGGACGAATCTTCAATAGTAAAGACGCTTGTGAAATGTTCATTTAAAATTTTAGACATTTCCGCCGGAATTTCCGTCAAACGACCATCTTTGTCTTTAATCGGCCCTATTGAACCTTTTAAGGGTTTCCTACTGTTTACATAGCCGTAAAAACGTTTCGGTTCCTTCTTTGAATCCTTCGCCAGTTTTATTTCATATTTCCGCTTCGCATCTCTAACCGCCCGTTTAACTTCTCTTCGAGAATCTATGTAATTTTGCCGACTTATAAATGACTCGTTGTTCTTATGTATTTGAAATTTTCTATTTCGGTCCTTAATTAAGCTTAATATTAGTGGGCTAACCCACGGCGCTCTCATCGACTTCCCGCTCTTACGGCGCACATACTTTACTAAGTCGAAATTTACACTAAGGAGTGTACGCCGAAGCTCAGTGTACATTTCTCCTACCGACCTATTCTCGAAGCGCATTTCCCAGTCTACATCCTTAATCCTTTCGCGAAAAGTATCAAAATCACAGCTACCAAAACGTGGCATGAGCTGTGTACTAATTTTTACATCTACACACGTGTTAACCACGAATCTAATCGCATTATGATCACTCGAGGCTAAATGCTCTCCTACACAAACATTTTCTACCAGTGACTCGTCAGTCGTCATGATTAAATCGAGGATATTATTATCACGAGTTGGTTCCTCCACTTTTTGAACGAGAAAATTCTCCAGAATGAAGTTTAGTAGTCTCTCCCCAGCTTTATTTGACGTTAGGTTACTATAATTAACGTTTGGATAGTTAAAATCGCCGCAGACTAATGTGGTTCCTTTTCTAACCCAAGATGAAAGCATATCAAAGAGTGCAGCATCTTCTCTTTCTATTTGCGATGGAGGACGATATATGACGGCTAAATTAATTTTATATTTTGCATTACAACATAATTGGATTAATAAGGCCTCACTTCTCATATCTGCCGTAGACGAGTCGATCGTTATAGCGTTTAAGTCATCTTTTATATACACTAATACGCCCCCTCCTCTACCAGTTTGTCTATTTGTATAATGAATTTTATAACCTGGTATATCAAATTCGCAAACACTGATCCCCGAATGTGTATCTATCCAAGTCTCGCTTAAGAATACGAGATCGTAGTCTCCCTCTAGAATTACGGCTTTTATTTCGGCAAGTTTATTTTTTAAGCTACGAACATTTGAATATATACATTTCAATTTGCGCTTTAGGTGGACTCCTCTATCACACACGAATCTGTTCCGTTTCCCTGCTCCCCAATACTCATTGCCCCTTCAAGCGAGGAACGGTCTGACGCATGGGCATCACGTGGCCCCGCAACTCTCCTACTTAATATGCTACGTACTGACTGGTCTAAAATCCTACCCAGCCGACTGTTTCCCACATCGCTTAAATGAATTCCGTCCGTTTGATAAAGTGAAGGTTGGTCTTGGAATTTATCCCAAACGTTAAAGAAGCTAACTCCAGTATCGCGACACAAGCGCTTAAGGCACTCGTTTGTATATATAGCACGGGACTGCAGACGCAACGTGGATTTTAGTCGGGGTAAAATGCCAATTATTCCTACGTTATCCGCTTTAACTTTCGCAGTATGAATCAGAGTCTTAGCGCGGTTTACTATTCCTTCTGGGGTGCTGTCGTATCTGTGCACATCATTCCCCCCTACGAGCGTGAGGATCGTACGCCCGTCACGTGTTTGGTCCAATTTTTCAATTTCACTAACTACTTTATCTATGCGGCCACCAGGAAAGCAAAATCGTTTTCGTTTTGACGGGTTTCGCGCTGTGAATTCCGGCTCTTGGTTTTTAATTAGAGAATCCCCAATTAGTACAGTTTCTTCTTCCCCTTCGATAGGAGTTAGCAGTGCGAAGGGGTTTGAGCATGGTAATGTGAAATGTTGTTCCCTCGATGGTCTAGCCCCATTTCTAACGGGCCTAAATTGCGAATCTTGGGGTCTATATTGTGAATCCTGGGGTCCAAACGAGTTCAAAATCCTTTGTTGCTGGTCAACAATTGTCTGATGATTCATACGAGTAGGCCGATTGTCGCGATTTCTATTTTCCCTCCCACGCATGTTATGAATGGTAGAATTTAGACTCGAATTTAATTCGTCGACTTTACGGTTGGTCGATATAACGTCCCTCGCGACGGAATTTAGTTCTAATTTAATTTCGCTAATCGCGTTAGCAAACTTACGCTCCAACGCATCGTTTAACATACAAAAACGGCAAATTCTAGTTTGTTCCATGTTAGAAGGAACGTAAATTTCCTTATTAAAGGAAGCCCCACAACTCGAACATTCAAACTTGATCACGGGCATTGTCGATTTCTAGAATACGTATGAAGATAAATAAAATTAACACAGCGAATAAGACGGCCAATCTTTTTAATACAGCGACTAATATTATATGAGCGCAGGAAGTATCTATAATTATTAAGTTACTCAGAAAACGAAATTTATGGGCACAGATGAATTAAGCAGGAGCACAGAGATAACACGTCTTTTCAGTGAGGACTCAGCGGGCGGATAGAGATAGAGATAGAGATAGAGATAGAGATAGAGATAGAGATAGAGATAGAGATAGAGATAGAGATAGAGATAGAGATAGAGATAGAGTTAGAGATAGAGATAGAGATAGAGATAGAGATAGAACTACAGAACTACAGAACTACAGAACTACAGAATCTAGGACCAACAAAGACCCTAAGGTCCGCTCGAGGCTAGTCCGCTACACTACATCCGAAACTACGATACACACTTATCTACGAGTGTATCTCTAACATGCTATATATATATATTTTTTTTTTTAAATATATAATCTACTGTACACACTTTCTACATGTGTACAATGTCAGGCATATTAACTACTTCAACCTAAGGGGGGGTGATAGAAAGTTTTTCTTCTCAACTTCCGCAGCCCTCGACTGCTAGTGGTGAAAATCTAGTTATAGGATAGGCGGAAAGAAAATGGATATCTAAACTACACATGCAAGAGAAATCGCTGGCATCATTTTTAGTCATCATTTTTACTCTCGTTGTTCCTCAGCTCCAAACTCCTTTTGCAAAGACGTTATTATTTACTGTGCTCAGACTACGTTATATTTATACTATTTAAGTGCGCGTCGAGACGGTTTTTAAACATATTTACCGACCTACTATCCACTACGTGGGTGGGTAGCCTATTCCAAATTTGAGTAATTTTAAACGTAAAATAGTTTTGGGCTATACTAGTGTTAAATCGCTTGTTCACTAATTTTAATCCGTGTTGCCGAGTATTTCCCCTATGATCCAATTCGAACAAATTCCTATAATCAACGTTTGAAAATCCTTTCAATATTTTAAATACTTCAATTAGCTGGCCACGTAATCTTCTGCCTTCGAGAGATGGCAAATCTAATGCCCTGAGTCTTTCCTCATATGGCCTGTTTCTCAGCTCGGGAATTAATTTTGTAGCCCTACGCTGCACTCTTTCTAATTGCGCAATATCTTTGTTTAAGTATGGAGCCCGAAATTGAACCGCATATTCGAGCAGTGGACGCACAAGTGATTTATACAATGGTAAAATTATCTCTTTGGATTTGAAGGTGAAATTACGCGCGATATAACCCAGCACACGATTTGCTTTTTTACATGCATCCGCGCATTGTTTCGTGACTTTGAAGTCATCCGAGACTAAAAGTCCCAGGTCTTTTTCCAATTTAACTACGTCGAGGACCTGGCCTTTCATGGTATACTCTACCCTCAAATTATGGCAACCCAAATGCATCACCTTACATTTACTTAAATTAAACTGCATTTGCCACTTATCCGCCCATCTGACAATCAAGTTTAGGTCCTTTTGTAATTTTTCTACATCCGATCTTACATAGGCACGGTTGCCCAGCTTCGTGTCGTCAGCAAATTTAGAAATCGTACTAAATACGCCATTATCCAAATCGTTTATATATATTAGAAACAATAATGGGCCAAGAACGGAGCCTTGTGGCACTCCACTACTGACGTTGACCCAATCTGAACATTCACCATTTATAACTACTCGCTGCGAACGATCCTTCAGCCAGTTTCTAATCCAATTTAATATCTTACCCTTCACACCGACTGCTTTAACTTTCATTAATAATCTCTCGTGCGGAACGGTGTCAAACGCCTTTTTAAAGTCTAGATAGATTACATCTACAGCTTTGCTTTCGTCGTAAAGGCAAATCATTTATGGAAGAATTCGAGCAAATTTGTCAAGCACGATCTCGCCCGCCTAAACCCATGTTGGGAATCTTTAATCAGATTATTTACCTCGAGGTGGCACACTATTCTATCTCTAATTACCGATTCTAAAAGCTTTCCAACTACCGAAGTTAGACTAATAGGACGAAAATTCGTTGCTTCGTATCTATTCCCATTCTTAAATATTGGTGTAACGTTTGCACGCTTGAAGTCTACAGGGACTACGCCATCTTCTAATGAGCGATTGAAAATTGCACGCAACGGCTTCGCAAGCTCATTCTTAAGTTCCTTTAAATGAATGGGGTAAACGCCATCGGGCCCGGGTGATTTCGACTTTTTCATCAGGTTAATATATTTAAGAATTTCCACTTCATTAACCGTTATATCGGATATGCAAATATCACTATTATCTACTTCTTCAACTAACGATCCTAATTGGGACGAATCTTCAATAGTAAAGACGCTTGTGAAATGTTCATTTAAAATTTTAGACATTTCCGCCGGAATTTCCGTCAAACGACCATCTTTGTCTTTAATCGGCCCTATTGAACCTTTTAAGGGTTTCCTACTGTTTACATAGCCGTAAAACCGTTTCGGTTCCTTCTTTGAATCCTTCGCCAGTTTTATTTCATATTTCCGCTTCGCATCTCTAACCGCCCGTTTAACTTCTCTTCGAGAATCTATGTAATTTTGCCGACTTATAAATGACTCGTTGTTCTTATGTATTTGAAATTTTCTATTTCGGTCCTTAATTAAGCTTAATATGAGTGGGCTAACCCACGGCGCTCTCATCGACCTCCCGCTCTTACGGCGCACATACTTTACTAAGTCGAAATTTACACTAAGGAGTGTACGCCGAAGCTCAGTGTACATTTCTCCTACCGACCTATTCTCGAAGCGCATTCCCCAGTCTACATCCTTAATCCTTTCGCGAAAAGTATCAAAATCACAGCTACCAAAACGTGGCTGAAGCTGTGTACTAATTTTTACATCTACACACGTGTTAACCACGAATCTAATCGCATTATGGTCACTCGAGGCTAAATGCTCTCCTACACAAACATTTTCTACCAGTGACTCGTCAGTCGCCATGATTAAATCGAGGATATTATTATCACGAGTTGGTTCCTCCACTTTTTGAACGAGAAAATTCTCCAGAATAAAGTTTAGTAGTCTCTCCCCAGCTTTATTTGACGTTAGGTTACTATAATTAACGTTTGGATAGTTAAAATCGCCGCAGACTAATGTGGTTCCTTTTCTAACCCAAGATGAAAGCATATCAAAGAGTGCAGCATCTTCTCTTTCTATTTGCGATGGAGGACGATATATGACGGCTAAATTAATTTTATATTTTGCATTACAACATAATTGGATTAATAAGGCCTCACTTCTCATATCTGCCGTAGACGAGTCGATCGTTATAGCGTTTAAGTCATCTTTTATATACACTAATACGCCCCCTCCTCTACCAGTTTGTCTATTTGTATAATGAATTTTATAACCTGGTATATCAAATTCGCAAACACTGATTCCCGAATGTGTATCTATCCAAGTCTCGCTTAAGAATACGAGATCGTAGTCTCCCTCTAGAATTACGGCTTTTATTTCGGCAAGTTTATTTTTTAAGCTACGAACATTTGAATATATACATTTCAATTTGCGCTTTAGGTGGACTCCTCTATCACACGCGAATCTGTTCCGTTTCCCTGCTCCCCAATACTCATTGCCCCTTCAAGCGAGGAACGGTCTGGCGCATGGGCATCACGTGGCCCCGCAACTCTCCTACTTAATATGCTACGTACTGACTGGTCTAAAATCCTACCCAGCCGACTGTTTCCCACATCGCTTAAATGAATTCCGTCCGTTTGATAAAGTGAAGGTTGGTCTTGGAATTTATCCCAAACGTTAAAGAAGCTAACTCCAGTATCGCGACACAAGCGCTTAAGGCACTCGTTTGTATATATAGCACGGGACTGCAGACGCAACGTGGATTTTAGTCGGGGTAAAATGCCAATTATTCCTACGTTATCCGCTTTAACTTTCGCAGTATGAATCAGAGTCTTAGCGCGGTTTACTATTCCTTCTGGGGTGCTGTCGTATCTGTGCACATCATTCCCCCCTACGAGCGTGAGGATCGTACGCCCGTCACGTGTTTGGTCCAATTTTTCAATTTCACTAACTACTTTATCTATGCGGCCACCAGGAAAGCAAAATCGTTTTCGTTTTGACGGGTTTCGCGCTGTGAATTCCAGCTCTTGGTTTTTAATTAGAGAATCCCCAATTAGTACAGTTTCTTCTTCCCCTTCGATAGGAGTTAGCAGTGCGAAGGGGTTTGAGCATGGTAATGTGAAATGTTGTTCCCTCGATGGTCTAGCCCCATTTCTAACGGGCCTAAATTGCGAATCTTGGGGTCTATATTGTGAATCCTGGGGTCCAAACGAGTTCAAAATCCTTTGTTGCTGGTCAACAATTGTCTGATGATTCATACGAGTAGGCCGATTGTCGCGATTTCTATTTTCCCTCCCACGCATGTCATGAATGGTAGAATTTAGACTCGAATTTAATTCGTCGACTTTACGGTTGGTCGATATAACGTCCCTCGCGACGGAATTTAGTTCTAATTTAATTTCGCTAATCGCGTTAGCAAACTTACGCTCCAACGCATCGTTTAACATACAAAAACGGCAAATTCTAGTTTGTTCCATGTTAGAAGGAACGTAAATTTCCTTATTAAAGGAAGCCCCACAACTCGAACATTCAAACTTGATCACGGGCATTGTCGATTTCTAGAATACGTATGAAGATAAATAAAATTAACACAGCGAATAAGACGGCCAATCTTTTTAATACAGCGACTAATATTATATGAGCGCAGGAAGTATCTATAATTATTAAGTTACTCAGAAAACGAAATTTATGGGCACAGATGAATTAAGCAGGAGCACAGAGATAACACGTCTTTTCAGTGAGGACTCAGCGGGCGGATAGAGATAGAGATAGAGATAGAGATAGAGATAGAGATAGAGATAGAGATAGAGATAGAGATAGAGATAGAGATAGAGATAGAGATAGAACTACAGAACTACAGAACTACAGAACTACAGAATCTAGGACCAACAAAGACCCTAAGGTCCGCTCGAGGCTAGTCCGCTACACTACATCCGAAACTACGATACACACTTATCTACGAGTGTATCTCTAACATGCTATATATATTTTTTTTTTTTTTTAAATATATAATCTACTGTACACACTTTCTACATGTGTACAATGTCAGGCATATTAACTACTTCAACCTAAGGGGGGGTGATAGAAAGTTTTTCTTCTCAACTTCCGCAGCCCTCGACTGCTAGTGGTGAAAATCTAGTTATAGGATAGGCGGAAAGAAAATGGATATCTAAACTACACATGCAAGAGAAATCGCTGGCATCATTTTTAGTCATCATTTTTACTCTCGTTGTTCCTCCGCTCCAAACTCCTTTTGCAAAGACGTTATTATTTACTGTGCTCAGACTACGTTATATTTATACTATTTAAGTGCGCGTCGAGACGGTTTTTAAACATATTTACCGACCTACTATCCACTACGTGGGTGGGTAGCCTATTCCAAATTTGAGTAATTTTAAACGTAAAATAGTTTTGGGCTATACTAGTGTTAAATCGCTTGTTTACTAATTTTAATCCGTGTTGCCGAGTATTTCCCCTATGATCCAATTCGAACAAATTCCTATAATCAACGTTTGAAAATCCTTTCAATATTTTAAATACTTCAATTAGCTGGCCACGTAATCTTCTGCCTTCGAGAGATGGCAAATCTAATGCCCTGAGTCTTTCCTCATAGGACCTGTTTCTCAGCTCGGGAATTAATTTTGTAGCCCTACGCTGCACTCTTTCTAATTGCGCAATATCTTTGTTTAAGTATGGAGCCCAAAATTGAACCGCATATTCGAGCAGTGGACGCACAAGTGATTTATACAATGGTAAAATTATCTCTTTGGATTTGAACGTGAAATTACGCGCGATATAACCCAGCACACGATTTGCTTTTTTACATGCATCCGCGCATTGTTTCGTGACTTTGAAGTCATCCGAGACTAAAACTCCCAGGTCTTTTTCCAATTTAACTACGTCGAGGACCTGGCCTTTCATGGTATACTCTACCCTCAAATTTTGGCAACCCAAATGCATCACCTTACATTTACTTAAATTAAACTGCATTTGCCACTTATCCGCCCATCTGACAATCAAGTTTAGGTCCTTTTGTAATTTTTCTACATCCGATCTTACATAGGCACGGTTGCCCAGCTTCGTGTCGTCAGCAAATTTAGAAATCGTACTAAATACGAAATTATCCAAATCGTTTATATATATTAGAAACAATAATGGGCCAAGAACGGAGCCTTGTGGCACTCCACTACTGACGTTGACCCAATCTGAACATTCACCATTTATAACTACTCGCTGCGAACGATCCTTCAGCCAATTTCTAATCCAATTTAATATCTTACCCTTCACACCGACTGCTTTAACTTTCATTAATAATCTCTCGTGCGGAACGGTGTCAAACGCCTTTTTAAAGTCTAGATAGATTACATCTACAGCTTTGCTTTCGTCGTAAACGCAAATCATTTTATGGAAGAATTCGAGCAAATTTGTCAAGCACGATCTCGCCCGCCTAAACCCATGTTGGGAATCTTTAATCAGATTATTTACCTCGAGGTGGCACACTATTCTATCTCTAATTACCGATTCTAAAAGCTTTCCAACTACCGAAGTTAGACTAATAGGACGAAAATTCGTTGCTTCGTATCTATTCCCATTCTTAAATATTGGTGTAACGTTTGCACGCTTGAAGTCTACAGGGACTACGCCATCTTCTAATGAGCGATTGAAAATTGCACGCAACGGCTTCGCAAGCTCATTCTTAAGTTCCTTTAAATGAGTGGGGTAAACGCCATCGGGCCCGGGTGATTTCGACTTTTTCATCAGGTTAATATATTTAAGAATTTCCACTTCATTAACCGTTATATCGGATATGCAAATATCACTATTATCTACTTCTTCAACTAACGATCCTAATTGGGACGAATCTTCAATAGTAAAGACGCTTGTGAAATGTTCATTTAAAATTTTAGACATTTCCGCCGGAATTTCCGTCAAACGACCATCTTTGTCTTTAATCGGCCCTATTGAACCTTTTAAGGGTTTCCTACTGTTTACATAGCCGTAAAACCGTTTCGGTTCCTTCTTTGAATCCTTCGCCAGTTTTATTTCATATTTCCGCTTCGCATCTCTAACCGCCCGTTTAACTTCTCTTCGAGAATCTATGTAATTTTGCCGACTTATAAATGACTCGTTGTTCTTATGTATTTGAAATTTTCTATTTCGGTCCTTAATTAAGCTCAATATTAGTGGGCTAACCCACGGCGCTCTCATCGACCTCCCGCTCTTACGGCGCACACTAAGGAGTGTACGCCGAAGCTCAGTGTACATTTCTCCTACCGACCTATTCTCGAAGCGCATTCCCCAGTCTACATCCTTAATCCTTTCGCGAAAAGTATCAAAATCACAGCTACCAAAACGTGGCATGAGCTGTGTACTAATTTTTACATCTACACACGTGTTAACCACGAATCTAATCGCATTATGGTCACTCGAGGCTAAATGCTCTCCTACACAAACATTTTCTACAGTGACTCGTCAGTCGCCATGATTAAATCGAGGATATTATTATCACGAGTTGGTTCCTCCACTTTTTGAACGAGAAAATTCTCCAGAATGAAGTTTAGTAGTCTCTCCCCAGCTTTATTTGACGTTAGGTTACTATAATTAACGTTTGGATAGTTAAAATCGCCGCAGACTAATGTGGTTCCTTTTCTAACCCAAGATGAAAGCATATCAAAGAGTGCAGCATCTTCTCTTTCTATTTGCGATGGAGGACGATATATGACGGCTAAATTAATTTTATATTTTGCATTACAACATAATTGGATTAATAAGGCCTCACTTCTCATATCTGCCGTAGACGAGTCGATCGTTATAGCGTTTAAGTCATCTTTTATATACACTAATACGCCCCCTCCTCTACCAGTTTGTCTATTTGTATAATGAATTTTATAACCTGGTATATCAAATTCGCAAACACTGATCCCCGAATGTGTATCTATCCAAGTCTCGCTTAAGAATACGAGATCGTAGTCTCCCTCTAGAATTACGGCTTTTATTTCGGCAAGTTTATTTTTTAAGCTACGAACATTTGAATATATACATTTCAATTTGCGCTTTAGGTGGACTCCTCTATCACACGCGAATCTGTTCCGTTTCCCTGCTCCCCAATACTCATTGCCCCTTCAAGCGAGGAACGGTCTGGCGCATGGGCATCACGTGGCCCCGCAACTCTCCTACTTAATATGCTACGTACTGACTGGTCTAAAATCCTACCCAGCCGACTGTTTCCCACATCGCTTAAATGAATTCCGTCCGTTTGATAAAGTGAAGGTTGGTCTTGGAATTTATCCCAAACGTTAAAGAAGCTAACTCCAGTATCGCGACACAAGCGCTTAAGGCACTCGTTTGTATATATAGCACGGGACTGCAGACGCAACGTGGATTTTAGTCGGGGTAAAATGCCAATTATTCCTACGTTATCCGCTTTAACTTTCGCAGTATGAATCAGAGTCTTAGCGCGGTTTACTATTCCTTCTGGGGTGCTGTCGTATCTGTGCACATCATTCCCCCCTACGAGCGTGAGGATCGTACGCCCGTCACGTGTTTGGTCCAATTTTTCAATTTCACTAACTACTTTATCTATGCGGCCACCAGGAAAGCAAAATCGTTTTCGTTTTGACGGGTTTCGCGCTGTGAATTCCAGCTCTTGGTTTTTAATTAGAGAATCCCCAATTAGTACAGTTTCTTCTTCCCCTTCGATAGGAGTTAGCAGTGCGAAGGGGTTTGAGCATGGTAATGTGAAATGTTGTTCCCTCGATGGTCTAGCCCCATTTCTAACGGGCCTAAATTGCGAATCTTGGGGTCTATATTGTGAATCCTGGGGTCCAAACGAGTTCAAAATCCTTTGTTGCTGGTCAACAATTGTCTGATGATTCATACGAGTAGGCCGATTGTCGCGATTTCTATTTTCCCTCCCACGCATGTCATGAATGGTAGAATTTAGACTCGAATTTAATTCGTCGACTTTACGGTTGGTCGATATAACGTCCCTCGCGACGGAATTTAGTTCTAATTTAATTTCGCTAATCGCGTTAGCAAACTTACGCTCCAACGCATCGTTTAACATACAAAAACGGCAAATTCTAGTTTGTTCCATGTTAGAAGGAACGTAAATTTCCTAATTAAAGGAAGCCCCACAACTCGAACATTCAAACTTGATCACGGGCATTGTCGATTTCTAGAATACGTATGAAGATAAATAAAATTAACACAGCGAATAAGACGGCCAATCTTTTTAATACAGCGACTAATATTATATGAGCGCAGGAAGTATCTATAATTATTAAGTTACTCAGAAAACGAAATTTATGGGCACAGATGAATTAAGCAGGAGCACAGAGATAACACGTCTTTTCAGTGAGGACTCAGCGGGCGGATAGAGATAGAGATAGAGATAGAGATAGAGATAGAGATAGAGATAGAGATAGAGATAGAGATAGAGATAGAGATAGAGATAGAGATAGAGAGAGAGAGAGAGAGAGAGAGAGAGAGAGAGAGAGAGAGAGAGAGAGAGAGAGAGAGAGAGAGAGAGAGAGAGAGAGAGAGAGAGAGAGAGAGAGAGAGAGAGAGAGAGAGAGAGAGAGAGAGAGAGAGAGAGAGAGAGATAGAGATAGAGATAGAGATAGAGATAGAGATAGAGATAGAGATAGAGATAGAGATAGAGATAGAGATAGAGATAGAGATAGAGATAGAGAAGAGAGAGAGAGAGAGAGAGAGAGAGAGAGAGAGAGAGAGAGAGAGAGAGAGAGAGAGAGATAGATAGAGATAGAGATAGAGATAGAGATAGAGATAGAGATAGAGATAGAACTACAGAACTACAGAACTACAGAATCTAGGACCAGCAAAGACCCTAAGGTCCGCTCGAGGCTAGTCCGCTACACTAAATCAAAAACTACGATACACCCTTATCTACGAGTGTATCTCTAACATGCTTTTTTTTTTTTTTTTTTTTTAATACTATCTACTGTACACACTTATCTACATGTGTACATTATCGTGCAATTTTAACTAATCAAACTAGGGGTCGGGGGAGATAGAAAGTTTTTCTTCTCATCTTCCGCAGCCACTCGACTGCTAGTGGTGAAAAGCTAATTTAGGGATAGAGACTACTTATAGGATAGGCGGAAAAGAAATGGGACATCTAAGCTACACATGCAGAGAATCGCCGGCATCATTTTTAGTCATCATAATTTCATATCCTTAAACCTCCGCTCCAAACTCTCTCTCTGCAAGGACGTTTAAATTCACAGTGCTCAACTACGTTATATTTAAACTATTCAAATGCACGTCGAGACGATTTTTGAACATATTAACCGAAGTGCTATCTACTACGTGGGTGAGCAGCCGATTCCAATTTTGAGTAACTTTAAATGTAAAATAGTTTTGGGCTATACTAGTGTTAAAACGCTTGTTCACTAATTTTAACCCGTGCTGACGAGTATTTCCCCTATGATCCAGTTCGAACAGATTGCGAAAGTCCACGTTTGAGAAACCCTTTAGTATTTTAAATACTTCTATTAGCTGGCCACGTAATCTTCTGCTTTCTAGCGATGGCAAATCTAAAGCCCTGAGCCTTTCCTCGTATGATCTATTCCTCAGCTCTGGAATTAATTTCGTAGCCCTACGCTGCACTCTTTCTAATTGCGCAATATCTTTCATTAAATATGGAGCCCAAAATTGAACAGCGTATTCGAGAAGTGGCCGCACAAGGGATTTATATAAAGGTAAAATTACATCCTTAGATTTGAAGATGAAATTGCGCGCGATATAACCCAAAACGCGATTTGCTTTTTTACACGCATCCGCGCATTGCTTCGAGAATTTAAAATCGTCTGAGACTAATACTCCCAAGTCTTTTTCTAATTTAACCGCGTCGAGGACTTGGCCTTTCATGGTATATTCTACTCTTAAATTATGGCAACCCAAGTGCATTACCTTGCATTTGCTTAAATTAAATTCCATTTGCCACTTGTCCGCCCAATTGGCAATCGAGTTTAGGTCCCCCTGCAATTTATCGACATCCGATCTTACATAGGCACGATTGCCCAGCTTCGTGTCGTCCGCAAATTTCGAAATCCGACTAAGTATGCCTTTATCTAAATCGTTAATATAAATTAAAAACAATAAAGGGCCTAAAACAGAGCCCTGCGGTACCCCACTACTAACGCTGGCCCAATCTGAACATTCCCCATTTATTACTACCCGCTGCGAGCGATCTTTCAGCCAATTTCTAATCCAGTTTAAAATCTTACCAGTCACCCCAATCGCTTTAACTTTCATTAATAACCTTTGGTGGGGGACGGTGTCGAACGCCTTTTTAAAGTCTAAATATATTACGTCTACAGCTTTGCTTTCATCGTACACGCAAATCATTTTGTGGAAGAATTCGAGCAAGTTAGTCAAGCACGATCTCGCACGCCTAAATCCATGCTGGGTATCGTTAATCAGCTTATTTGCCTCGAGGTGGCTCACTATTCTATCTTTAATTACAGATTCTAAAAGCTTCCCAACTACCGAAGTTAGACTAATAGGCCAGAAATTCGTTGCTTCAAATCTATTCCCCTTCTTAAATATAGGTGTAACGTTTGCTCGCTTGAAATCCAACGGAACTACGCCATCCTCTAATGAGCGATTGAAAATTTCACGCAATGGCTTAACGAGTTCATTTTGAAGCTCCTTTAAATGAATTGGATATACCCCATCGGGGCCCGGAGATTTCGACTTTTTCATTAGCTTAATAAATTTAAGAATTTCCTCGTCCTTTATACTTACATCGGATATGCATTTATCAGCACTACGAACTTCCCCAATTAACGATTCCAATTCGGAAGAATCTTCCACTGTAAACACGCTCGTAAAATGCTCATTTAAAATTTTAGACATTTCTGTCGGAAGTTCAGTCAAACGACCATCCTTATCTTTGATCGGCCCTATCGATCCTTTTACGGGTTTCCTATTATTTACGTACCCATAAAACCGTTTCGGTTCATTCTTTGAATCATGATAGAGATAGAGATAGAGATATAGATAGAGATAGAGATAGAGATAGAGATAGAGATAGAGATAGAGATAGAGATAGAGATAGAGATAGAGATAGAGATAGAGATAGAGATAGAGATAGAGATAGAGATAGAGATAGAACTACAGAACTACAGAACTACAGAATCTAGGACCAGCAAAGACCCTAAGGTCCGCTCGAGGCTAGTCCGCTACACTAAATCAAAAACTACGATACACCCTTATCTACGAGTGTATCTCTAACATGCTATTTTTTTTTATTTTTTTTTTAATACTATCTACTGTACACACTTATCTACATGTGTACATTATCGTGCAATTTTAACTAATCAAACTAGGGGTCGGGGGAGATAGAAAGTTTTTCTTCTCATCTTTCGCAGCCACTCGACTGCTAGTGGTGAAAAGCTAATTTAGGGATAGAGACTACTTATAGGATAGGCGGAAAAGAAATGGGACATCTAAGCTACACATGCAGAGAATCGCCGGCATCATTTTTAGTCATCATAATTTCATATCCTTAAACCTCCGCTCCAAACTCTCTCTCTGCAAGGACGTTTAAATTCACAGTGCTCAACTACGTTATATTTAAACTATTCAAATGCACGTCGAGACGATTTTTGAACATATTAACCGAAGTGCTATCTACTACGTGGGTGGGCAGCCGATTCCAATTTTGAGTAACTTTAAATGTAAAATAGTTTTGGGCTATACTAGTGTTAAAACGCTTGTTCACTAATTTTAACCCGTGCTGACGAGTATTTCCCCTATGATCCAGTTCGAACAGATTGCGAAAGTCCACGTTTGAGGAACCCTTTAGTATTTTAAATACTTCTATTAGCTGGCCACGTAATCTTCTGCTTTCTAGCGATGGCAAATCTAAAGCCCTGAGCCTTTCCTCGTATGATCTATTCCTCAGCTCTGGAATTAATTTCGTAGCCCTACGCTGCACTCTTTCTAATTGCGCAATATCTTTCATTAAATATGGAGCCCAAAATTGAACAGCGTATTCGAGAAGTGGCCGCACAAGGGATTTATATAAAGGTAAAATTACATCCTTAGATTTGAAGATGAAATTGCGCGCGATATAACCCAAAACGCGATTTGCTTTTTTACACGCATCCGCGCATTGCTTCGAGAATTTAAAATCGTCTGAGACTAATACTCCCAAGTCTTTTTCTAATTTAACCGCGTCGAGGACTTGGCCTTTCATGGTATAATCTACTCTTAAATTATGGCAACCCAAGTGCATTACCTTGCATTTGCTTAAATTAAATTCCATTTGCCACTTGTCCGCCCAATTGGCAATCGAGTTTAGGTCCCCCTGCAATTTATCGACATCCGATCTTACATAGGCACGATTACCCAGCTTCGTGTCGTCCGCAAATTTCGAAATCCGACTAAGTATGCCTTTATCTAAATCGTTAATATAAATTAAAAACAATAAAGGGCCTAAAACAGAGCCCTGAGGTACCCCACTACTAACGCTGGCCCAATCTGAACATTCCCCATTTATTACCACCCGCTGCGAGCGATCTTTCAGCCAATTTCTAATCCAGTTTAAAATCTTACCAGTCACCCCAATCGCTTTAACTTTCATTAATAACCTTTGGTGGGGGACGGTGTCGAACGCCTTTTTAAAGTCTAAATATATTACGTCTACAGCTTTGCTTTCATCGTACACGCAAATCATTTTGTGGAAGAATTCGAGCAAGTTAGTCAAGCACGATCTCGCACGCCTAAATCCATGCTGGGTATCGTTAATCAGCTTATTTGCCTCGAGGTGGCTCACTATTCTATCTTTAATTACAGATTCTAAAAGCTTCCCAACTACCGAAGTTAGACTAATAGGCCGAAAATTCGTTGCTTCAAATCTATTCCCCTTCTTAAATATAGGTGTAACGTTTGCTCGCTTGAAATCCAACGGAACTACGCCATCCTCTAATGAGCGATTGAAAATTTCACGCAATGGCTTAACGAGTTCATTTTGAAGCTCCTTTAAATGAATTGGATATACCCCATCGGGGCCCGGAGATTTCGACTTTTTCATTAGCTTAATAAATTTAAGAATTTCCTCGTCCTTTATACTTACATCGGATATGCATTTATCAGCACTACGAACTTCCCCAATTAACGATTCCAATTCGGAAGAATCTTCCACAGTAAACACGCTCGTAAAATGCTCATTTAAAAATTTAGACATTTCTGTCGGAAGTTCAGTCAAACGACCATCCTTATCTTTGATCGGCCCTATCGATCCTTTTACGGGTTTCCTATTATTTACGTACCCATAAAACCGTTTCGGTTCATTCTTTGAATCCTTAGCGAGGTTTATTTCATACTTCCTCTTCGCATCTCTGACCGCACGTTTAACTTCCCTACGAGAATCTATGTAATTTTGCCGACTTATAACTGACCCATTGTTTTTATGAATTTTAAATTTTCTATTTCGGTCCCGGATTAAGCGTAGTATTAACGGACTAAGCCACGGAGCTCTCACCGACTTCCCGCTCTTACGCACATACTTAACCAAATCAGAATTCACACGAAGCAGCGTACATCGAAGTTCTGCGTACATCTCTCCTACTGACCTGTTCTCGAATCGTATTCCCCAGTCTATATCCTTAATCCTTTCGCGAAAAATATCGAAATCACAGCTACCAAAACGAGGGATGAGCTGCGAGCTCATTCTAACTTCTACGCAGGTGTTTAGATCGAATCTAATCGCATTATGGTCGCTGGAAGCTAAATGTTCACCCACACGTACGTTTTCTAACAATGACTCATCGGTTGCCATGATTAAATCAAGAATATTGCTATCACGAGTAGGCTCTTCCACTTTTTGTACGAGAAAATTCTCCAACATAAAGTTTAATAGCCTCTCACCCGGTTTATCAGAAGTAAGGTTGCTAAAGTTAACATTAGGTAAATTAAAATCGCCGCAGACTAATGTGGTCCCTTTTCTAATCCAAGACGTAAGCGTATCGAAGAGTGCAGCATCTTCTCTTTCCAATTGGCAAGGCGGACGATATAGCACGACTAAGTTAATTTTATTTATAGCATCTAAACTTAGCTGGACTAATAAAGCATCACTTCGCATATCATCCTTAGACGAGTCCATCGTTATGGCGTTTAGATCCTCTTTTATATACATTAATACGCCCCCTCCTCTACCGGTTTGTCTATTTCTGTAATGAATTTTGATAGAGATAGAGATAGAGATAGAGATAGAGATAGAGATAGAGATAGAGATAGAGATAGAGATAGAGATAGAGATAGAGATAGAGATAGAGATAGAGATAGAGATAGAGATAGAGATAGAGATAGAGATAGAGCTACAGAACTACAGAATCTAGGACCAGCAAAGACCCTAAGGTCCGCTCGAGGCTAGTCCGCTACACTAAATCAAAAACTACGATACACCCTTATCTACGAGTGTATCTCTAACATGCTATTTTTTTTTTATTTTTTTTTTTTAATACTATCTACTGTACACACTTATCTACATGTGTACATTATCGTGCAATTTTAACTAATCAAACTAGGGGTCGGGGGAGATAGAAAGTTTTTCTTCTCATCTTCCGCAGCCACTCGACTGCTAGTGGTGAAAAACTAATTTAGGGATAGAGACTACTTATAGGATAGGCGGAAAAGAAATGGGACATCTAAGCTACACATGCAGAGAATCGCCGGGATCATTTTTAGTCATCATAATTTCATATCCTTAAACCTCCGCTCCAAACTCTCTCTCTGCAAGGACGTCCAAATTCACAGTGCTCAACTACGTTATATTTAAACTATTCAAATGCACGTCGAGACGATTTTTGAACATATTAACCGAAGTGCTATCTACTACGTGGGTGGGCAGCCGATTCCAATTTTGAGTAACTTTAAATGTAAAATAGTTTTGGGCTATACTAGTGTTAAAACGCTTGTTCACTAATTTTAACCCGTGCTGACGAGTATTTCCCCTATGATCCAGTTCGAACAGATTGCGAAAGTCCACGTTTGAGAAACCCTTTAGTATTTTAAATACTTCTATTAGCTGGCCACGTAATCTTCTGCTTTCTAGCGATGGCAAATCTAAAGCCCTGAGCCTTTCCTCGTATGATCTATTCCTCAGCTCTGGAATTAATTTCGTAGCCCTACGCTGCACTCTTTCTAATTGCGCAATATCTTTCATTAAATATGGAGCCCAAAATTGAACAGCGTATTCGAGAAGTGGCCGCACAAGGGATTTATATAAAGGTAAAATTACATCCTTAGATTTGAAGATGAAATTGCGCGCGATATAACCCAAAACGCGATTTGCTTTTTTACACGCATCCGCGCATTGCTTCGAGAATTTAAAATCGTCTGAGACTAATACTCCCAAGTCTTTTTCTAATTTAACCGCGTCGAGGACTTGGCCTTTCATGGTATAATCTACTCTTAAATTATGGCAACCCAAGTGCATTACCTTGCATTTGCTTAAATTAAATTCCATTTGCCACTTGTCCGCCCAATTGGCAATCGAGTTTAGGTCCCCCTGCAATTTATCGACATCCGATCTTACATAGGCACGATTACCCAGCTTCGTGTCGTCCGCAAATTTCGAAATCCGACTAAGTATGCCTTTATCTAAATCGTTAATATAAATTAAAAACAATAAAGGGCCTAAAACAGAGCCCTGCGGTACCCCACTACTAACGCTGGCCCAATCTGAACATTCCCCATTTATTACTACCCGCTGCGAGCGATCTTTCAGCCAATTTCTAATCCAGTTTAAAATCTTACCAGTCACCCCAATCGCTTTAACTTTCATTAATAACCTTTGGTGGGGGACGGTGTCGAACGCCTTTTTAAAGTCTAAATATATTACGTCTACAGCTTTGCTTTCATCGTACACGCAAATCATTTTGTGGAAGAATTCGAGCAAGTTAGTCAAGCACGATCTCGCACGCCTAAATCCATGCTGGGTATCGTTAATCAGCTTATTTGCCTCGAGGTGGCTCACTATTCTATCTTTAATTACAGATTCTAAAAGCTTCCCAACTACCGAAGTTAGACTAATAGGCCGAAAATTCGTTGCGTCAAATCTATTCCCCTTCTTAAATATAGGTGTAACGTTTGCTCGCTTGAAATCCAACGGAACTACGCCATCCTCTAATGAGCGATTGAAAATTTCACGCAATGGCTTAACGAGTTCATTTTGAAGCTCCTTTAAATGAATTAGATATACCCCATCGGGGCCCGGAGATTTCGACTTTTTCATTAGCTTAATAAATTTAAGAATTTCCTCGTCCTTTATACTTACATCGGATATGCATTTATCAGCACTACGAACTTCCCCAATTAACGATTCCAATTCGGAAGAATCTTCCACAGTAAACACGCTCGTAAAATGCTCATTTAAAAATTTAGACATTTCTGTCGGAAGTTCAGTCAAACGACCATCCTTATCTTTGATCGGCCCTATCGATCCTTTTACGGGTTTCCTATTATTTACGTACCCATAAAACCGTTTCGGTTCATTCTTTGAATCCTTAGCGAGGTTTATTTCATACTTCCTCTTCGCATCTCTGACCGCACGTTTAACTTCCCTACGAGAATCTATGTAATTTTGCCGACTTATAACTGACCCATTGTTTTTATGAATTTTAAATTTTCTATTTCGGTCCCGGATTAAGCGTAGTATTAACGGACTAAGCCACGGAGCTCTCACCGACTTCCCGCTCTTACGCACATACTTAACCAAATCAGAATTCACACGAAGCAGCGTACATCGAAGTTCTGCGTACATCTCTCCTACTGACCTGTTCTCGAATCGTATTCCCCAGTCTATATCCTTAATCCTTTCGCGAAAAATATCGAAATCACAGCTACCAAAACGAGGGATGAGCTGCGAGCTCATTCTAACTTCTACGCAGGTGTTTAGATCGAATCTAATCGCATTATGGTCGCTGGAAGCTAAATGTTCACCCACACGTACGTTTTCTAACAATGACTCATCGGTTGCCATGATTAAATCAAGAATATTGCTATCACGAGTAGGCTCTTCCACTTTTTGTACGAGAAAATTCTCCAACATAAAGTTTAATAGCCTCTCACCCGGTTTATCAGAAGTAAGGTTGCTAAAGTTAACATTAGGTAAATTAAAATCGCCGCAGACTAATGTGGTCCCTTTTCTAATCCAAGACGTAAGCGTATCGAAGAGTGCAGCATCTTCTCTTTCCAATTGGCAAGGCGGACGATATAGCACGACTAAGTTAATTTTATTTATAGCATCTAAACTTAGCTGGACTAATAAAGCATCACTTCGCATATCATCCTTAGACGAGTCCATCGTTATGGCGTTTAGATCCTCTTTTATATACATTAATACGCCCCCTCCTCTACCGGTTTGTCTATTTCTGTAATGAATTTTGATAGAGATAGAGATAGAGATAGAGATAGAGATAGAGATAGAGATAGAGATAGAGATAGAGATAGAGATAGAGATAGAGATAGAGATAGAGATAGAGATAGAGATAGAGATAGAGATAGAGATAGAGATAGAGATAGAGATAGAGATAGAGATAGAGCTACAGAACTACAGAATCTAGGACCAGCAAAGACCCTAAGGTCCGCTCGAGGCTAGTCCGCTACACTAAATCAAAAACTACGATACACCCTTATCTACGAGTGTATCTCTAACATGCTATTTTTTTTTTTATTTTTTTTTTTTAATACTATCTACTGTACACACTTATCTACATGTGTACATTATCGTGCAATTTTAACTAATCAAACTAGGGGTCGGGGGAGATAGAAAGTTTTTCTTCTCATCTTCCGCAGCCACTCGACTGCTAGTGGTGAAAAACTAATTTAGGGATAGAGACTACTTATAGGATAGGCGGAAAAGAAATGGGACATCTAAGCTACACATGCAGAGAATCGCCGGGATCATTTTTAGTCATCATAATTTCATATCCTTAAACCTCCGCTCCAAACTCTCTCTCTGCAAGGACGTCCAAATTCACAGTGCTCAACTACGTTATATTTAAACTATTCAAATGCACGTCGAGACGATTTTTGAACATATTAACCGAAGTGCTATCTACTACGTGGGTGGGCAGCCGATTCCAATTTTGAGTAACTTTAAATGTAAAATAGTTTTGGGCTATACTAGTGTTAAAACGCTTGTTCACTAATTTTAACCCGTGCTGACGAGTATTTCCCCTATGATCCAGTTCGAACAGATTGCGAAAGTCCACGTTTGAGAAACCCTTTAGTATTTTAAATACTTCTATTAGCTGGCCACGTAATCTTCTGCTTTCTAGCGATGGCAAATCTAAAGCCCTGAGCCTTTCCTCGTATGATCTATTCCTCAGCTCTGGAATTAATTTCGTAGCCCTACGCTGCACTCTTTCTAATTGCGCAATATCTTTCATTAAATATGGAGCCCAAAATTGAACAGCGTATTCGAGAAGTGGCCGCACAAGGGATTTATATAAAGGTAAAATTACATCCTTAGATTTGAAGATGAAATTGCGCGCGATATAACCCAAAACGCGATTTGCTTTTTTACACGCATCCGCGCATTGCTTCGAGAATTTAAAATCGTCTGAGACTAATACTCCCAAGTCTTTTTCTAATTTAACCGCGTCGAGGACTTGGCCTTTCATGGTATAATCTACTCTTAAATTATGGCAACCCAAGTGCATTACCTTGCATTTGCTTAAATTAAATTCCATTTGCCACTTGTCCGCCCAATTGGCAATCGAGTTTAGGTCCCCCTGCAATTTATCGACATCCGATCTTACATAGGCACGATTACCCAGCTTCGTGTCGTCCGCAAATTTCGAAATCCGACTAAGTATGCCTTTATCTAAATCGTTAATATAAATTAAAAACAATAATAGATGATAGAGATAGAGATAGAGATAGAGATAGAGATAGAGATAGAGATAGAGATAGAGATAGAGATAGAAATAGAGATAGAGATAGAGATAGAGATAGAGATAGAGATAGAGATAGAGATAGAGATAGAGATAGAGATAGAGATAGAGATAGAACTACAGAACTACAGAACTACAGAATCTAGGACCAGCAAAGACCATAAGGTCCGCTCGAGGCTAGTCCGCTACACTAAATCAAAAACTACGATACACCCTTATCTACGAGTGTATCTCTAACATGCTTTTTTTTTTTTTTTTTTTAATACTATCTACTGTACACACTTATCTACATGTGTACATTATCGTGCAATTTTAACTAATCAAACTAGGGGTCGGGGGAGATAGAAAGTTTTTCTTCTCATCTTCCGCAGCCACTCGACTGCTACTGGTGAAAAGCTAATTTAGGGATAGAGACTACTTATAGGATAGGCGGAAAAGAAATGGGACATCTAAGCTACACATGCAGAGAATCGCCGGCATCATTTTTAGTCATCATAATTTCATATCCTTAAACCTCCGCTCCAAACTCTCTCTCTGCAAGGACGTCCAAATTCACAGTGCTCAACTACGTTATATTTAAACTATTCAAATGCACGTCGAGACGATTTTTGAACATATTAACCGAAGTGCTATCTACTACGTGGGTGGGCAGCCGATTCCAATTTTGAGTAACTTTAAATGTAAAATAGTTTTGGGCTATACTAGTGTTAAAACGCTTGTTCACTAATTTTAACCCGTGCTGACGAGTATTTCCCCTATGATCCAGTTCGAACAGATTGCGAAAGTCCACGTTTGAGAAACCCTTTAGTATTTTAAATACTTCTATTAGCTGGCCACGTAATCTTCTGCTTTCTAGCGATGGCAAATCTAAAGCCCTGAGCCTTTCCTCGTATGATCTATTCTTCAGCTCTGGAATTAATTTCGTAGCCCTACGCTGCACTCTTTCTAATTGCGCGATATCTTTCATTAAATATGGAGCCCAAAATTGAACAGCGTATTCGAGAAGTGGCCGCACAAGGGATTTATATAAAGGTAAAATTACATCCTTAGATTTGAAGGTGAAATTACGCGCGATATAACCCAAAACGCGATTTGCTTTTTTACACGCATCCGCGCATTGCTTCGAGAATTTAAAATCGTCTGAGACTAATACTCCCAAGTCTTTTTCTAATTTAACCGCGTCGAGGACTTGGCCTTTCATGGTATATTCTACTCTTAAATTATGGCAACCCAAGTGCATTACCTTGCATTTGCTTAAATTAAATTCCATTTGCCACTTGTCCGCCCAATTGGCAATCGAGTTTAGGTCCCCCTGCAATTTATCGACATCCGATCTTACCTAGGCACGATTGCCCAGCTTCGTGTCGTCCGCAAATTTCGAAATCCGACTAAGTATGCCTTTATCTAAATCGTTAATATAAATTAAAAACAATAAAGGGCCTAAAACAGAGCCCTGCGGTACCCCACTACTAACGCTGGCCCAATCTGAACATTCCCCATTTATTACTACCCGCTGCGAGCGATCTTTCAGCCAATTTCTAATCCAGTTTAAAATCTTACCAGTCACCCCAATCGCTTTAACTTTCATTAATAACCTTTGGTGGGGGACGGTGTCGAACGCCTTTTTAAAGTCTAAATATATTACGTCTACAGCTTTGCTTTCATCGTACACGCAAATCATTTTGTGGAAGAATTCGAGCAAGTTAGTCAAGCACGATCTCGCACGCCTAAATCCATGCTGGGTATCGTTAATCAGCTTATTTGCCTCGAGGTGGCTCACGATTCTATCTTTAATTACAGATTCTAAAAGCTTCCCAACTACCGAAGTTAGACTAATAGGCCGAAAATTCGTTGCTTCAAATCTATTCCCCTTCTTAAATATAGGTGTAACGTTTGCTCGCTTGAAATCCAACGGAACTTCGCCATCCTCTAATGAGCGATTGAAAATTTCACGCAATGGCTTAACGAGTTCATTTTGAAGCTCCTTTAAATGAATTGGATATACCCCATCGGGGCCCGGAGATTTCGACTTTTTCATTAGCTTAATAAATTTAAGAATTTCCTCGTCCTTTATACTTACATCGGATATGCATTTATCAGCACTACGAACTTCCCCAATTAACGATTCCAATTCGGAAGAATCTTCCACAGTAAACACGCTCGTAAAATGCTCATTTAAAAATTTAGACATTTCTGTCGGAAGTTCAGTCAAACGACCATCCTTATCTTTGATCGGCCCTATCGATCCTTTTACGGGTTTCCTATTATTTACGTACCCATAAAACCGTTTCGGTTCATTCTTTGAATCCTTAGCGAGGTTTATTTCATACTTCCTCTTCGCATCTCTGACCGCACGTTTAACTTCCCTACGAGAATCTATGTAATTTTGCCGACTTATAACTGACCCATTGTTTTTATGAATTTTAAATTTTCTATTTCGGTCCCGGATTAAGCGTAGTATTAACGGACTAAGCCACGGAGCTCTCACCGACTTCCCGCTCTTACGCACATACTTAACCAAATCAGAATTCACACGAAGCAGCGTAAATCGAAGTTCTGCTTACATCTCTCCTACCGACCTGTTCTCGAATCGTATTCCCCAGTCTATATCCTTAATCCTTTCGCGAAAAATATCGAAATCACAGCTACCAAAACGAGGGATGAGCTGCGAGCTCATTCTAACTTCTACGCAGGTGTTTAGATCGAATCTAATCGCATTATGGTCGCTGGAAGCTAAATGTTCACCCACACGTACGTTTTCTAACAATGACTCATCGGTTGCCATGATTAAATCAAGAATATTGCTATCACGAGTAGGCTCTTCCACTTTTTGTATAGAGATAGAGATAGAGATAGAGATAGAGATAGAGATAGAGATAGAGATAGAGATAGAGATAGAGATAGAGATAGAGATAGAGATAGAGATAGAGATAGAGATAGAGATAGAGATAGAGATAGAGATAGAGATAGAGATAGAGATAGAACTACAGAACTACAGAATCTAGGACCAGCAAAGACCCTAAGGTCCGCTCGAGGCTAGTCCGCTACACTAAATCAAAAACTACGATACACCCTTATCTACGAGTGTATCTCTAACATGCTATTTTTTTTTTTTTTTAATACTATCTACTGTACACACTTATCTACATGTGTACATTATCGTGCAATTTTAACTAATCAAACTAGGGGTCGGGGGAGATAGAAAGTTTTTCTTCTCATCTCCTGCAGCCACTCGACTGCTAGTGGTGAAAAACTAATTTAGGGATAGAGACTACTTATAGGATAGGCGGAAAAGAAATGGGACATCTAAGCTACACATGCAGAGAATCGCCGGGAACATTTTTAGTCATCATAATTTCATATCCTTAAACCTCCGCTCCAAACTCTCTCTCTGCAAGGACGTCCAAATTCACAGTGCTCAACTACGTTATATTTAAACTATTCAAATGCACGTCGAGACGATTTTTGAACATATTAACCGAAGTGCTATCTACTACGTGGGTGGGCAGCCGATTCCAATTTTGAGTAACTTTAAATGTAAAATAGTTTTGGGCTATACTAGTGTTAAAACGCTTGTTCACTAATTTTAACCCGTGCTGACGAGTATTTCCCCTATGATCCAGTTCGAACAGATTGCGAAAGTCCACGTTTGAGAAACCCTTTAGTATTTTAAATACTTCTTTTAGCTGGCCACGTAATCTTCTGCTTTCTAGCGATGGCAAATCTAAAGCCCTGAGCCTTTCCTCGTATGATCTATTCCTCAGCTCTGGAATTAATTTCGTAGCCCTACGCTGCACTCTTTCTAATTGCGCAATATCTTTCATTAAATATGGAGCCCAAAATTGAACAGCGTATTCGAGAAGTGGCCGCACAAGGGATTTATATAAAGGTAAAATTACATCCTTAGATTTGAAGATGAAATTGCGCGCGATATAACCCAAAACGCGATTTGCTTTTTTACACGCATCCGCGCATTGCTTCGAGAATTTAAAATCGTCTGAGACTAATACTCCCAAGTCTTTTTCTAATTTAACCGCGTCGAGGACTTGGCCTTTCATGGTATAATCTACTCTTAAATTATGGCAACCCAAGTGCATTACCTTGCATTTGCTTAAATTAAATTCCATTTGCCACTTGTCCGCCCAATTGGCAATCGAGTTTAGGTCCCCCTGCAATTTATCGACATCCGATCTTACATAGGCACGATTACCCAGCTTCGTGTCGTCCGCAAATTTCGAAATCCGACTAAGTATGCCTTTATCTAAATCGTTAATATAAATTAAAAACAATAATAGATGATAGAGATAGAGATAGAGATAGAGATAGAGATAGAGATAGAGATAGAGATAGAGATAGAGATAGAGATAGAGATAGAGATAGAGATAGAGATAGAGATAGAGATAGAGATAGAGATAGAGATAGAGATCTTGCTCGAATTCTTCCACAAAATGATTTGCGTGTACGATGAAAGCAAAGCTGTAGACGTAATATATTTAGACTTTAAAAAGGCGTTCGACACCGTCCCCCACCAAAGGTTATTAATGAAAGTTAAAGCGATTGGGGTGACTGGTAAGATTTTAAACTGGATTAGAAATTGGCTGAAAGATCGCTCGCAGCGGGTAGTAATAAATGGGGAATGTTCAGATTGGGCCAGCGTTAGTAGTGGGGTACCGCAGGGCTCTGTTTTAGGCCCTTTATTGTTTTTAATTTATATTAACGATTTAGATAAAGGCATACTTAGTCGGATTTCGAAATTTGCGGACGACACGAAGCTGGGTAATCGTGCCTATGTAAGATCGGATGTCGATAAATTGCAGGGGGACCTAAACTCGATTGCCAATTGGGCGGACAAGTGGCAAATGGAATTTAATTTAAGCAAATGCAAGGTAATGCACTTGGGTTGCCATAATTTAAGAGTAGATTATACCATGAAAGGCCAAGTCCTCGACGCGGTTAAATTAGAAAAAGACTTGGGAGTATTAGTCTTAGACGATTTTAAATTCTCGAAGCAATGCGCGGATGCGTGTAAAAAAGCAAATCGCGTTTTGGGTTATATCGCGCGCAATTTCATCTTCAAATCTAAGGATGTAATTTTACCTTTATATAAATCCCTTGTGCGGCCACTTCTCGAATACGCTGTTCAATTTTGGGCTCCATATTTAATGAAAGATATTGCGCAATTAGAAAGAGTGCAGCGTAGGGCTACGAAATTAATTCCAGAGCTGAGGAATAGATCATACGAGGAAAGGCTCAGGGCTTTAGATTTGCCATCGCTAGAAAGCAGAAGATTACGTGGCCAGCTAATAGAAGTATTTAAAATACCAAAGGGTTTCTCAAACGTGGACTTTCGCAATCTGTTCGACCTGGATAATAGGGGAAATACTCGTCAGCACGGGTTAAAATTAGTGAACAAGCGTTTTAACACTAGTATAGCCCAAAACTATTTTACATTTAAAGTTACTCAAAATTGGAATCGGCTGCCCACCCACGTAGTAGATAGCACTTCGGTTAATATGTTCAAAAATCTTCTCGACGTGCATTTGAATAGTTTAAATATAACGTAGTTGAGCACTGTGAATTTGGACGTCCTTGCAGAGAGAGAGAGTTTGGAGCGGAGGTTTAAGGATATGAAATTATGATGACTAAAAATGATGCCGGCGATTATCTGCATGTGTATCTTAGATGTCCCATTTCTTTTCCGCCTATCCTATAAGTAGTCTCTATCCCTAAATTAGTTTTTCACCACTAGCAGTCGAGTGGCTGCAGGAGATGAGAAGAAAAACTTTCTATCTCCCCCGCCCTCTAGTTTGATTAGTTAAAATTGCACGATAATGTACACATGTAGATAAGTGTGCACAGTAGATAGTATTAAAAAAAAAAAAAAATAGCATGTTAGAGATACACTCGTAGATAAGGGTGTATCGTAGTTTTTGATTTAGTGTAGCGGACTAGCCTCGAGCGGACCTTAGGGTCTTTGCTGGTCCTAGATTCTGTAGTTCTGTAGTTCTGTAGATAGAGATAGAGATAGAGATAGAGATAGAGATAGAGATAGAGATAGAGATAGAGATAGAGATAGAGATAGAGATAGAGATAGAGATAGAGATAGAGATCTTGCTCGAATTCTTCCACAAAATGATTTGCGTGTACGATGAAAGCAAAGCTGTAGACGTAATATATTTAGACTTTAAAAAGGCGTTCGACACCGTCCCCCACCAAAGGTTATTAATGAAAGTTAAAGCGATTGGGGTGACTGGTAAGATTTTAAACTGGATTAGAAATTGGCTGAAAGATCGCTCGCAGCGGGTAGTAATAAATGGGGAATGTTCAGATTGGGCCAGCGTTAGTAGTGGGGTACCGCAGGGCTCTGTTTTAGGCCCTTTATTGTTTTTAATTTATATTAACGATTTAGATAAAGGCATACTTAGTCGGATTTCGAAATTTGCGGACGACACGAAGCTGGGTAATCGTGCCTATGTAAGATCGGATGTCGATAAATTGCAGGGGGACCTAAACTCGATTGCCAATTGGGCGGACAAGTGGCAAATGGAATTTAATTTAAGCAAATGCAAGGTAATGCACTTGGGTTGCCATAATTTAAGAGTAGATTATACCATGAAAGGCCAAGTCCTCGACGCGGTTAAATTAGAAAAAGACTTGGGAGTATTAGTCTCAGACGATTTTAAATTCTCGAAGCAATGCGCGGATGCGTGTAAAAAAGCAAATCGCGTTTTGGGTTATATCGCGCGCAATTTCATCTTCAAATCTAAGGATGTAATTTTACCTTTATATAAATCCCTTGTGCGGCCACTTCTCGAATACGCTGTTCAATTTTGGGCTCCATATTTAATGAAAGATATTGCGCAATTAGAAAGAGTGCAGCGTAGGGCTACGAAATTAATTCCAGAGCTGAGGAATAGATCATACGAGGAAAGGCTCAGGGCTTTAGATTTGCCATCGCTAGAAAGCAGAAGATTACGTGGCCAGCTAATAGAAGTATTTAAAATACTAAAGGGTTTCTCAAACGTGGACTTTCGCAATCTGTTCGACCTGGATCATAGGGGAAATACTCGTCAGCACGGGTTAAAATTAGTGAACAAGCGTTTTAACACTAGTATAGCCCAAAACTATTTTACATTTAAAGTTACTCAAAATTGGAATCGGCTGCCCACCCACGTAGTAGATAGCACTTCGGTTAATATGTTCAAAAATCGTCTCGACGTGCATTTGAATAGTTTAAATATAACGTAGTTGAGCACTGTGAATTTGGACGTCCTTGCAGAGAGAGAGAGTTTGGAGCGGAGGTTTAAGGATATGAAATTATGATGACTAAAAATGATGCCGGCGATTCTCTGCATGTGTAGCTTAGATGTCCCATTTCTTTTCCGCCTATCCTATAAGTAGTCTCTATCCCTAAATTAGTTTTTCACCACTAGCAGTCGAGTGGCTGCGGAAGATGAGAAGAAAAACTTTCTATCTCCCCCGACCCCTAGTTTGATTAGTTAAAATTGCACGATAATGTACACATGTAGATAAGTGTGTACAGTAGATAGTATTAAAAAAAAAAAAAAAATAGCATGTTAGAGATACACTCGTAGATAAGGGTGTATCGTAGTTTTTGATTTAGTGTAGCGGACTAGCCTCGAGCGGACCTTATGGTCTTTGCTGGTCCTAGATTCTGTAGTTCTGTAGTTCTGTAGATAGAGATAGAGATAGAGATAGAGATAGAGATAGAGATAGAGATAGAGATAGAGATAGAGATAGAGATAGAGATAGAGATAGAACTACAGAATCTAGGACCAACAAAGACCCTAAGGTCCGCTCGAGGCTAGTCCGCTGCACTACATCCGAAACTACGATACACACTTATCTACGAGTGTATCTCTAACATGCTATATTTTTTTTTTTTAAATATATAATCTACTGTACACACTTATCTACATGTGTACAATGTCAGGCATATTAACTACTTCAACCTAAGGGGGGGTGATAGAAAGTTTTTCTTGTCAACTTCCGCAGCCCTCGACTGCTTGTGGTGAAAATCTAGTTATAGGATAGGCGGAAAAGAAAATGGATATATAAACTACACATGCAAGAGAAATCGCTGGCATCATTTTTAGTCATCATTTTTACTCTCGTTGTTCCTCCGCTCCAAACTCCTTTTGCAAAGACGTTATTATTTACTGTGCTCAGACTACGTTATATTTATACTATTTAAGTGCGCGTCGAGACGGTTTTTAAACATATTTACCGACCTACTATCCACTACGTGGGTGGGTAGCCTATTCCAAATTTGAGTAATTTTAAACGTAAAATAGTTTTGGGCTATACTAGTGTTAAATCGCTTGTTGACTAATTTTAATCCGTGTTGCCGAGTATTTCCCCTATGATCCAATTCGAACAAATTCCTATAATCAACGTTTGAAAATCCTTTCAATATTTTAAATACTTCAATTAGCTGGCCACGTAATCTTCTGCCTTCGAGAGATGGCAAATCTAATGCCCTGAGTCTTTCCTCATAGGGCCTGTTTCTCAGCTCGGGAATTAATTTTGTAGCCCTACGCTGCACTCTTTCTAATTGCGCGATATCTTTGTTTAAGTATGGAGCCCAAAATTGAACCGCATATTCGAGCAGTGGACGCACAAGTGATTTATACAATGGTAAAATTATCTCTTTGGATTTGAACGTGAAATTACGCGCGATATAACCCAGCACACGATTTGCTTTTTTACATGCATCCGCGCATTGTTTCGTGACTTTGAAGTCATCCGAGACTAAAACTCCCAAGTCTTTTTTCAATTTAACTACGTCGAGGACCTGGCCTTTCATGGTATACTCTACCCTCAAATTATGGCAACCCAAATGCATCACCTTACATTTACTTAAATTAAACTGCATTTGCCACTTATCCGCCCATCTGACAATCAAGTTTAGGTCCTTTTGTAATTTTTCTACATCCGATCTTACATAGGCACGGTTGCCCAGCTTCGTGTCGTCAGCAAATTTAGAAATCGTACTAAATACGCCATTATCCAAATCGTTTATATATATTAGAAACAATACTGGGCCAAGAACGGAGCCTTGTGGCACTCCACTACTGACGTTGACCCAATCTGAACATTCACCATTTATAACTACTCGCTGCGAACGATCCTTCAGCCAATTTCTAATCCAATTTAATATCTTACCCTTCACACCGACTGCTTTAACTTTCATTAATAATCTCTCGTGCGGAACGGTGTCAAACGCCTTTTTAAAGTCTAGATAGATTACATCTACAGCTTTGCTTTCGTCGTAAAGGCAAATCATTTTATGGAAGAATTCGAGCAAATTTGTCAAGCACGATCTCGCCCGCCTAAACCCATGTTGGGAATCTTTAATCAGATTATTTACCTCGAGGTGGCACACTATTCTATCTCTAATTACCGATTCTAAAAGCTTTCCAACTACCGAAGTTAGACTAATAGGACGAAAATTCGTTGCTTCGTATCTATTCCCATTCTTAAATATTGGTGTAACGTTTGCACGCTTGAAGTCTACAGGGACTACGCCATCTTCTAATGAGCGATTGAAAATTGCACGCAACGGCTTCGCAAGCTCATTCTTAAGTTCCTTTAAATGAGTGGGGTAAACGCCATCGGGCCCGGGTGATTTCGACTTTTTCATCAGGTTAATATATTTAAGAATTTCCACTTCATTAACCGTTATATCGGATATGCAAATATCACTATTATCTACTTCTTCAACTAACGATCCTAATTGGGACGGATCTTCAATAGTAAAGACGCTTGTGAAATGTTCATTTAAAATTTTAGACATTTCCGCCGGAATTTCCGTCAAACGACCATCTTTGTCTTTAATCGGCCCTATTGAACCTTTTAAGGGTTTCCTACTGTTTACATAGCCGTAAAACCGTTTCGGTTCCTTCTTTGAATCCTTCGCCAGTTTTATTTCATATTTCCGCTTCGCATCTCTAACCGCCCGTTTAACTTCTCTTCGAGAATCTATGTAATTTTGCCGACTTATAAATGACTCGTTGTTCTTATGTATTTGAAATTTTCTATTTCGGTCCTTAATTAAGCTTAATATTAGTGGGCTAACCCACGGCGCTCTCATCGACTTGCCGCTCTTACGGCGCACATACTTTACTAAGTCAAAATTTACACTAAGGAGTGTACGCCGAAGCTCAGTGTACATTTCTCCTACCGACCTATTCTCGAAGCGCATTCCCCAGTCTACATCCTTAATCCTTTCGCAAAAAGTATCAAAATCACAGCTACCAAAACGTGGCATGAGCTGTGTACTAATTTTTACATCTACACACGTGTTAATCACGAATCTAATCGCATTATGGTCACTCGAGGCTAAATGCTCTCCTACACAAACATTTTCTACCAGTGACTCGTCAGTCGCCATGATTAAATCGAGGATATTATTATCACGAGTTGGTTCCTCCACTTTTTGAACGAGAAAATTCTCCAGAATAAAGTTTAGTAGTCTCTCCCCAGCTTTATTTGACGTTAGGTTACTATAATTAACGTTTGGATAGTTAAAATCGCCGCAGACTAATGTGGTTCCTTTTCTAGAGATAGAGATAGAGATAGAGATAGAGATAGAGATAGAGATAGAGATAGAGATAGAGATAGAGATAGAGATAGAGATAGAGATAGAGATAGAGATAGAGATAGAGATAGAGATAGAGATAGAGATAGAGATAGAGATAGAGATAGAAATAGAGATAGAGATAGAGATAGAGATAGAGATAGAGATAGAGATAGAGATAGAACTACAGAACTACAGAATCTAGGACCAGCAAAGACCCTAAGGTCCGCTCGAGGCTAGTCCGCTACACTAAATCAAAATCTACGATACACCCTTATCTACGAGTGTATCTCTAACATGCTATTTTTTTTTATTTTTTTTTTAATACTATCTACTGTACACACTTATCTACATGTGTACATTATCGTGCAATTTTAACTAATCAAACTAGGGGTCGGGGGAGATAGAAAGTTTTTCTTCTCATCTTCCGCAGCCACTCGACTGCTAGTGGTGAAAAGCTAATTTAGGGATAGAGACTACTTATAGGATAGGCGGAAAAGAAATGGGACATCTAAGCTACACATGCAGAGAATCGCCGGCATCATTTTTAGTCATCATAATTTCATATCCTTAAACCTCCGCTCCAAACTCTCTCTCTGCAAGGACGTCCAAATTCACAGTGCTCAACTACGTTATATTTAAACTATTCAAATGCACGTCGAGACGATTTTTGAACATATTAACCGAAGTGCTATCTACTACGTGGGTGGGCAGCCGATTCCAATTTTGAGTAACTTTAAATGTAAAATAGTTTTGGGCTATACTAGTGTTAAAACGCTTGTTCACTAATTTTAACCCGTGCTGACGAGTATTTCCCCTATGATCCAGTTCGAACAGATTGCGAAAGTCCACGTTTGAGAAACCCTTTAGTATTTTAAATACTTCTATTAGCTGGCCACGTAATCTTCTGCTTTCTAGCGATGGCAAATCTAAAGCCCTGAGCCTTTCCTCGTATGATCTATTCCTCAGCTCTGGAATTAATTTCGTAGCCCTACGCTGCACTCTTTCTAATTGCGCAATATCTTTCATTAAATATGGAGCCCAAAATTGAACAGCGTATTCGAGAAGTGGCCGCACAAGGGATTTATATAAAGGTAAAATTACATCCCTAGATTTGAAGATGAAATTGCGCGCGATATAACCCAAAACGCGATTTGCTTTTTTACACGCATCCGCGCATTGCTTCGAGAATTTAAAATCGTCTGAGACTAATACTCCCAAGTCTTTTTCTAATTTAACCGCGTCGAGGACTTGGCCTTTCATGGTATAATCTACTCTTAAATTATGGCAACCCAAGTGCATTACCTTGCATTTGCTTAAATTAAATTCCATTTGCCACTTGTCCGCCCAATTGGCAATCGAGTTTAGGTCCCCCTGCAATTTATCGACATCCGATCTTACATAGGCACGATTTCCCAGCTTCGTGTCGTCCGCAAATTTCGAAATCCGACTAAGTATGCCTTTATCTAAATCGTTAATATAAATTAAAAACAATAAAGGGCCTAAAACAGAGCCCTGCGGTACCCCACTACTAACGCTGGCCCAATCTGAACATTCCCCATTTATTACTACCCGCTGCGAGCGATCTTTCAGCCAATTTCTAATCCAGTTTAAAATCTTACCAGTCACCCCAATCGCTTTAACTTTCATTAATAACCTTTGGTGGGGGACGGTGTCGAACGCCTTTTTAAAGTCTAAATATATTACGTCTACAGCTTTGCTTTCATCGTACACGCAAATCATTTTGTGGAAGAATTCGAGCAAGTTAGTCAAGCACGATCTCGCACGCCTAAATCCATGCTGGGTATCGTTAATCAGCTTATTTGCCTCGAGGTGGCTCACTATTCTATCTTTAATTACAGATTCTAAAAGCTTCCCAACTACCGAAGTTAGACTAATAGGCCGAAAATTCGTTGCTTCAAATCTATTCCCCTTCTTAAATATAGGTGTAACGTTTGCTCGCTTGAAATCCAACGGAACTACGCCATCCTCTAATGAGCGATTGAAAATCTCACGCAATGGCTTAACGAGTTCATTTTGAAGCTCCTTTAAATGAATTGGATATACCCCATCGGGGCCCGGAGATTTCGACTTTTTCATTAGCTTAATAAATTTAAGAATTTCCTCGTCCTTTATACTTACATCGGATATGCATTTATCAGCACTACGAATTTCCCCAATTAACGATTCCAATTCGGAAGAATCTTCCACAGTAAACACGCTCGTAAAATGCTCATTTAAAATTTTAGACATTTCTGTCGGAAGTTCAGTCAAACGACCATCCTTATCTTTGATCGGCCCTATCGATCCTTTTACGGGTTTCCTATTATTTACGTACCCATAAAACCGTTTCGGTTCATTCTTTGAATCCTTAGCGAGGTTTATTTCATACTTCCTCTTCGCATCTCTGACCGCACGTTTAACTTCCCTACGAGAATCTATGTAATTTTGCCGACTTATAACTGACCCATTGTTTTTATGAATTTTAAATTTTCTATTTCGGTCCCGGATTAAGCGTAGTATTAACGGACTAAGCCACGGAGCTCTCACCGACTTCCCGCTCTTACGCACATACTTAACCAAATCAGAATTCACACGAAGCAGCGTACATCGAAGTTCTGCGTACATCTCTCCTACCGACCTGTTCTCGAATCGTATTCCCCAGTCTATATCCTTAATCCTTTCGCGAAAAATATCGAAATCACAGCTACCAAAACGAGGGATGAGCTGCGAGCTCATTCTAACTTCTACGCAGGTGTTTAGATCGAATCTAATCGCATTATGGTCGCTGGAAGCTAAATGTTCACCCACAAGTACGTTTTCTAACAATGACTCATCGGTTGCCATGATTAAATCAAGAATATTGCTATCACGAGTAGGCTCTTCCACTTTTTGTACGAGAAAATTCTCCAACATAAAGTTTAATAGCCTCTCACCCGGTTTATCAGAAGTAAGGTTGCTAAAGTTAACATTAGGTAAATTAAAATCGCCGCAGACTAATGTGGTCCCTTTTCTAATCCAAGACGTAAGCGTATCGAAGAGTGCAGCATCTTCTCTTTCCAATTGGCAAGGCGGACGATAAAGCACGACTAAGTTAATTTTATTTATAGCATCTAAACTTAGCTGGACTAATAAAGCATCACTTCGCATATCATCCTTAGACGAGTCCATCGTTATGGCGTTTAGATCCTCTTTTATATACATTAATACGCCCCCTCCTCTACCGGTTTGTCTATTTCTGTAATGAATTTTGTACCCCGCTATATCGAACTCGCAAACACTGATCCCCGTATGAGTGTCTAACTATGTTTCACTTAGGAATACGAGGTCGAAATTACCCTCTAGAATAACGGCTTTTATTTCGGCAATTTTATTTTTTAAGCTACGAACATTCGCATATAAGCATCTCAGTTTGCGCTTTACGTTAACTCTTCTATAACACTCAGATCCGTTCCGTTTCCCTGCACCCCGTCGATAGTGCCCTCTTCACGCGTGGGCCGGCCCGGCGCATCGGCATCACGTGGCCGCGCAACTCTCCTACCTAAAATGCTACGTACGGACTCGTCTAAGATCCTACCCAGCCGACTATTACCCACATCGCTTAGGTGAATTCCGTCCTTTTGGAAAAGTGACGGATGGTCCTGGAATGAATCCCATAAGTTAAAAAAGCTAACACCAGTTTCTCGACACAACCGCTTAAGACATTCGTTAGTATAGATCGCTCTAGATTGGAGGCGCAACGTGGATTTAAGTCGGGGGAGAACACCAATAATTCCCACGTTGGTTGCTTTGGATTTCGCCGTATCTATCATGGTTCTGGCACGATAAACTATATCTTCCGGGGTGCTGTCATACCTATGGACGTCGTTGCCCCCTACCATCGTGATGATCGTTCGTTCACCACGCGTATCTTCCAATTTCTCGATCTCGGCGGCCACGTTGTTAATGCGGCCACCGGGATAGCAAAAGCGCTTACGCTTAGAAGGGTTACGCGCAGCAAACTCCTGATCCTGCCTTCTAATTAAGGAGTCCCCCATTAAAACGGTTTCCTCTTCCCCCTCGATAGGAGTTAGCAAAGCGAAAGGGTTCGAACAGGGTAAAACGAAGTTCTGGTCCCTCGTTGGTCTAGCCCCATTTCTAACACGTCGAAATTGCGATTCCTGAGGCCTAAACGAGTTTAAAATTCGTTGTTGCTCGTCAACAATTACCTGATGATTCGAATTTGCAGGCCGCCTATCTCTATTACTATCTTCCCTCCCGCGCAGAGATAGAGATAGAGATAGAGATAGAGATAGAGATAGAGATAGAGATAGAGATAGAGATAGAGATAGAGATAGAGATAGAGATAGAGATAGAGATAGAGATAGAGATAGAGATAGAGATAGAGATAGAGATAGAGATAGAGATAGAGATAGAGATAGAACTACAGAACTACAGAATCTAGGACCAGCAAAGACCCTAAGGTCCGCTCGAGGCTAGTCCGCTACACTAAATCAAAAACTACGATACACCCTTATCTACGAGTGTATCTCTAACATGCTATTTTTTTTTATTTTTTTTTTAATACTATCTACTGTACACACTTATCTACATGTGTACATTATCGTGCAATTTTAACTAATCAAACTAGGGGTCGGGGGAGATAGAAAGTTTTTCTTCTCATCTTCCGCAGCCACTCGACTGCTAGTGGTGAAAAGCTAATTTAGGGATAGAGACTACTTATAGGATAGGCGGAAAAGAAATGGGACATCTAAGCTACACATGCAGAGAATCGCCGGCATCATTTTTAGTCATCATAATTTCATATCCTTAAACCTCCGCTCCAAACTCTCTCTCTGCAAGGACGTCCAAATTCACAGTGCTCAACTACGTTATATTTAAACTATTCAAATGCACGTCGAGACGATTTTTGAACATATTAACCGAAGTGCTATCTACTACGTGGGTGGGCAGCCGATTCCAATTTTGAGTAACTTTAAATGTAAAATAGTTTTGGGCTATACTAGTGTTAAAACGCTTGTTCACTAATTTTAACCCGTGCTGACGAGTATTTCCCCTATGATCCAGTTCGAACAGATTGCGAAAGTCCACGTTTGAGAAACCCTTTAGTATTTTAAATACTTCTATTAGCTGGCCACGTAATCTTCTGCTTTCTAGCGATGGCAAATCTAAAGCCCTGAGCCTTTCCTCGTATGATCTATTCCTCAGCTCTGGAATTAATTTCGTAGCCCTACGCTGCACTCTTTCTAATTGCGCAATATCTTTCATTAAATATGGAGCCCAAAATTGAACAGCGTATTCGAGAAGTGGCCGCACAAGGGATTTATATAAAGGTAAAATTACATCCTTAGATTTGAAGATGAAATTGCGCGCGATATAACCCAAAACGCGATTTGCTTTTTTACAAGCATCCGCGCATTGCTTCGAGAATTTAAAATCGTCTGAGACTAATACTCCCAAGTCTTTTTCTAATTTAACCGCGTCGAGGACTTGGCCTTTCATGGTATAATCTACTCTTAAATTATGGCAACCCAAGTGCATTACCTTGCATTTGCTTAAATTAAATTCCATTTGCCACTTGTCCGCCCAATTGGCAATCGAGTTTAGGTCCCCCTGCAATTTATCGACATCCGATCTTACATAGGCACGATTTCCCAGCTTCGTGTCGTCCGCAAATTTCGAAATCCGACTAAGTATGCCTTTATCTAAATCGTTAATATAAATTAAAAACAATAAAGGGCCTAAAACAGAGCCCTGCGGTACCCCACTACTAACGCTGGCCCAATCTGAACATTCCCCATTTATTACTACCCGCTGCGAGCGATCTTTCAGCCAATTTCTAATCCAGTTTAAAATCTTACCAGTCACCCCAATCGCTTTAACTTTCATTAATAACCTTTGGTGGGGGACGGTGTCGAACGCCTTTTTAAAGTCTAAATATATTACGTCTACAGCTTTGCTTTCATCGTACACGCAAATCATTTTGTGGAAGAATTCGAGCAAGTTAGTCAAGCACGATCTCGCACGCCTAAATCCATGCTGGGTATCGTTAATCAGCTTATTTGCCTCGAGGTGGCTCACTATTCTATCTTTAATTACAGATTCTAAAAGCTTCCCAACTACCGAAGTTAGACTAATAGGCCGAAAATTCGTTGCTTCAAATCTATTCCCCTTCTTAAATATAGGTGTAACGTTTGCTCGCTTGAAATCCAACGGAACTACGCCATCCTCTAATGAGCGATTGAAAATCTCACGCAATGGCTTAACGAGTTCATTTTGAAGCTCCTTTAAATGAATTGGATATACCCCATCGGGGCCCGGAGATTTCGACTTTTTCATTAGCTTAATAAATTTAAGAATTTCCTCGTCCTTTATACTTACATCGGATATGCATTTATCAGCACTACGAATTTCCCCAATTAACGATTCCAATTCGGAAGAATCTTCCACAGTAAACACGCTCGTAAAATGCTCATTTAAAATTTTAGACATTTCTGTCGGAAGTTCAGTCAAACGACCATCCTTATCTTTGATCGGCCCTATCGATCCTTTTACGGGTTTCCTATTATTTACGTACCCATAAAACCGTTTCGGTTCATTCTTTGAATCCTTAGCGAGGTTTATTTCATACTTCCTCTTCGCATCTCTGACCGCACGTTTAACTTCCCTACGAGAATCTATGTAATTTTGCCGACTTATAACTGACCCATTGTTTTTATGAATTTTAAATTTTCTATTTCGGTCCCGGATTAAGCGTAGTATTAACGGACTAAGCCACGGAGCTCTCACCGACTTCCCGCTCTTACGCACATACTTAACCAAATCAGAATTCACACGAAGCAGCGTACATCGAAGTTCTGCGTACATCTCTCCTACCGACCTGTTCTCGAATCGTATTCCCCAGTCTATATCCTTAATCCTTTCGCGAAAAATATCGAAATCACAGCTACCAAAACGAGGGATGAGCTGCGAGCTCATTCTAACTTCTACGCAGGTGTTTAGATCGAATCTAATCGCATTATGGTCGCTGGAAGCTAAATGTTCACCCACAAGTACGTTTTCTAACAATGACTCATCGGTTGCCATGATTAAATCAAGAATATTGCTATCACGAGTAGGCTCTTCCACTTTTTGTACGAGAAAATTCTCCAACATAAAGTTTAATAGCCTCTCACCCGGTTTATCAGAAGTAAGGTTGCTAAAGTTAACATTAGGTAAATTAAAATCGCCGCAGACTAATGTGGTCCCTTTTCTAATCCAAGACGTAAGCGTATCGAAGAGTGCAGCATCTTCTCTTTCCAATTGGCAAGGCGGACGATAAAGCACGACTAAGTTAATTTTATTTATAGCATCTAAACTTAGCTGGACTAATAAAGCATCACTTCGCATATCATCCTTAGACGAGTCCATCGTTATGGCGTTTAGATCCTCTTTTATATACATTAATACGCCCCCTCCTCTACCGGTTTGTCTATTTCTGTAATGAATTTTGTACCCCGCTATATCGAACTCGCAAACACTGATCCCCGTATGAGTGTCTAACCATGTTTCACTTAGGAATACGAGGTCGAAATTACCCTCTAGAATAACGGCTTTTATTTCGGCAATTTTATTTTTTAAGCTACGAACATTCGCATATAAGCATCTCAGTTTGCGCTTTACGTTAACTCTTCTATAACACTCAGATCCGTTCCGTTTCCCTGCACCCCGTCGATAGTGCCCTCTTCACGCGTGGGCCGGCCCGGCGCATCGGCATCACGTGGCCGCGCAACTCTCCTACCTAAAATGCTACGTACGGACTCGTCTAAGATCCTACCCAGCCGACTATTACCCACATCGCTTAGGTGAATTCCGTCCTTTTGGAAAAGTGACGGATGGTCCTGGAATGAATCCCATAAGTTAAAAAAGCTAACACCAGTTTCTCGACACAACCGCTTAAGACATTCGTTAGTATAGATCGCTCTAGATTGGAGGCGCAACGTGGATTTAAGTCGGGGGAGAACACCAATAATTCCCACGTTGGTTGCTTTGGATTTCGCCGTATCTATCATGGTTCTGGCACGATAAACTATATCTTCCGGGGTGCTGTCATACCTATGGACGTCGTTGCCCCCTACCATCGTGATGATCGTTCGTTCACCACGCGTATCTTCCAATTTCTCGATCTCGGCGGCCACGTTGTTAATGCGGCCACCGGGATAGCAAAAGCGCTTACGCTTAGAAGGGTTACGCGCAGCAAACTCCTGATCCTGCCTTCTAATTAAGGAGTCCCCCATTAAAACGGTTTCCTCTTCCCCCTCGATAGGAGTTAGCAAAGCGAAAGGGTTCGAACAGGGTAAAACGAAGTTCTGGTCCCTCGTTGGTCTAGCTCCATTTCTAACACGTCGAAATTGCGATTCCTGAGGCCTAAACGAGTTTAAAATTCGTTGTTGCTCGTCAACAATTACCTGATGATTCGAATTTGCAGGCCGCCTATCTCTATTACTATCTTCCCTCCCGCGCAGAGATAGAGATAGAGATAGAGATAGAGATAGAGATAGAGATAGAGATAGAGATAGAGATAGAGATAGAGATAGAGATAGAGATAGAGATAGAGATAGAGATAGAGATAGAGATAGAGATAGAGATAGAGATAGAGATAGAGATAGAGATAGAGATAGAGATAGAGATAGAGATAGAGATAGAGATAGAGATAGAGATAGAGATAGAGATAGAGATAGAGATAGAGATAGAGATAGAAATAGAGATAGAGATAGAGATAGAGATAGAGATAGAGATAGAGATAGAACTACAGAACTACAGAATCTAGGACCAGCAAAGACCCTAAGGTCCGCTCGAGGCTAGTCCGCTACACTAAATCAAAAACTACGATACACCCTTATCTACGAGTGTATCTCGCTATTTTTTTTTATTTTTTTTTTAATACTATCTACTGTACACACTTATCTACATGTGTACATTATCGTGCAATTTTAACTAATCAAACTAGGGGTCGGGGGAGATAGAAAGTTTTTCTTCTCATCTTCCGCAGCCACTCGACTGCTAGTGGTGAAAAGCTAATTTAGGGATAGAGACTACTTATAGGATAGGCGGAAAAGAAATGGGACATCTAAGCTACACATGCAGAGAATCGCCGGCATCATTTTTAGTCATCATAATTTCATATCCTTAAACCTCCGCTCCAAACTCTCTCTCTGCAAGGACGTCCAAATTCACAGTGCTCAACTACGTTATATTTAAACTATTCAAATGCACGTCGAGACGATTTTTGAACATATTAACCGAAGTGCTATCTACTACGTGGGTGGGCAGCCGATTCCAATTTTGAGTAACTTTAAATGTAAAATAGTTTTGGGCTATACTAGTGTTAAAACGCTTGTTCACTAATTTTAACCCGTGCTGACGAGTATTTCCCCTATGATCCAGTTCGAACAGATTGCGAAAGTCCACGTTTGAGAAACCCTTTAGTATTTTAAATACTTCTATTAGCTGGCCACGTAATCTTCTGCTTTCTAGCGATGGCAAATCTAAAGCCCTGAGCCTTTCCTCGTATGATCTATTCCTCAGCTCTGGAATTAATTTCGTAGCCCTACGCTGCACTCTTTCTAATTGCGCAATATCTTTCATTAAATATGGAGCCCAAAATTGAACAGCGTATTCGAGAAGTGGCCGCACAAGGGATTTATATAAAGGTAAAATTACATCCCTAGATTTGAAGATGAAATTGCGCGCGATATAACCCAAAACGCGATTTGCTTTTTTACACGCATCCGCGCATTGCTTCGAGAATTTAAAATCGTCTGAGACTAATACTCCCAAGTCTTTTTCTAATTTAACCGCGTCGAGGACTTGGCCTTTCATGGTATAATCTACTCTTAAATTATGGCAACCCAAGTGCATTACCTTGCATTTGCTTAAATTAAATTCCATTTGCCACTTGTCCGCCCAATTGGCAATCGAGTTTAGGTCCCCCTGCAATTTATCGACATCCGATCTTACATAGGCACGATTTCCCAGCTTCGTGTCGTCCGCAAATTTCGAAATCCGACTAAGTATGCCTTTATCTAAATCGTTAATATAAATTAAAAACAATAAAGGGCCTAAAACAGAGCCCTGCGGTACCCCACTACTAACGCTGGCCCAATCTGAACATTCCCCATTTATTACTACCCGCTGCGAGCGATCTTTCAGCCAATTTCTAATCCAGTTTAAAATCTTACCAGTCACCCCAATCGCTTTAACTTTCATTAATAACCTTTGGTGGGGGACGGTGTCGAACGCCTTTTTAAAGTCTAAATATATTACGTCTACAGCTTTGCTTTCATCGTACACGCAAATCATTTTGTGGAAGAATTCGAGCAAGTTAGTCAAGCACGATCTCGCACGCCTAAATCCATGCTGGGTATCGTTAATCAGCTTATTTGCCTCGAGGTGGCTCACTATTCTATCTTTAATTACAGATTCTAAAAGCTTCCCAACTACCGAAGTTAGACTAATAGGCCGAAAATTCGTTGCTTCAAATCTATTCCCCTTCTTAAATATAGGTGTAACGTTTGCTCGCTTGAAATCCAACGGAACTACGCCATCCTCTAATGAGCGATTGAAAATCTCACGCAATGGCTTAACGAGTTCATTTTGAAGCTCCTTTAAATGAATTGGATATACCCCATCGGGGCCCGGAGATTTCGACTTTTTCATTAGCTTAATAAATTTAAGAATTTCCTCGTCCTTTATACTTACATCGGATATGCATTTATCAGCACTACGAATTTCCCCAATTAACGATTCCAATTCGGAAGAATCTTCCACAGTAAACACGCTCGTAAAATGCTCATTTAAAATTTTAGACATTTCTGTCGGAAGTTCAGTCAAACGACCATCCTTATCTTTGATCGGCCCTATCGATCCTTTTACGGGTTTCCTATTATTTACGTACCCATAAAACCGTTTCGGTTCATTCTTTGAATCCTTAGCGAGGTTTATTTCATACTTCCTCTTCGCATCTCTGACCGCACGTTTAACTTCCCTACGAGAATCTATGTAATTTTGCCGACTTATAACTGACCCATTGTTTTTATGAATTTTAAATTTTCTATTTCGGTCCCGGATTAAGCGTAGTATTAACGGACTAAGCCACGGAGCTCTCACCGACTTCCCGCTCTTACGCACATACTTAACCAAATCAGAATTCACACGAAGCAGCGTACATCGAAGTTCTGCGTACATCTCTCCTACCGACCTGTTCTCGAATCGTATTCCCCAGTCTATATCCTTAATCCTTTCGCGAAAAATATCGAAATCACAGCTACCAAAACGAGGGATGAGCTGCGAGCTCATTCTAACTTCTACGCAGGTGTTTAGATCGAATCTAATCGCATTATGGTCGCTGGAAGCTAAATGTTCACCCACAAGTACGTTTTCTAACAATGACTCATCGGTTGCCATGATTAAATCAAGAATATTGCTATCACGAGTAGGCTCTTCCACTTTTTGTACGAGAAAATTCTCCAACATAAAGTTTAATAGCCTCTCACCCGGTTTATCAGAAGTAAGGTTGCTAAAGTTAACATTAGGTAAATTAAAATCGCCGCAGACTAATGTGGTCCCTTTTCTAATCCAAGACGTAAGCGTATCGAAGAGTGCAGCATCTTCTCTTTCCAATTGGCAAGGCGGACGATAAAGCACGACTAAGTTAATTTTATTTATAGCATCTAAACTTAGCTGGACTAATAAAGCATCACTTCGCATATCATCCTTAGACGAGTCCATCGTTATGGCGTTTAGATCCTCTTTTATATACATTAATACGCCCCCTCCTCTACCGGTTTGTCTATTTCTGTAATGAATTTTGTACCCCGCTATATCGAACTCGCAAACACTGATCCCCGTATGAGTGTCTAACCATGTTTCACTTAGGAATACGAGGTCGAAATTACCCTCTAGAATAACGGCTTTTATTTCGGCAATTTTATTTTTTAAGCTACGAACATTCGCATATAAGCATCTCAGTTTGCGCTTTACGTTAACTCTTCTATAACACTCAGATCCGTTCCGTTTCCCTGCACCCCGTCGATAGTGCCCTCTTCACGCGTGGGCCGGCCCGGCGCATCGGCATCACGTGGCCGCGCAACTCTCCTACCTAAAATGCTACGTACGGACTCGTCTAAGATCCTACCCAGCCGACTATTACCCACATCGCTTAGGTGAATTCCGTCCTTTTGGAAAAGTGACGGATGGTCCTGGAATGAATCCCATAAGTTAAAAAAGCTAACACCAGTTTCTCGACACAACCGCTTAAGACATTCGTTAGTATAGATCGCTCTAGATTGGAGGCGCAACGTGGATTTAAGTCGGGGGAGAACACCAATAATTCCCACGTTGGTTGCTTTGGATTTCGCCGTATCTATCATGGTTCTGGCACGATAAACTATATCTTCCGGGGTGCTGTCATACCTATGGACGTCGTTGCCCCCTACCATCGTGATGATCGTTCGTTCACCACGCGTATCTTCCAATTTCTCGATCTCGGCGGCCACGTTGTTAATGCGGCCACCGGGATAGCAAAAGCGCTTACGCTTAGAAGGGTTACGCGCAGCAAACTCCTGATCCTGCCTTCTAATTAAGGAGTCCCCCATTAAAACGGTTTCCTCTTCCCCCTCGATAGGAGTTAGCAAAGCGAAAGGGTTCGAACAGGGTAAAACGAAGTTCTGGTCCCTCGTTGGTCTAGCCCCATTTCTAACACGTCGAAATTGCGATTCCTGAGGCCTAAACGAGTTTAAAATTCGTTGTTGCTCGTCAACAATTACCTGATGATTCGAATTTGCAGGCCGCCTATCTCTATTACTATCTTCCCTCCCGCGCAGAGATAGAGATAGAGATAGAGATAGAGATAGAGATAGAGATAGAGATAGAGATAGAGATAGAGATAGAGATAGAGATAGAGATAGAGATAGAGATAGAGATAGAGATAGAGATAGAGATAGAGATAGAGATAGAGATAGAGATAGAGATAGAGATAGAGATAGAGATAGAGATAGAGATAGAGATAGAGATAGAGATAGAGATAGAGATAGAGATAGAGATAGAGATAGAGATAGAGATAGAGATAGAGATAGAGATAGAGATAGAGATAGAGATAGAGATAGAGATAGAGATAGAGATAGAGATAGAGATAGAGATAGAGATAGAGATAGAGATAGAGATAGAGATAGAGATAGAGATAGAGATAGAGATAGAGATAGAGATAGAGATAGAGATAGAGATAGAGATAGAGATAGAGATAGAGATAGAGATAGAGATAGAGATAGAGATAGAGATAGAGATAGAGATAGAGATAGAGATAGAGATAGAGATAGAGATAGAGATAGAGATAGAGATAGAGATAGAGATAGAGATAGAGATAGAGATAGAGATAGAGATAGAGATAGAGATAGAGATAGAGATAGAGATAGAGATAGAGATAGAGATAGAGATAGAGATAGAGATAGAGATAGAGATAGAGATAGAGATAGAGATAGAGATAGAGATAGAGATAGAGATAGAGATAGAGATAGAGATAGAGATAGAGATAGAGATAGAGATAGAGATAGAGATAGAGATAGAGATAGAGATAGAGATAGAGATAGAGATAGAGATAGAGATAGAGATAGAGATAGAGATAGAGATAGAGATAGAGATAGAGATAGAGATAGAGATAGAGATAGAGATAGAGATAGAGATAGAGATAGAGATAGAGATAGAGATAGAGATAGAGATAGAGATAGAGATAGAGATAGAGATAGAGATAGAGATAGAGATAGAGATAGAGATAGAGATAGAGATAGAGATAGAGATAGAGATAGAGATAGAGATAGAGATAGAGATAGAGATAGAGATAGAGATAGAGATAGAGATAGAGATAGAGATAGAGATAGAGATAGAGATAGAGATAGAGATAGAGATAGAGATAGAGATAGAGATAGAGATAGAGATAGAGATAGAGATAGAGATAGAGATAGAGATAGAGATAGAGATAGAGATAGAGATAGAGATAGAGATAGAGATAGAGATAGAGATAGAGATAGAGATAGAGATAGAGATAGAGATAGAGATAGAGATAGAGATAGAGATAGAGATAGAGATAGAGATAGAGATAGAGATAGAGATAGAGATAGAGATAGAGATAGAGATAGAGATAGAGATAGAGATAGAGATAGAGATAGAGATAGAGATAGAGATAGAGATAGAGATAGAGATAGAGATAGAGATAGAGATAGAGATAGAGATAGAGATAGAGATAGAGATAGAGATAGAGATAGAGATAGAGATAGAGATAGAGATAGAGATAGAGATAGAGATAGAGATAGAGATAGAGATAGAGATAGAGATAGAGATAGAGATAGAGATAGAGATAGAGATAGAGATAGAGATAGAGATAGAGATAGAGATAGAGATAGAGATAGAGATAGAGATAGAGATAGAGATAGAGATAGAGATAGAGATAGAGATAGAGATAGAGATAGAGATAGAGATAGAGATAGAGATAGAGATAGAGATAGAGATAGAGATAGAGATAGAGATAGAGATAGAGATAGAGATAGAGATAGAGATAGAGATAGAGATAGAGATAGAGATAGAGATAGAGATAGAGATAGAGATAGAGATAGAGATAGAGATAGAGATAGAGATAGAGATAGAGATAGAGATAGAGATAGAGATAGAGATAGAGATAGAGATAGAGATAGAGATAGAGATAGAGATAGAGATAGAGATAGAGATAGAGATAGAGATAGAGATAGAGATAGAGATAGAGATAGAGATAGAGATAGAGATAGAGATAGAGATAGAGATAGAGATAGAGATAGAGATAGAGATAGAGATAGAGATAGAGATAGAGATAGAGATAGAGATAGAGATAGAGATAGAGATAGAGATAGAGATAGAGATAGAGATAGAGATAGAGATAGAGATAGAGATAGAGATAGAGATAGAGATAGAGATAGAGATAGAGATAGAGATAGAGATAGAGATAGAGATAGAGATAGAGATAGAGATAGAGATAGAGATAGAGATAGAGATAGAGATAGAGATAGAGATAGAGATAGAGATAGAGATAGAGATAGAGATAGAGATAGAGATAGAGATAGAGATAGAGATAGAGATAGAGATAGAGATAGAGATAGAGATAGAGATAGAGATAGAGATAGAGATAGAGATAGAGATAGAGATAGAGATAGAGATAGAGATAGAGATAGAGATAGAGATAGAGATAGAGATAGAGATAGAGATAGAGATAGAGATAGAGATAGAGATAGAGATAGAGATAGAGATAGAGATAGAGATAGAGATAGAGATAGAGATAGAGATAGAGATAGAGATAGAGATAGAGATAGAGATAGAGATAGAGATAGAGATAGAGATAGAGATAGAGATAGAGATAGAGATAGAGATAGAGATAGAGATAGAGATAGAGATAGAGATAGAGATAGAGATAGAGATAGAGATAGAGATAGAGATAGAGATAGAGATAGAGATAGAGATAGAGATAGAGATAGAGATAGAGATAGAGATAGAGATAGAGATAGAGATAGAGATAGAGATAGAGATAGAGATAGAGATAGAGATAGAGATAGAGATAGAGATAGAGATAGAGATAGAGATAGAGATAGAGATAGAGATAGAGATAGAGATAGAGATAGAGATAGAGATAGAGATAGAGATAGAGATAGAGATAGAGATAGAGATAGAGATAGAGATAGAGATAGAGATAGAGATAGAGATAGAGATAGAGATAGAGATAGAGATAGAGATAGAGATAATAGAGATAGAGATAGAGATAGAGATAGAGATAGAGATAGAGATAGAGATAGAGATAGAGATAGAGATAGAGATAGAGATAGAGATAGAGATAGAGATAGAGATAGAGATAGAGATAGAGATAGAGATAGAGATAGAGATAGAGATAGAGATAGAGATAGAGATAGAGATAGAGATAGAGATAGAGATAGAGATAGAGATAGAGATAGAGATAGAGATAGAGATAGAGATAGAGATAGAGATAGAGATAGAGATAGAGATAGAGATAGAGATAGAGATAGAGATAGAGATAGAGATAGAGATAGAGATAGAGATAGAGATAGAGATAGAGATAGAGATAGAGATAGAGATAGAGATAGAGATAGAGATAGAGATAGAGATAGAGATAGAGATAGAGATAGAGATAGAGATAGAGATAGAGATAGAGATAGAGATAGAGATAGAGATAGAGATAGAGATAGAGATAGAGATAGAGATAGAGATAGAGATAGAGATAGAGATAGAGATAGAGATAGAGATAGAGATAGAGATAGAGATAGAGATAGAGATAGAGATAGAGATAGAGATAGAGATAGAGATAGAGATAGAGATAGAGATAGAGATAGAGATAGAGATAGAGATAGAGATAGAGATAGAGATAGAGATAGAGATAGAGATAGAGATAGAGATAGAGATAGAGATAGAGATAGAGATAGAGATAGAGATAGAGATAGAGATAGAGATAGAGATAGAGATAGAGATAGAGATAGAGATAGAGATAGAGATAGAGATAGAGATAGAGATAGAGATAGAGATAGAGATAGAGATAGAGATAGAGATAGAGATAGAGATAGAGATAGAGATAGAGATAGAGATAGAGATAGAGATAGAGATAGAGATAGAGATAGAGATAGAGATAGAGATAGAGATAGAGATAGAGATAGAGATAGAGATAGAGATAGAGATAGAGATAGAGATAGAGATAGAGATAGAGATAGAGATAGAGATAGAGATAGAGATAGAGATAGAGATAGAGATAGAGATAGAGATAGAGATAGAGATAGAGATAGAGATAGAGATAGAGATAGAGATAGAGATAGAGATAGAGATAGAGATAGAGATAGAGATAGAGATAGAGATAGAGATAGAGATAGAGATAGAGATAGAGATAGAGATAGAGATAGAGATAGAGATAGAGATAGAGATAGAGATAGAGATAGAGATAGAGATAGAGATAGAGATAGAGATAGAGATAGAGATAGAGATAGAGATAGAGATAGAGATAGAGATAGAGATAGAGATAGAGATAGAGATAGAGATAGAGATAGAGATAGAGATAGAGATAGAGATAGAGATAGAGATAGAGATAGAGATAGAGATAGAGATAGAGATAGAGATAGAGATAGAGATAGAGATAGAGATAGAGATAGAGATAGAGATAGAGATAGAGATAGAGATAGAGATAGAGATAGAGATAGAGATAGAGATAGAGATAGAGATAGAGATAGAGATAGAGATAGAGATAGAGATAGAGATAGAGATAGAGATAGAGATAGAGATAGAGATAGAGATAGAGATAGAGATAGAGATAGAGATAGAGATAGAGATAGAGATAGAGATAGAGATAGAGATAGAGATAGAGATAGAGATAGAGATAGAGATAGAGATAGAGATAGAGATAGAGATAGAGATAGAGATAGAGATAGAGATAGAGATAGAGATAGAGATAGAGATAGAGATAGAGATAGAGATAGAGATAGAGATAGAGATAGAGATAGAGATAGAGATAGAGATAGAGATAGAGATAGAGATAGAGATAGAGATAGAGATAGAGATAGAGATAGAGATAGAGATAGAGATAGAGATAGAGATAGAGATAGAGATAGAGATAGAGATAGAGATAGAGATAGAGATAGAGATAGAGATAGAGATAGAGATAGAGATAGAGATAGAGATAGAGATAGAGATAGAGATAGAGATAGAGATAGAGATAGAGATAGAGATAGAGATAGAGATAGAGATAGAGATAGAGATAGAGATAGAGATAGAGATAGAGATAGAGATAGAGATAGAGATAGAGATAGAGATAGAGATAGAGATAGAGATAGAGATAGAGATAGAGATAGAGATAGAGATAGAGATAGAGATAGAGATAGAGATAGAGATAGAGATAGAGATAGAGATAGAGATAGAGATAGAGATAGAGATAGAGATAGAGATAGAGATAGAGATAGAGATAGAGATAGAGATAGAGATAGAGATAGAGATAGAGATAGAGATAGAGATAGAGATAGAGATAGAGATAGAGATAGAGATAGAGATAGAGATAGAGATAGAGATAGAGATAGAGATAGAGATAGAGATAGAGATAGAGATAGAGATAGAGATAGAGATAGAGATAGAGATAGAGATAGAGATAGAGATAGAGATAGAGATAGAGATAGAGATAGAGATAGAGATAGAGATAGAGATAGAGATAGAGATAGAGATAGAGATAGAGATAGAGATAGAGATAGAGATAGAGATAGAGATAGAGATAGAGATAGAGATAGAGATAGAGATAGAGATAGAGATAGAGATAGAGATAGAGATAGAGATAGAGATAGAGATAGAGATAGAGATAGAGATAGAGATAGAGATAGAGATAGAGATAGAGATAGAGATAGAGATAGAGATAGAGATAGAGATAGAGATAGAGATAGAGATAGAGATAGAGATAGAGATAGAGATAGAGATAGAGATAGAGATAGAGATAGAGATAGAGATAGAGATAGAGATAGAGATAGAGATAGAGATAGAGATAGAGATAGAGATAGAGATAGAGATAGAGATAGAGATAGAGATAGAGATAGAGATAGAGATAGAGATAGAGATAGAGATAGAGATAGAGATAGAGATAGAGATAGAGATAGAGATAGAGATAGAGATAGAGATAGAGATAGAGATAGAGATAGAGATAGAGATAGAGATAGAGATAGAGATAGAGATAGAGATAGAGATAGAGATAGAGATAGAGATAGAGATAGAGATAGAGATAGAGATAGAGATAGAGATAGAGATAGAGATAGAGATAGAGATAGAGATAGAGATAGAGATAGAGATAGAGATAGAGATAGAGATAGAGATAGAGATAGAGATAGAGATAGAGATAGAGATAGAGATAGAGATAGAGATAGAGATAGAGATAGAGATAGAGATAGAGATAGAGATAGAGATAGAGATAGAGATAGAGATAGAGATAGAGATAGAGATAGAGATAGAGATAGAGATAGAGATAGAGATAGAGATAGAGATAGAGATAGAGATAGAGATAGAGATAGAGATAGAGATAGAGATAGAGATAGAGATAGAGATAGAGATAGAGATAGAGATAGAGATAGAGATAGAGATAGAGATAGAGATAGAGATAGAGATAGAGATAGAGATAGAGATAGAGATAGAGATAGAGATAGAGATAGAGATAGAGATAGAGATAGAGATAGAGATAGAGATAGAGATAGAGATAGAGATAGAGATAGAGATAGAGATAGAGATAGAGATAGAGATAGAGATAGAGATAGAGATAGAGATAGAGATAGAGATAGAGATAGAGATAGAGATAGAGATAGAGATAGAGATAGAGATAGAGATAGAGATAGAGATAGAGATAGAGATAGAGATAGAGATAGAGATAGAGATAGAGATAGAGATAGAGATAGAGATAGAGATAGAGATAGAACTACAGAACTACAGAACTACAGAACTACAGAATCTAGGACCAGCAAAGACCCTAAGGTCCGCTCGAGGCTAGTCCGCTACACTAAATCAAAAACTTCGATACACCCTTATCTACGAGTGTATCTCTAACATGCTTTTTTTTTTCTTTTTTTTAATACTATCTACTGTACACACTTATCTACATGTGTACATTATCGTGCAATTTTAACTAATCAAACTAGGGGTCGGGGGAGATAGAAAGTTTTTCTTCTCATCTTCCGCAGCCACTCGACTGCTAGTGGTGAAAAGCTAATTTAGGGATAGAGACTACTTATAGGATAGGCGGAAAAGAAATGGGACATCTAAGCTACACATGCAGAGAATCGCCGGCATCATTTTTAGTCATCATAATTTCATATCCTTAAACCTCCGCTCCAAACTCTCTCTCTGCAAGGACGTTTAAATTCACAGTGCTCAACTACGTTATATTTAAACTATTCAAATGCACGTCGAGACGATTTTTGAACATATTAACCGAAGTGCTATCTACTACGTGGGTGGGCAGCCGATTCCAATTTTGAGTAACTTTAAATGTAAAATAGTTTTGGGCTATACTAGTGTTAAAACGCTTGTTCACTAATTTTAACCCGTGCTGACGAGTATTTCCCCTATGATCCAGTTCGAACAGATTGCGAAAGTCCACGTTTGAGAAACCCTTTAGTATTTTAAATACTTCTATTAGCTGGCCACGTAATCTTCTGCTTTCTAGCGATGGCAAATCTAAAGCCCTGAGCCTTTCCTCGTATGATCTATTCCTCAGCTCTGGAATTAATTTCGTAGCCCTACGCTGCACTCTTTCTAATTGCGCGATATCTTTCATTAAATATGGAGCCCAAAATTGAACAGCGTATTCGAGAAGTGGCCGCACAAGGGATTTATATAAAGGTAAAATTACATCCTTAGATTTGAAGGTGAAATTACGCGCGATATAACCCAAAACGCGATTTGCTTTTTTACACGCATCCGCGCATTGCTTCGAGAATTTAAAATCGTCTGAGACTAATACTCCCAAGTCTTTTTCTAATTTAACCGCGTCGAGGACTTGGCCTTTCATGGTATATTCTACTCTTAAATTATGGCAACCCAAGTGCATTACCTTGCATTTGCTTAAATTAAATTCCATTTGCCACTTGTCCGCCCAATTGGCAATCGAGTTTAGGTCCCCCTGCAATTTATCGACATCCGATCTTACATAGGCACGATTGCCCAGCTTCGTGTCGTCCGCAAATTTCGAAATCCGACTAAGTATGCCTTTATCTAAATCGTTAATATAAATTAAAAACAATAAAGGGCCTAAAACAGAGCCCTGCGGTACCCCACTACTAACGCTGGCCCAATCTGAACATTCCCCATTTATTACTACCCGCTGCGAGCGATCTTTCAGCCAATTTCTAATCCAGTTTAAAATCTTACCAGTCACCCCAATCGCTTTAACTTTCATTAATAACCTTTGGTGGGGGACGGTGTCGAACGCCTTTTTAAAGTCTAAATATATTACGTCTACAGCTTTGCTTTCATCGTACACGCAAATCATTTTGTGGAAGAATTCGAGCAAGTTAGTCAAGCACGATCTCGCACGCCTAAATCCATGCTGGGTATCGTTAATCAGCTTATTTGCCTCGAGGTGGCTCACTATTCTATCTTTAATTACAGATTCTAAAAGCTTCCCAACTACCGAAGTTAGACTAATAGGACGAAAATTCGTTGCTTCAAATCTATTCCCCTTCTTAAATATAGGTGTAACGTTTGCTCGCTTGAAATCCAACGGAACTTCGCCATCCTCTAATGAGCGATTGAAAATTTCACGCAATGGCTTAACGAGTTCATTTTGAAGCTCCTTTAAATGAATTGGATATACCCCATCGGGGCCCGGAGATTTCGACTTTTTCATTAGCTTAATAAATTTAAGAATTTCCTCGTCCTTTATACTTACATCGGATATGCATTTATCAGCACTACGAACTTCCCCAATTAACGATTCCAATTCGGAAGAATCTTCCACAGTAAACACGCTCGTAAAATGCTCATTTAAAATTTTAGACATTTCTGTCGGAAGTTCAGTCAAACGACCATCCTTATCTTTGATCGGCCCTATCGATCCTTTTACGGGTTTCCTATTATTTACGTACCCATAAAACCGTTTCGGTTCATTCTTTGAATCCTTAGCGAGGTTTATTTCATACTTCCTCTTCGCATCTCTGACCGCACGTTTAACTTCCCTACGAGAATCTATGTAATTTTGCCGACTTATAACTGACCCATTGTTTTTATGAATTTTAAATTTTCTATTTCGGTCCCGGATTAAGCGTAGTATTAACGGACTAAGCCACGGAGCTCTCACCGACTTCACGCTCTTACGCACATACTTAACCAAATCAGAATTCACACGAAGCAGCGTACATCGAAGTTCTGCGTACATCTCTCCTACCGACCTGTTCTCGAATCGTATTCCCCAGTCTATATCCTTAATCCTTTCGCGAAAAATATCGAAATCACAGCTACCAAAACGAGGGATGAGCTGCGAGCTCATTCTAACTTCTACGCAGGTGTTTAGATCGAATCTAATCGCATTATGGTCGCTGGAAGCTAAATGTTCACCCACACGTACGTTTTCTAACAATGACTCATCGGTTGCCATGATTAAATCAAAAATATTGCTATCACGAGTAGGCTCTTCCACTTTTTGTACGAGAAAATTCTCCAACATAAAGTTTAATAGCCTCTCACCCGGTTTATCAGAAGTAAGGTTGCTAAAGTTAACATTAGGTAAATTAAAATCGCCGCAGACTAATGTGATAGAGATAGAGATAGAGATAGAGATAGAGATAGAGATAGAGATAGAGATAGAGATAGAGATAGAGATAGAGATAGAGATAGAGATAGAGATAGAGATAGAGATAGAGATAGAGATAGAGATAGAGATAGAGATAGAGATAGAGATAGAGATAGAGATAGAGATAGAGATAGAGATAGAGATAGAGATAGAGATAGAGATAGAGATAGAGATAGAGATAGAGATAGAGATAGAGATAGAGATAGAGATAGAGATAGAGATAGAGATAGAGATAGAGATAGAGATAGAGATAGAGATAGAGATAGAGATAGAGATAGAGATAGAGATAGAGATAGAGATAGAGATAGAGATAGAGATAGAGATAGAGATAGAGATAGAGATAGAGATAGAGATAGAGATAGAGATAGAGATAGAGATAGAGATAGAGATAGAGATAGAGATAGAGATAGAGATAGAGATAGAGATAGAGATAGAGATAGAGATAGAGATAGAGATAGAGATAGAGATAGAGATAGAGATAGAGATAGAGATAGAGATAGAGATAGAGATAGAGATAGAGATAGAGATAGAGATAGAGATAGAGATAGAGATAGAGATAGAGATAGAGATAGAGATAGAGATAGAGATAGAGATAGAGATAGAGATAGAGATAGAGATAGAGATAGAGATAGAGATAGAGATAGAGATAGAGATAGAGATAGAGATAGAGATAGAGATAGAGATAGAGATAGAGATAGAGATAGAGATAGAGATAGAGATAGAGATAGAGATAGAGATAGAGATAGAGATAGAGATAGAGATAGAGATAGAGATAGAGATAGAGATAGAGATAGAGATAGAGATAGAGATAGAGATAGAGATAGAGATAGAGATAGAGATAGAGATAGAGATAGAGATAGAGATAGAGATAGAGATAGAGATAGAGATAGAGATAGAGATAGAGATAGAGATAGAGATAGAGATAGAGATAGAGATAGAGATAGAGATAGAGATAGAGATAGAGATAGAGATAGAGATAGAGATAGAGATAGAGATAGAGATAGAGATAGAGATAGAGATAGAGATAGAGATAGAGATAGAGATAGAGATAGAGATAGAGATAGAGATAGAGATAGAGATAGAGATAGAGATAGAGATAGAGATAGAGATAGAGATAGAGATAGAGATAGAGATAGAGATAGAGATAGAGATAGAGATAGAGATAGAGATAGAGATAGAGATAGAGATAGAGATAGAGATAGAGATAGAGATAGAGATAGAGATAGAGATAGAGATAGAGATAGAGATAGAGATAGAGATAGAGATAGAGATAGAGATAGAGATAGAGATAGAGATAGAGATAGAGATAGAGATAGAGATAGAGATAGAACTACAGAACTACAGAATCTAGGACCAGCAAAGACCCTAAGGTCCGCTCGAGGCTAGTCCGCTACACTACATCCGAAACTACGATACACACTTATCTACGAGTGTATCTCTAACATGCTATATTTTTTTTTATTTATTTATTTTTTTTTTTTTTTAAATATATAATCTACTGTACACACTTATCTACATGTGTACAATGTCATGCATATTAACTACTTCAACGTAGGGGGGGTGATAGAAAGTTTTTCTTCTCAACTTCCGCAGTCCTCGACTGCTAGTGGTGAAAATCTAGTTATAGGATAGGCGGAAAAGAAAATGGATATCTAAACTACACATGCAAGAGAAATCGCTGGCATCATTTTTAGTCATCATTTTTACTCTCGTTGTTCCTCCGCTCCAAACTCCTTTTGCAAAGACGTTATCATTTACTGTGCTCAGACTACGTTATATTTATACTATTTAAGTGCGCGTCGAGACGGTTTTTAAACATATTTACCGACCTACTATCCACTACGTGTGTGGGTAGCCTATTCCAAATTTGAGTAATTTTAAACGTAAAATAGTTTTGGGCTATACTAGTGTTAAATCGCTTGTTCACTAATTTTAATCCGTGTTGCCGAGTATTTCCCCTATGATCGAATTCGAACAAATTCCTATAATCAACGTTTGAAAATCCTTTCAATATTTTAAATACTTCTATTAGCTGGCCACGTAATCTTCTGCCTTCGAGAGATGGCAAATCTAATGCCCTCAGTCTTTCCTCATAGGGCCTGTTTCTCAGCTCGGGAATTAATTTTGTAGCCCTACGCTGCACTCTTTCTAATTGCGCGATATCTTTGTTTAAGTATGGAGCCCAAAATTGAACCGCATATTCGAGCAGTGGACGCACAAGTGATTTATACAATGGTAAAATTTTCTCTTTGGATTTGAACGTGAAATTACGCGCGATATAACCCAGCACACGATTTGCTTTTTTACATGCATCCGCGCATTGTTTCGTGACTTTGAAGTCATCCGAGACTAAAACTCCCAGGTCTTTTTCTAGTTTAACTACGTCGAGGACCTGGCCTTTCATCGTATACTCTACCCTCAAATTATGGCAACCCAAATGCATCACCTTACATTTAACCTTACATTTACTTAAATTAAACTGCATTTGCCACTTATCCGCCCATCTGACAATCAAGTTTAGGTCCTTTTGTAATTTTTCTACATCCGATCTTACATAGGCACGGTTGCCCAGCTTCGTGTCGTCAGCAAATTTCGAAATCGTACTAAATACGCCATTATCCAAATCGTTTATATATATTATAAACAATAATGGGCCAAGAACGGAGCCTTGTGGCACTCCACTAGAGATAGAGATAGAGATAGAGATAGAGATAGAGATAGAGATAGAGATAGAGATAGAGATAGAGATAGAGATAGAGATAGAGATAGAGATAGAGATAGAGATAGAGATAGAGATAGAGATAGAGATAGAGATAGAGATAGAGATAGAGATAGAGATAGAGATAGAGATAGAGATAGAGATAGAGATAGAGATAGAGATAGAGATAGAGATAGAGATAGAGATAGAGATAGAGATAGAGATAGAGATAGAGATAGAGATAGAGATAGAGATAGAGATAGAGATAGAGATAGAGATAGAGATAGAGATAGAGATAGAGATAGAGATAGAGATAGAGATAGAGATAGAGATAGAGATAGAGATAGAGATAGAGATAGAGATAGAGATAGAGATAGAGATAGAGATAGAGATAGAGATAGAGATAGAGATAGAGATAGAGATAGAGATAGAGATAGAGATAGAGATAGAGATAGAGATAGAGATAGAGATAGAGATAGAGATAGAGATAGAGATAGAGATAGAGATAGAGATAGAGATAGAGATAGAGATAGAGATAGAGATAGAGATAGAGATAGAGATAGAGATAGAGATAGAGATAGAGATAGAGATAGAGATAGAGATAGAGATAGAGATAGAGATAGAGATAGAGATAGAGATAGAGATAGAGATAGAGATAGAGATAGAGATAGAGATAGAGATAGAGATAGAGATAGAGATAGAGATAGAGATAGAGATAGAGATAGAGATAGAGATAGAGATAGAGATAGAGATAGAGATAGAGATAGAGATAGAGATAGAGATAGAGATAGAGATAGAGATAGAGATAGAGATAGAGATAGAGATAGAGATAGAGATAGAGATAGAGATAGAGATAGAGATAGAGATAGAGATAGAGATAGAGATAGAGATAGAGATAGAGATAGAGATAGAGATAGAGATAGAGATAGAGATAGAGATAGAGATAGAGATAGAGATAGAGATAGAGATAGAGATAGAGATAGAGATAGAGATAGAGATAGAGATAGAGATAGAGATAGAGATAGAGATAGAGATAGAGATAGAGATAGAGATAGAGATAGAGATAGAGATAGAGATAGAGATAGAGATAGAGATAGAGATAGAGATAGAGATAGAGATAGAGATAGAGATAGAGATAGAGATAGAGATAGAGATAGAGATAGAGATAGAGATAGAGATAGAGATAGAGATAGAGATAAGAGATAGAGATAGAGATAGAGATAGAGATAGAGATAGAGATAGAGATAGAGATAGAGATAGAGATAGAGATAGAGATAGAGATAGAGATAGAGATAGAGATAGAGATAGAGATAGAGATAGAGATAGAGATAGAGATAGAGATAGAGATAGAGATAGAGATAGAGATAGAGATAGAGATAGAGATAGAGATAGAGATAGAGATAGAGATAGAGATAGAGATAGAGATAGAGATAGAGATAGAGATAGAGATAGAGATAGAGATAGAGATAGAGATAGAGATAGAGATAGAGATAGAGATAGAGATAGAGATAGAGATAGAGATAGAGATAGAGATAGAGATAGAGATAGAGATAGAGATAGAGATAGAGATAGAGATAGAGATAGAGATAGAGATAGAGATAGAGATAGAGATAGAGATAGAGATAGAGATAGAGATAGAGATAGAGATAGAGATAGAGATAGAGATAGAGATAGAGATAGAGATAGAGATAGAGATAGAGATAGAGATAGAGATAGAGATGAGATAGAGATAGAGATAGAGATAGAGATAGAGATAGAGATAGAGATAGAGATAGAGATAGAGATAGAGATAGAGATAGAGATAGAGATAGAGATAGAGATAGAGATAGAGATAGAGATAGAGATAGAGATAGAGATAGAGATAGAGATAGAGATAGAGATAGAGATAGAGATAGAGATAGAGATAGAGATAGAGATAGAGATAGAGATAGAGATAGAGATAGAGATAGAGATAGAGATAGAGATAGAGATAGAGATAGAGATAGAGATAGAGATAGAGATAGAGATAGAGATAGAGATAGAGATAGAGATAGAGATAGAGATAGAGATAGAGATAGAGATAGAGATAGAGATAGAGATAGAGATAGAGATAGAGATAGAGATAGAGATAGAGATAGAGATAGAGATAGAGATAGAGATAGAGATAGAGATAGAGATAGAGATAGAGATAGAGATAGAGATAGAGATAGAGATAGAGATAGAGATAGAGATAGAGATAGAGATAGAGATAGAGATAGAGATAGAGATAGAGATAGAGATAGAGATAGAGATAGAGATAGAGATAGAGATAGAGATAGAGATAGAGATAGAGATAGAGATAGAGATAGAGATAGAGATAGAGATAGAGATAGAGATAGAGATAGAGATAGAGATAGAGATAGAGATAGAGATAGAGATAGAGATAGAGATAGAGATAGAGATAGAGATAGAGATAGAGATAGAGATAGAGATAGAGATAGAGATAGAGATAGAGATAGAGATAGAGATAGAGATAGAGATAGAGATAGAGATAGAGATAGAGATAGAGATAGAGATAGAGATAGAGATAGAGATAGAGATAGAGATAGAGATAGAGATAGAGATAGAGATAGAGATAGAGATAGAGATAGAGATAGAGATAGAGATAGAGATAGAGATAGAGATAGAGATAGAGATAGAGATAGAGATAGAGATAGAGATAGAGATAGAGATAGAGATAGAGATAGAGATAGAGATAGAGATAGAGATAGAGATAGAGATAGAGATAGAGATAGAGATAGAGATAGAGATAGAGATAGAGATAGAGATAGAGATAGAGATAGAGATAGAGATAGAGATAGAGATAGAGATAGAGATAGAGATAGAGATAGAGATAGAGATAGAGATAGAGATAGAGATAGAGATAGAGATAGAGATAGAGATAGAGATAGAGATAGAGATAGAGATAGAGATAGAGATAGAGATAGAGATAGAGATAGAGATAGAGATAGAGATAGAGATAGAGATAGAGATAGAGATAGAGATAGAGATAGAGATAGAGATAGAGATAGAGATAGAGATAGAGATAGAGATAGAGATAGAGATAGAGATAGAGATAGAGATAGAGATAGAGATAGAGATAGAGATAGAGATAGAGATAGAGATAGAGATAGAGATAGAGATAGAGATAGAGATAGAGATAGAGATAGAGATAGAGATAGAGATAGAGATAGAGATAGATAGAGATAGAGATAGAGATAGAGATAGAGATAGAGATAGAGATAGAGATAGAGATAGAGATAGAGATAGAGATAGAGATAGAGATAGAGATAGAGATAGAGATAGAGATAGAGATAGAGATAGAGATAGAGATAGAGATAGAGATAGAGATAGAGATAGAGATAGAGATAGAGATAGAGATAGAGATAGAGATAGAGATAGAGATAGAGATAGAGATAGAGATAGAGATAGAGATAGAGATAGAGATAGAGATAGAGATAGAGATAGAGATAGAGATAGAGTAGAGATAGAGATAGAGATAGAGATAGAGATAGAGATAGAGATAGAGATAGAGATAGAGATAGAGATAGAGATAGAGATAGAGATAGAGATAGAGATAGAGATAGAGATAGAGATAGAGATAGAGATAGAGATAGAGATAGAGATAGAGATAGAGATAGAGATAGAGATAGAGATAGAGATAGAGATAGAGATAGAGATAGAGATAGAGATAGAGATAGAGATAGAGATAGAGATAGAGATAGAGATAGAGATAGAGATAGAGATAGAGATAGAGATAGAGATAGAGATAGAGATAGAGATAGAGATAGAGATAGAGATAGAGATAGAGATAGAGATAGAGATAGAGATAGAGATAGAGATAGAGATAGAGATAGAGATAGAGATAGAGATAGAGATAGAGATAGAGATAGAGATAGAGATAGAGATAGAGATAGAGATAGAGATAGAGATAGAGATAGAGATAGAGATAGAGATAGAGATAGAGATAGAGATAGAGATAGAGATAGAGATAGAGATAGAGATAGAGATAGAGATAGAGATAGAGATAGAGATAGAGATAGAGATAGAGATAGAGATAGAGATAGAGATAGAGATAGAGATAGATAGAGATAGAGATAGAGATAGAGATAGAGATAGAGATAGAGATAGAGATAGAGATAGAGATAGAGATAGAGATAGAGATAGAGATAGAGATAGAGATAGAGATAGAGATAGAGATAGAGATAGAGATAGAGATAGAGATAGAGATAGAGATAGAGATAGAGATAGAGATAGAGATAGAGATAGAGATAGAGATAGAGATAGAGATAGAGATAGAGATAGAGATAGAGATAGAGATAGAGATAGAGATAGAGATAGAGATAGAGATAGAGATAGAGATAGAGATAGAGATAGAGATAGAGATAGAGATAGAGATAGAGATAGAGATAGAGATAGAGATAGAGATAGAGATAGAGATAGAGATAGAGATAGAGATAGAGATAGAGATAGAGATAGAGATAGAGATAGAGATAGAGATAGAGATAGAGATAGAGATAGAGATAGAGATAGAGATAGAGATAGAGATAGAGATAGAGATAGAGATAGAGATAGAGATAGAGATAGAGATAGAGATAGAGATAGAGATAGAGATAGAGATAGAGATAGAGATAGAGATAGAGATAGAGATAGAGATAGAGATAGAGATAGAGATAGAGATAGAGATAGAGATAGAGATAGAGATAGAGATAGAGATAGAGATAGAGATAGAGATAGAGATAGAGATAGAGATAGAGATAGAGATAGAGATAGAGATAGAGATAGAGATAGAGATAGAGATAGAGATAGAGATAGAGATAGAGATAGAGATAGAGATAGAGATAGAGATAGAGATAGAGATAGAGATAGAGATAGAGATAGAGATAGAGATAGAGATAGAGATAGAGATAGAGATAGAGATAGAGATAGAGATAGAGATAGAGATAGAGATAGAGATAGAGATAGAGATAGAGATAGAGATAGAGATAGAGATAGAGATAGAGATAGAGATAGAGATAGAGATAGAGATAGAGATAGAGATAGAGATAGAGATAGAGATAGAGATAGAGATAGAGATAGAGATAGAGATAGAGATAGAGATAGAGATAGAGATAGAGATAGAGATAGAGATAGAGATAGAGATAGAGATAGAGATAGAGATAGAGATAGAGATAGAGATAGAGATAGAGATAGAGATAGAGATAGAGATAGAGATAGAGATAGAGATAGAGATAGAGATAGAGATAGAGATAGAGATAGAGATAGAGATAGAGATAGAGATAGAGATAGAGATAGAGATAGAGATAGAGATAGAGATAGAGATAGAGATAGAGATAGAGATAGAGATAGAGATAGAGATAGAGATAGAGATAGAGATAGAGATAGAGATAGAGATAGAGATAGAGATAGAGATAGAGATAGAGATAGAGATAGAGATAGAGATAGAGATAGAGATAGAGATAGAGATAGAGATAGAGATAGAGATAGAGATAGAGATAGAGATAGAGATAGAGATAGAGATAGAGATAGAGATAGAGATAGAGATAGAGATAGAGATAGAGATAGAGATAGAGATAGAGATAGAGATAGAGATAGAGATAGAGATAGAGATAGAGATAGAGATAGAGATAGAGATAGAGATAGAGATAGAGATAGAGATAGAGATAGAGATAGAGATAGAGATAGAGATAGAGATAGAGATAGAGATAGAGATAGAGATAGAGATAGAGATAGAGATAGAGATAGAGATAGAGATAGAGATAGAGATAGAGATAGAGATAGAGATAGAGATAGAGATAGAGATAGAGATAGAGATAGAGATAGAGATAGAGATAGAGATAGAGATAGAGATAGAGATAGAGATAGAGATAGAGATAGAGATAGAGATAGAGATAGAGATAGAGATAGAGATAGAGATAGAGATAGAGATAGAGATAGAGTAGAGATAGAGATAGAGATAGAGATAGAGATAGAGATAGAGATAGAGATAGAGATAGAGATAGAGATAGAGATAGAGATAGAGATAGAGATAGAGATAGAGATAGAGATAGAGATAGAGATAGAGATAGAGATAGAGATAGAGATAGAGATAGAGATAGAGATAGAGATAGAGATAGAGATAGAGATAGAGATAGAGATAGAGATAGAGATAGAGATAGAGATAGAGATAGAGATAGAGATAGAGATAGAGATAGAGATAGAGATAGAGATAGAGATAGAGATAGAGATAGAGATAGAGATAGAGATAGAGATAGAGATAGAGATAGAGATAGAGATAGAGATAGAGATAGAGATAGAGATAGAGATAGAGATAGAGATAGAGATAGAGATAGAGATAGAGATAGAGATAGAGATAGAGATAGAGATAGAGATAGAGATAGAGATAGAGATAGAGATAGAGATAGAGATAGAGATAGAGATAGAGATAGAGATAGAGATAGAGATAGAGATAGAGATAGAGATAGAGATAGAGATAGAGATAGAGATAGAGATAGAGATAGAGATAGAGATAGAGATAGAGATAGAGATAGAGATAGAGATAGAGATAGAGATAGAGATAGAGATAGAGATAGAGATAGAGATAGAGATAGAGATAGAGATAGAGATAGAGATAGAGATAGAGATAGAGATAGAGATAGAGATAGAGATAGAGATAGAGATAGAGATAGAGATAGAGATAGAGATAGAGATAGAGATAGAGATAGAGATAGAGATAGAGATAGAGATAGAGATAGAGATAGAGATAGAGATAGAGATAGAGATAGAGATAGAGATAGAGATAGAGATAGAGATAGAGATAGAGATAGAGATAGAGATAGAGATAGAGATAGAGATAGAGATAGAGATAGAGATAGAGATAGAGATAGAGATAGAGATAGAGATAGAGATAGAGATAGAGATAGAGATAGAGATAGAGATAGAGATAGAGATAGAGATAGAGATAGAGATAGAGATAGAGATAGAGATAGAGATAGAGATAGAGATAGAGATAGAGATAGAGATAGAGATAGAGATAGAGATAGAGATAGAGATAGAGATAGAGATAGAGATAGAGATAGAGATAGAGATAGAGATAGAGATAGAGATAGAGATAGAGATAGAGATAGAGATAGAGATAGAGATAGAGATAGAGATAGAGATAGAGATAGAGATAGAGATAGAGATAGAGATAGAGATAGAGATAGAGATAGAGATAGAGATAGAGATAGAGATAGAGATAGAGATAGAGATAGAGATAGAGATAGAGATAGAGATAGAGATAGAGATAGAGATAGAGATAGAGATAGAGATAGAGATAGAGATAGAGATAGAGATAGAGATAGAGATAGAGATAGAGATAGAGATAGAGATAGAGATAGAGATAGAGATAGAGATAGAGATAGAGATAGAGATAGAGATAGAGATAGAGATAGAGATAGAGATAGAGATAGAGATAGAGATAGAGATAGAGATAGAGATAGAGATAGAGATAGAGATAGAGATAGAGATAGAGATAGAGATAGAGATAGAGATAGAGATAGAGATAGAGATAGAGATAGAGATAGAGATAGAGATAGAGATAGAGATAGAGATAGAGATAGAGATAGAGATAGAGATAGAGATAGAGATAGAGATAGAGATAGAGATAGAGATAGAGATAGAGATAGAGATAGAGATAGAGATAGAGATAGAGATAGAGATAGAGATAGAGATAGAGATAGAGATAGAGATAGAGATAGAGATAGAGATAGAGATAGAGATAGAGATAGAGATAGAGATAGAGATAGAGATAGAGATAGAGATAGAGATAGAGATAGAGATAGAGATAGAGATAGAGATAGAGATAGAGATAGAGATAGAGATAGAGATAGAGATAGAGATAGAGATAGAGATAGAGATAGAGATAGAGATAGAGATAGAGATAGAGATAGAGATAGAGATAGAGATAGAGATAGAGATAGAGATAGAGATAGAGATAGAGATAGAGATAGAGATAGAGATAGAGATAGAGATAGAGATAGAGATAGAGATAGAGATAGAGATAGAGATAGAGATAGAGATAGAGATAGAGATAGAGATAGAGATAGAGATAGAGATAGAGATAGAGATAGAGATAGAGATAGAGATAGAGATAGAGATAGAGATAGAGATAGAGATAGAGATAGAGATAGAGATAGAGATAGAGATAGAGATAGAGATAGAGATAGAGATAGAGATAGAGATAGAGATAGAGATAGAGATAGAGATAGAGATAGAGATAGAGATAGAGATAGAGATAGAGATAGAGATAGAGATAGAGATAGAGATAGAGATAGAGATAGAGATAGAGATAGAGATAGAGATAGAGATAGAGATAGAGATAGAGATAGAGATAGAGATAGAGATAGAGATAGAGATAGAGATAGAGATAGAGATAGAGATAGAGATAGAGATAGAGATAGAGATAGAGATAGAGATAGAGATAGAGATAGAGATAGAGATAGAGATAGAGATAGAGATAGAGATAGAGATAGAGATAGAGATAGAGATAGAGATAGAGATAGAGATAGAGATAGAGATAGAGATAGAGATAGAGATAGAGATAGAGATAGAGATAGAGATAGAGATAGAGATAGAGATAGAGATAGAGATAGAGATAGAGATAGAGATAGAGATAGAGATAGAGATAGAGATAGAGATAGAGATAGAGATAGAGATAGAGATAGAGATAGAGATAGAGATAGAGATAGAGATAGAGATAGAGATAGAGATAGAGATAGAGATAGAGATAGAGATAGAGATAGAGATAGAGATAGAGATAGAGATAGAGATAGAGATAGAGATAGAGATAGAGATAGAGATAGAGATAGAGATAGAGATAGAGATAGAGATAGAGATAGAGATAGAGATAGAGATAGAGATAGAGATAGAGATAGAGATAGAGATAGAGATAGAGATAGAGATAGAGATAGAGATAGAGATAGAGATAGAGATAGAGATAGAGATAGAGATAGAGATAGAGATAGAGATAGAGATAGAGATAGAGATAGAGATAGAGATAGAGATAGAGATAGAGATAGAGATAGAGATAGAGATAGAGATAGAGATAGAGATAGAGATAGAGATAGAGATAGAGATAGAGATAGAGATAGAGATAGAGATAGAGATAGAGATAGAGATAGAGATAGAGATAGAGATAGAGATAGAGATAGAGATAGAGATAGAGATAGAGATAGAGATAGAGATAGAGATAGAGATAGAGATAGAGATAGAGATAGAGATAGAGATAGAGATAGAGATAGAGATAGAGATAGAGATAGAGATAGAGATAGAGATAGAGATAGAGATAGAGATAGAGATAGAGATAGAGATAGAGATAGAGATAGAGATAGAGATAGAGATAGAGATAGAGATAGAGATAGAGATAGAGATAGAGATAGAGATAGAGATAGAGATAGAGATAGAGATAGAGATAGAGATAGAGATAGAGATAGAGATAGAGATAGAGATAGAGATAGAGATAGAGATAGAGATAGAGATAGAGATAGAGATAGAGATAGAGATAGAGATAGAGATAGAGATAGAGATAGAGATAGAGATAGAGATAGAGATAGAGATAGAGATAGAGATAGAGATAGAGATAGAGATAGAGATAGAGATAGAGATAGAGATAGAGATAGAGATAGAGATAGAGATAGAGATAGAGATAGAGATAGAGATAGAGATAGAGATAGAGATAGAGATAGAGATAGAGATAGAGATAGAGATAGAGATAGAGATAGAGATAGAGATAGAGATAGAGATAGAGATAGAGATAGAGATAGAGATAGAGATAGAGATAGAGATAGAGATAGAGATAGAGATAGAGATAGAGATAGAGATAGAGATAGAGATAGAGATAGAGATAGAGATAGAGATAGAGATAGAGATAGAGATAGAGATAGAGATAGAGATAGAGATAGAGATAGAGATAGAGATAGAGATAGAGATAGAGATAGAGATAGAGATAGAGATAGAGATAGAGATAGAGATAGAGATAGAGATAGAGATAGAGATAGAGATAGAGATAGAGATAGAGATAGAGATAGAGATAGAGATAGAGATAGAGATAGAGATAGAGATAGAGATAGAGATAGAGATAGAGATAGAGATAGAGATAGAGATAGAGATAGAGATAGAGATAGAGATAGAGATAGAGATAGAGATAGAGATAGAGATAGAGATAGAGATAGAGATAGAGATAGAGATAGAGATAGAGATAGAGATAGAGATAGAGATAGAGATAGAGATAGAGATAGAGATAGAGATAGAGATAGAGATAGAGATAGAGATAGAGATAGAGATAGAGATAGAGATAGAGATAGAGATAGAGATAGAGATAGAGATAGAGATAGAGATAGAGATAGAGATAGAGATAGAGATAGAGATAGAGATAGAGATAGAGATAGAGATAGAGATAGAGATAGAGATAGAGATAGAGATAGAGATAGAGATAGAGATAGAGATAGAGATAGAGATAGAGATAGAGATAGAGATAGAGATAGAGATAGAGATAGAGATAGAGATAGAGATAGAGATAGAGATAGAGATAGAGATAGAGATAGAGATAGAGATAGAGATAGAGATAGAGATAGAGATAGAGATAGAGATAGAGATAGAGATAGAGATAGAGATAGAGATAGAGATAGAGATAGAGATAGAGATAGAGATAGAGATAGAGATAGAGATAGAGATAGAGATAGAGATAGAGATAGAGATAGAGATAGAGATAGAGATAGAGATAGAGATAGAGATAGAGATAGAGATAGAGATAGAGATAGAGATAGAGATAGAGATAGAGATAGAGATAGAGATAGAGATAGAGATAGAGATAGAGATAGAGATAGAGATAGAGATAGAGATAGAGATAGAGATAGAGATAGAGATAGAGATAGAGATAGAGATAGAGATAGAGATAGAGATAGAGATAGAGATAGAGATAGAGATAGAGATAGAGATAGAGATAGAGATAGAGATAGAGATAGAGATAGAGATAGAGATAGAGATAGAGATAGAGATAGAGAAGAGATAGAGATAGAGATAGAGATAGAGATAGAGATAGAGATAGAGATAGAGATAGAGATAGAGATAGAGATAGAGATAGAGATAGAGATAGAGATAGAGATAGAGATAGAGATAGAGATAGAGATAGAGATAGAGATAGAGATAGAGATAGAGATAGAGATAGAGATAGAGATAGAGATAGAGATAGAGATAGAGATAGAGATAGAGATAGAGATAGAGATAGAGATAGAGATAGAGATAGAGATAGAGATAGAGATAGAGATAGAGATAGAGATAGAGATAGAGATAGAGATAGAGATAGAGATAGAGATAGAGATAGAGATAGAGATAGAGATAGAGATAGAGATAGAGATAGAGATAGAGATAGAGATAGAGATAGAGATAGAGATAGAGATAGAGATAGAGATAGAGATAGAGATAGAGATAGAGATAGAGATAGAGATAGAGATAGAGATAGAGATAGAGATAGAGATAGAGATAGAGATAGAGATAGAGATAGAGATAGAGATAGAGATAGAGATAGAGATAGAGATAGAGATAGAGATAGAGATAGAGATAGAGATAGAGATAGAGATAGAGATAGAGATAGAGATAGAGATAGAGATAGAGATAGAGATAGAGATAGAGATAGAGATAGAGATAGAGATAGAGATAGAGATAGAGATAGAGATAGAGATAGAGATAGAGATAGAGATAGAGATAGAGATAGAGATAGAGATAGAGATAGAGATAGAGATAGAGATAGAGATAGAGATAGAGATAGAGATAGAGATAGAGATAGAGATAGAGATAGAGATAGAGATAGAGATAGAGATAGAGATAGAGATAGAGATAGAGATAGAGATAGAGATAGAGATAGAGATAGAGATAGAGATAGAGATAGAGATAGAGATAGAGATAGAGATAGAGATAGAGATAGAGATAGAGATAGAGATAGAGATAGAGATAGAGATAGAGATAGAGATAGAGATAGAGATAGAGATAGAGATAGAGATAGAGATAGAGATAGAGATAGAGATAGAGATAGAGATAGAGATAGAGATAGAGATAGAGATAGAGATAGAGATAGAGATAGAGATAGAGATAGAGATAGAGATAGAGATAGAGATAGAGATAGAGATAGAGATAGAGATAGAGATAGAGATAGAGATAGAGATAGAGATAGAGATAGAGATAGAGATAGAGATAGAGATAGAGATAGAGATAGAGATAGAGATAGAGATAGAGATAGAGATAGAGATAGAGATAGAGATAGAGATAGAGATAGAGATAGAGATAGAGATAGAGATAGAGATAGAGATAGAGATAGAGATAGAGATAGAGATAGAGATAGAGATAGAGATAGAGATAGAGATAGAGATAGAGATAGAGATAGAGATAGAGATAGAGATAGAGATAGAGATAGAGATAGAGATAGAGATAGAGATAGAGATAGAGATAGAGATAGAGATAGAGATAGAGATAGAGATAGAGATAGAGATAGAGATAGAGATAGAGATAGAGATAGAGATAGAGATAGAGATAGAGATAGAGATAGAGATAGAGATAGAGATAGAGATAGAGATAGAGATAGAGATAGAGATAGAGATAGAGATAGAGATAGAGATAGAGATAGAGATAGAGATAGAGATAGAGATAGAGATAGAGATAGAGATAGAGATAGAGATAGAGATAGAGATAGAGATAGAGATAGAGATAGAGATAGAGATAGAGATAGAGATAGAGATAGAGATAGAGATAGAGATAGAGATAGAGATAGAGATAGAGATAGAGATAGAGATAGAGATAGAGATAGAGATAGAGATAGAGATAGAGATAGAGATAGAGATAGAGATAGAGATAGAGATAGAGATAGAGATAGAGATAGAGATAGAGATAGAGATAGAGATAGAGATAGAGATAGAGATAGAGATAGAGATAGAGATAGAGATAGAGATAGAGATAGAGATAGAGATAGAGATAGAGATAGAGATAGAGATAGAGATAGAGATAGAGATAGAGATAGAGATAGAGATAGAGATAGAGATAGAGATAGAGATAGAGATAGAGATAGAGATAGAGATAGAGATAGAGATAGAGATAGAGATAGAGATAGAGATAGAGATAGAGATAGAGATAGAGATAGAGATAGAGATAGAGATAGAGATAGAGATAGAGATAGAGATAGAGATAGAGATAGAGATAGAGATAGAGATAGAGATAGAGATAGAGATAGAGATAGAGATAGAGATAGAGATAGAGATAGAGATAGAGATAGAGATAGAGATAGAGATAGAGATAGAGATAGAGATAGAGATAGAGATAGAGATAGAGATAGAGATAGAGATAGAGATAGAGATAGAGATAGAGATAGAGATAGAGATAGAGATAGAGATAGAGATAGAGATAGAGATAGAGATAGAGATAGAGATAGAGATAGAGATAGAGATAGAGATAGAGATAGAGATAGAGATAGAGATAGAGATAGAGATAGAGATAGAGATAGAGATAGAGATAGAGATAGAGATAGAGATAGAGATAGAGATAGAGATAGAGATAGAGATAGAGATAGAGATAGAGATAGAGATAGAGATAGAGATAGAGATAGAGATAGAGATAGAGATAGAGATAGAGATAGAGATAGAGATAGAGATAGAGATAGAGATAGAGATAGAGATAGAGATAGAGATAGAGATAGAGATAGAGATAGAGATAGAGATAGAGATAGAGATAGAGATAGAGATAGAGATAGAGATAGAGATAGAGATAGAGATAGAGATAGAGATAGAGATAGAGATAGAGATAGAGATAGAGATAGAGATAGAGATAGAGATAGAGATAGAGATAGAGATAGAGATAGAGATAGAGATAGAGATAGAGATAGAGATAGAGATAGAGATAGAGATAGAGATAGAGATAGAGATAGAGATAGAGATAGAGATAGAGATAGAGATAGAGATAGAGATAGAGATAGAGATAGAGATAGAGATAGAGATAGAGATAGAGATAGAGATAGAGATAGAGATAGAGATAGAGATAGAGATAGAGATAGAGATAGAGATAGAGATAGAGATAGAGATAGAGATAGAGATAGAGATAGAGATAGAGATAGAGATAGAGATAGAGATAGAGATAGAGATAGAGATAGAGATAGAGATAGAGATAGAGATAGAGATAGAGATAGAGATAGAGATAGAGATAGAGATAGAGATAGAGATAGAGATAGAGATAGAGATAGAGATAGAGATAGAGATAGAGATAGAGATAGAGATAGAGATAGAGATAGAGATAGAGATAGAGATAGAGATAGAGATAGAGATAGAGATAGAGATAGAGATAGAGATAGAGATAGAGATAGAGATAGAGATAGAGATAGAGATAGAGATAGAGATAGAGATAGAGATAGAGATAGAGATAGAGATAGAGATAGAGATAGAGATAGAGATAGAGATAGAGATAGAGATAGAGATAGAGATAGAGATAGAGAGAGAGAGAGAGAGAGAGAGAGAGAGAGAGAGAGAGAGAGAGAGAGATAGAGAGAGAGATAGAGATAGAGATAGAGATAGAGATAGAGATAGAGATTGTATGTGTGAGTGTGTGTGCATTTGATGTGAATTCGAGGGAATTCGCAGAAAAAATGCTAGAAAGAGGGTATAAAAGCTTACCTTGGCCGGAGAACCCAGGCGAGGCCCTACTTGTGAGTTGGAGTCGTTCACGGTGCCGCACACTTCCGAAGTTTTGTCCAACCGAGTCCAAGAGTTTGCGAGGATTTTTATATAGTTGTTTCTTAATCCAGAGGATTTTCAAGGAACTGGAATGGGTGGAGTTGTGGTAAATTTTGGAGGACGACAGGCGTGCCGAGGAACGAAACGCGTAACTCCCTGTGAACACAATAAAGCTATAAAAAACAGGGTCCAGCCAGCCGGGAGGTGGAGAGCGGTAATATTTCTCCAGATGCTCAAGACGGCCCCAAATGCCTAACCCCTTCCCCTAATTATCTCATAGACCAACCAGTCTTTGATAGCCTGAAGAATAGGCCAAAGAGTAGGCAACAGAGGGAGGTGGAAAAAAAGGAAACTCCTCTGAGCCTTCGCCATTATCAAGCTATTCCTATCCAAAATCGTTTCTGGGCGATTAAAATAGTTTATTCTATAAGCGGTAAATTTACTTTAATTAAATCAGTGGCTAAACTACGGTGGAATGAAAAGGCAGGCATCACCGTCGGGCGATCCTTCGTGACAGGGTGTCTGAGCCAACTCAAACTAAAAAAATAACAAAGAGGCTAAGTTAATTTAAATTTGAGTACAAATGCAACCACCAAAGTATACCTTGATTTATATACAAATGAAACTCATGGGCGCTAATCAAATGATCGAAACTAGTTCCCCGGAGAATCGTGGGTAAAGATGCTCTTGTGCGGCTATGAATACGATCTCAAGTTAAGTTATCGCAAGAAACTCGACTTAAAGTTAGGCTATGTCAACTTACTTGAATTCCGTTGAAAGGTTGGCGTTGCATCACCGAATCCGCTGCAGTTGGGGTGCTCTCACCTGGTGTGCCACAAGGTCTCATGATAACAGCGATGGCGGTTGCTTGATGAAATACAGGAAGTTACATGGAGCGTGAGTAGTGGAATGGAGGTCAAAAAATAGTGGAGGACCCTACCGACCTCAGCAGGAGTCCTAAGAGCGAACTTTAACAATTGTATCCTGAGAGATGCATCTTTCTGCTACGGCAGAATCTTCCTTAAAAAAGTAGCTTCACAAAAGACACAAGGTTATATTCATCATAGGCTAATAAAAAAATGGTTATAGCACTAGCGATGCTCATACGGAGAGGGAGGTATTGCAAATTAAACTCTTGCGAAGTAAAAAGCGAATGAACTTGCTCTTGTCGAGGTCTGAGCAGAACTGCCGAGGGTTGACGCGACCTGTACGCTAGTCGAGTAAGGTTGTAAATTAACATTTCAAGGTTTGCTTGCGCAAGCGCATCGCTTCCAAATCCCAAGAAAGGGTCTTTGTGAGTTACTTATAGAAATTAATTAAATACCAAGACAACTTGATTATGCATTTTACTCATTAATAAATATTGACAATATATCTAATATATTGTACATTGGAGGGGGAGCAGAAACTAGATGAACATTAAGTTTTAAAATGTTCCTTCAGAAAATATAATCAATACGATAAAAGTGAAACATAGAAGTAAGCATAATTAAAAATAACTCATCAAAATAATCAAACAAAATTCGACTGAGTAGCATTGCCTTACTACCTTCTAAAGAGCGTTGTTATTTCACGCGTGCTTACCAATTACGGACTTTTGAGCCTCGCCAATTAAGAATGAGACTGTCCTGGGAGTCTTTAGGATCCCGGTCGATCTGCAAAGATTTTAATATGCAGGCCAAGAAAAGCGGTGGGCGTGCTTTGAAATATACCGGAACCTAGCCCTAGCCTGACGAAATTCAGCCACAGGGAAATCGTTCGGGCGGCGCTTATAGCGCATGTAGGCATAACGCTTCTGTTTGAGAGCTGTCTCACACTCAACTGACCAACATGGAAGTGGTCAGCGTTCAAAACGTACAGACGTCCTAGGAATAGTAGTCAGGCCCACGGCGATGAGGTTGCCGGAGAAGAATTCAACGGCCTCATCTACCGACCTAAACTCCTCGACTGAGATAGAGAATTCAGTCATTTCCTGAAATGCAGGCCACCGCGCCCGCGCCAAGCGCCACCGAGGTGGTATCTCAGGCGGCAGTTGCCCTGAAAATGATATTTGAATGGAAAAGTGATCACTACCATGGAGGTCATCGACCACCCCCCAATCAAAATCAGGCTGTGCATCCGAAGAGCACAAAGATAGGTCAAGGCAAGAAAATGAAGTGGTTCTCGGAAAGTGATGCGTAAACTCATCCACGTTTAGGACACCCATCTCAAGCTCTTCGATCAGATCGGCAAGGACTTGTCCCCTAGGATTTATGGTGTAATCTCCCCAGAGAGGATGCCTGCCGTTCAGATCTTCAAGAAAGAGATAGGGCCTCGGCAACCGTGCCACGACGCGGCGGAAGTCCCCCGCGTCGAAGTCAGCTGACGGTGGAATGTACGCAGAAATGATAGTATACCTCCTATCCAGGTGCAGGTGTACAGCCACTGCCTGAAAGGAGGTATATAAAGAGAAAGGAAGAACGGAGACATCATGCCAGGTGTAAACCACGCATCCCCCAGCCCGGCCATCCCGCGGTTTGGGGTCGCAAGACCCTTATACCCCGGGAGGGCGGGCATGGGGCACGAACCTAGCATGGTCTCCTGCAAAAAGATAGCTAACGGGGAATGGGACGAGACGAGCCTCCGCAGCTCCTCCTTGTTGGCCCGGAGTCCACGGCAATTCCATTAAGGGAATATGCCCTCCAGGCCTAGCTCGGAGAAGACGCAGGGGCCCTCCTCGAACTGAAGAGCCTCACGGGGATGGCCGTACGCTTCCCGGGGGCAGAAACCCTGGAGCTGTTGGCCGGACAAAGCGCAGAAGGTGCTGTCGCCTTCGAGGACTTATTGGGGAAGGTTGGGCTCGCCATGCGAGTCTTTCCCTCCCTCCACCTCGAACCTTAGGCGGGCGTTGCGGCTTCGGAGGCGCGGGGCCCTCTTTTCGAGGAACCACCGTCTCCGAGCCACTCGCTTTACCTCGGGGCGTGGGTGAAGGAGCCGAAGCTCCTTTGTTGCTGTCTTCCTTTCGGGGGACAGCTTTAGGAACCCCCGAAGATGGCCTAGTGACCATCCTCAGGGGTGTTGCCTCCTGTGAATCTAACGACTCGGTGGAGGCGCGTGGCCGTTTCACCTTACGGGAAACGGTCACGCAGGGGGAAGAAGGGGAGGCCCTGGTTTTAGCCGGGGCTGGGTATGAACATTTTTCTCCGCCAGCTTTACCAGGGGGGAGGCCCGGGTTGAGTAGAGCCCGCAGAAGGACTCCGAATGGGCGATTTAACAACCGTGCTCGTTGGCCTGGATGGGCCAGGAGCAGAGGGTGCCTTTCTAACTACTGAGGCATATGACGTCCCAGGCAGAGCCGGGCGCGCCAGGACCAAGTCCTTAGCCTCGCGAAATGAGAGTCTATCCTGGGCCTGAACGGCCAGGATTTCTTTCTCAAGGAGATATGCACCACATTGCTTCGAAGAAGCAGGGTGCGGCTCTCCGCAATTGACACACTTGGCCACACACGATTTGGACTTATCATGTGCGACCTTGGAGCAATTTACACAGACTTCGGGTGACCTAGACTTGGCACGTCTACATGAGCGATTCGTATGGCCGAAGCGGTGACAGTAATAGCACCACCGTGGCAGTGGCACGAATGCCTTTAGGCGGTAGCGGTACCAACCGGCACGTACCGACTCAGGGAGCTTGCCACAGTCGAACGTGACGAACAGTGTAGGGGTGGGTCTCGAGGCCCATCCCTGTTTTCTTATCACACGTTCGACCTTGACCGCCCCATGGTCAGCCAGCTCTAGGGTGATGTCCTTAATGGAGTAGTCAACGAGTTCTTTCGCATAAACTACTCCTTTCACAAAGTTTATGGTAGAGTGCGGCGTCACACTCACCGGGGTGCCATGAAGTATCCGAAGAGCACTTATCTTGGCCGCCTCGGCGGGATTCGCCGCATTCGCCAGAAGGCTCCCGTCCGACAAACAGGCTACCTTTGGCTCTCTACCAATTGCACTAGCTAATCCTCTCCTCTGATGGATCATGTTGCACTTGGACAACATGGTGGCATCAGTGGAGCGAATAACGAGGAAGCGTTTGAAGTCAGCGGGCTCGAAAACGCCAGGTAACCTCTGAATGAGGGGCCCCGATGTCATCGAAGCTCCGCCCTGTGCACTCTTGGTATTAGTCTTAGTCAGGGGCTCCGCAACCGGGGGGGCAGAGGGGGTGGTTGTGCCGATCTTGGCTTGGTCGCTTGCCAGAGTGGCAGCAGACCCATCCGTCCCCGCAGCCCCCGCGGATGGAGAGGAGCCCCGAGTCTTCTTCGTCTTTTTAGTCTTTTTCTTTCTTGGAGAGGAGGGCGGGGAATGAACCCGCTTCTCACCTCCGCCGGCAGAAGCCCCCATGCCAGATGGGCCGGCCTCAGCCATGTCCCTCTCCAAAATGGAGAAGGTCCTGGTAGTCGTAGGGGCACCTGTCGGAAGAGATCCCTCCCCTTCTTTTACTGCCTCGGAGCCCTCGGCCGTTTGAGGCGGACCTCACATAGGGGCGGATTCGGGTTCGATGCTTGGCGCCCAGCCCGGATTTCTCACCATGGAAGGCCCTACCGTCTGAGGCTGGGTCTCCTCAAGGACCATGTCTATCACAGGAGGGGCCTCCAGTTGGCCATCCCCTTCCAGGACATAGCAGGTCCCCTTGGCAGTGTCGCCAGTCTTGTGTGGGGAGGCACAGGCCTTGACCCCGGCAAGGTTTAAAATTCTTGCCAGCAGGTCTTTTGAGGGAAGCGACCGAAGGGGCCTGGCTTCCCTTTTCCCCCTAAGGGGGTTTGCCCTACCGAGCCGCTTCGATGGGAAGCGGCTGGCTAAGGGCTGCCTGCTAGCTTTCTTGGCAGTCCCTTTGGAAAGAAAAGAGAGGACTGCCGCTGGGAAAAGGGAGGTGCCCGAAAGCATCTCCAGAGAAGGGGGGGAGGGGGAGTCCCCTGCACCCGTAGGCGAAGGAGAGGAGTAAGCCTTTTCTCCGGTTAGAGAAATATGGAGTGACCCCCGGCGCAAGCACAGGGGGGGGATAGACCTCCATTTTTTTGGTGGAGCTGCACGAGGGCGGCTCCGTTGATGAGCAAGGGGGAATTAGGGGGAGATTTTTTGTTTTCTCATCATTGGGCATGGTGACCCTATTTGTGCTACGGAACGCAATAGCTCATCACCTCTCGCAGTTGCCCGCACTGCGAGAGGTGCTTACAAGCCCGGCAGAGCCAGGCACCGCCATTCGGGACCACTCCTCCTGCCTGGTGGCCTGGCAGTCCATCGGCATGGCGGCTCCTCCTTGGACATGGCGTAAAATTGATAGAATGTGAAGAGGAGAGGGAAAGGGATGTGAAGAAGGTATGGGTGGGGATGAAGCAGGTTGTTAAAAAACCTCCATCCCGAACCGGAGCTCAGGGGTTAGGGAATAATGTCCCCTCCCCCCTCTGCCCCGATTCGGGGTGCTTGGCTTGAGAAGAAGGTCAGCATCTACCCTGTGAAATTAGAGGCTGACCAGAGAAAGTTGTGGGAGAGGTTGTATGAAAATCGACGAGGTAGGGGAGAAATCGGGCTATCTGAAGGAAGGAAGAGAGGCTAAGCTGGGGCCGGACGGAGCGCTGGATTCCGTCCGCACGGCGGCCAGGATGGCAAATCGCCGCGCCACTTCTGGGGCAGCGAATGCGCCACACAGGGTCATAGATATGACTCCTGCAAAAGCACAGATAAGAAGTGCATGAACTGCAAGGGTCCCCATCGAACGATGGCCCTTAACTGCCCCAAGAGGAAAGAAATAATAAAGAAGAGGGAAGAAGAAGAAAAGAAGAGGAAAACGACCACATACGTGAGCACTGTGCAGAAAAGTAAAGGGATGGCCTCAACTCCTTCACCGATGATCTTCACCAACGATCCTAGTGCAAAAATCCGAATCTGAATTACTCATGCAAACGTGGCAAATGCGGTAAAACCTGGATGCTACAGCCAGGTTTTAAACGCGCTTCTAAAGGCCAATAACTCGCCATCCATCATCGTGCCTGATGACCCCGAATGCTCTCGGGCATTCAAGGATAGCGTTATTGTGAACAATAAAGAGAAAGCCACTGGATTAAAAGAAGTCATAGAATCTCACTCATCGGAGGGATCCGAAGAAGAAAACGAGACTAATGACAAAGAAGAAGAAGAATCCACATCTTTGGATAGTGACGAGTGCCCATGCACTCGCACAAGAGCGACGAAGAGTCGGTCAAAGACTCCTAGTCCTTCCCCGAAGAACGAAAAGCCTTGGCACTCCAGATCCGTCCTACAGGGCAAGAAAAACAAAAAGACCAAGAAGAAACACAGGTAAATACATCTTACAATGGAACGGAACTTACTAAGAATCATGGAAATTAATACCAACGGCTGAGGAGCGAAAAGAACTCTCTACGGAAATTTGTTCAGGGAGATTGATGCAAGATGTCATCTTGATTTCTGAACATGGGATTAACACTCGTAGCTCCAAAATGAAGATCTGGAACTACGACGTATTAATCACGAATTACTCTCAAGAGAGGTACGACGGTGCCACCATCGCCATCAAAAGAAGGATTAAGTACAAGCCAATAAGAAACCTGGAAGAATCCTATATTGCAATAGAGGTCGAACTCGATATAAGTTAGCTTGTCATCGCCACCGGGTACCAGCCGCCGAGACGAGAATATTTGCCAATCCATTCTCTCTCTGGCCTATTTGGCAGAAGGACACCCACCATATTATTGGGGGATCTTGATGCCAGATGTCAGGAATCTGGGTACAGGACCTTCAATGGAAATGGAAGGTGCCTGGATACTATGATGGACCGAAATATGGTCCATAGAATAGGCCCGGGCTTCCCAACCTATACTCGAGGAAGAAGTGCCACAAAACCAGACATTTGTCTGGCTAATCGTCAGCTGCCGTTCAATTACTACATGAAACCAGTTCAGGTACCATGTAGTGATCATATAGGGATCCTACTTACCATTAACAGGAACCCTATACAAGTTCCAGCTCCAGTCAGAAAAGACTACAGGAGAGCAAACTGGGCACGGTACGTGGGTCTTCTAGAGGCTTATCACCCACCAAATCTGGACGAGGGCATTCTCGAGGAGATAGACGAGGCACTCGACGACCTCAACGAACATCTAATTATTGCAGATAGGGCTTGCATCCCCAAAACCCAGTATAAAACCATCTCCTCATACAGGTGGACTGGGTATATGAAAGAACTGTACACAGAATTGAGAGTTATGTACGGGTTAAATATAACAAATGCAACATTTGACTCGCTACAACGAAGTAGAGAGATCAAGGAAGAGCTCAACCAGTTGATCCTCGAACAACAACAGAGACAATGGGACGATGCGATCGAGAGCCTCGATCAAGAAGCATCTCCCAAGGACTTTTGGAAGAAAGTCAAAAGTCTCAGAGGATCATCTGGAAAAAAGAAGAAAATGGAAATCCAAAAAGAAGATGGATCCATTGAAACTGCAGAAAATATCATCGAAGTGATATTCCGGCGTTATTGGGAAAAAATCTTCAGCATATCGGAAGATGAAAACGAAGATTTCGATATAGAGTTCGAAAACAACATCGTAGACGAGCTTAACACGGAAATACATCGAACGCATCCTCATCACCAGGTGGATAGACTGCGTGACGGAGACGCCGAGATCACCGAAGAAGAGATCCTTGGCGCACTCCGCTTATTCCCACAGAAAGCCCCAGGCCAATCGGGGCTTACGAAGGTAAACTTCGAAAAGGCACCAGCTAACATCATCAAAGGAATGAGACGTATTTTTAACGCATGTCCGAATACAGGGTACTTTCCAGATGCTTATAAGACGGCAAAGATGATCTTCTTGCCCAAGCATGCAAAGGACCCAACGTTGAGAGAGAGCTACCGTCCAATTTCACTCCTGGAATTTGGCGGAAAACTCTTTGAGAAGATCCTCAACGGGAGACTGGTGTCTTACCTGGAAGAAAACTCCCTCTACAACCCATGTCAATTCGGGTTTAGGAAGAAGCGAAGCACGGAAATGGCAATTAATGTCATAACGAAAAAGCTTTCCTCAAGCCAAACGGGACAGGAGTTATGTAGATATCGTTTGTCGGGATGTATCAAAGGCGTTTGATAAGGTGTGGTAACGGGGCATGCAGTATAAGATATTACGGCTGGGTCTAAGTGAAAACTTGGAAAGAACTCTCTGTGACTACGTCATGGAGAGAGCGGCATATGTCAGTCTAGGGTGCACGGACGGACCAAAGTTTCCGCTCACTGCGGGCCTCCCGCAGGGGGTGTATGTCCCACACCCTTTACTCGATATACACCGCGGATGTCCCAGCCCCTGTGTACCCCTCTTCCCTCAATATTCAGTATGCCGATGATTTCAGCCAGATAATCGTATCTCCATTGAGGAATGCGTCATGGCAAGCTTTCATGACAGCGATGGAAATCGCGAACTTGAACAAATACGAGGCTCAATGGAAGATAAGAACAAACCAAGAGAAGTTCAAGGTGGTCCCCATTGGACGCACCCTAAGAGCAGACGTGCGTGTGGGAGATACGTGATTTTCCTACACCAACGAATGCAATGTACTCGGTATGAAAATCACCTCTACCGGGTACAAGAAGCACGTCAAAGAAAGAATTTCTCGAGCCTCGGCCGCGGTCAGAACTCTATATACATTTAGAAATCTACGTGGAAGCAACAAGAAGATCTACAATGCCCTTGTAAGATCTACGTTGCTTTACCCCGCCTCCACCCTCTCATGTGTCTCAAAAACACAAAAGAGGCGACTCCAAGTAGGGCAAAATAAATGCATGTACCTAATCACGGGTACACGCAGGCAAGAAAGAAGAAGGCAAGAAGATCTGCACAGAGAGGCGAGGATAATTCCCATTAACAAGGTGATCGAAGAACGGACCCGGAAAATGCAAGAACTGGTTAATCGGGAATTGAGTGATGAAGTCACCCAGATGATTAACCAGAACAGAAAAGCAGACTGTCGCGCCAGATTTTCCAGCTCCGCCAACCGAGTGGCTGGCGGGAGCGAAGTGCCGTTCTACGCATAATGAGATATATTACCTGAAAACCAACAAAGAAGAAGACAACCGAAGAAGATAAATGAACTCACAACTAAGACAATATTCACCGATGTAAATAATCTCAAACCAAGATTATGAAAACCCCCCGATTTCGATGATAATCAACCAACTTTGAAGAAACAAGAAAACTAAAAAACACACGCACACAAAAAAATACCAAAACATTAAGCACGCACTTAAATGCATTAAAAAACCCAAACAAATAAGCAATGCATAACATACACAAAAATAAACTAAAAATTATTAAGACAAATGGGCCATAAATAATTATTTATATTATTAATAATTATTAAAATCTACAGAAACAACATAGAATACACGCTACCAAAAAAAATAATAAAAGTGATAGGTCTGATCACCAGGCTCTAGCATCTCTTTGCACCCTACCACACTTCTTTCTCTTTTCCGTGCTTGTCTATTTTCTCTATCTACCCACACACCCTATCGTAATCCCTTACATGCACCCACTTTAACGTAATCAATCAATCCAGAAAAATATATGAATTTAAACAATCATAATCAAAAATTTATATATATGCAAGAAACAAATCCAAATATACAAATATAAATATTTACACAAGGTTTTCGGCTGCTAGTTGTTGCTTATTAGCAATTAAGGCCTGAGATTTTGCCTTTCGCGACGGTCTCGAATTATTAGGAGGCGAATTTACCTCAACAGGGTGGGGGAAGGGGGTCAATTTGAACTGATGAATTTTGGGTTTTGTCGCAAAATAGTATAGGAATTACATCAGATGGATGTTTTTTTACGATCTCTTGGCTTGATTTTTCAAGGACTATCGCATTAATTTCATCTGCGTTATTTCTTTCTAAATCGGTGACGATGCCATAATCATGTTTTATTTAATTGCAACGATATCTCAGACTTTTAATTGACTTCGAGATTGATTTTAATACTGGTTAGGACGGTTGGTTGCTTGTTTTTCGAGTTCCGCGATAAACTCTTTCTCATACGCGGCAAAAAGATTGTTTCGAATTTTGGTTAAATCTTTAAACCTATCATACAAAGTTTCCTCGTTCGGTTGCCATGAGTGGTCGTCTATCTCTTCAGGTGAATGCAAAGGCCAAACGTTGAAAACAGGTACAAGGTAACCTCGCAAAAGAATCTCTGGCGTGAGCGCGAACGGAACGTCCAGATCGACAGCACTTGAACTTAAGAAATGCTTAAAACTCGTTGGTCTCTTATTAACTAATGATTTACTTTCTGCCACAGCAAAAATGAAGTCGTCGAATTCAACGACTCTGTTACCTATCGAGGAGTACAAAACATTTTTTGTTTATCCCACCAGAGAGTATATCGAAGAAATATAGAATGATTCTCTCAAAATTGCTATTAATTTGAATACTTGCGCATGCTGAGTAGCTTTGTGAGCATCAACTATGAGTGATCTCGTTATATTGCACGCTTTTGGAATTAAAATAGGACAACTGAGAGAATTTTAGGTTTTAATCACAGGCATTTTGGTTTGACTCTGATTAAACCATCCTTATCAATGAACAAATTGAGCTGCGTTACGATCGGGTCTGGCTTTGAGACTGTCCCTCCAAAAAATGAAAACACTGAGAGATAAGCCTTTTCCCGTGATTTCTGGATCAAGTACAATTTGCTTTCGTAAAGCAAGTTTCTTTTCCTCATAAAGTCACTTTGACAAATATTGTGGAGCATGCTTCGCAATGAAATTACGAATAAAAACTTTTACAAGAGATAAAATCAGTGTTGCACACTTGAATGACGATTATATGTCTTAGTTAATAATGCATTCTTTAGTTTTCGGACGATTGATAGCGAAGACATTCGTTAATTTGCGTTCCTTACCGACTGTAAAAGATTCTAAATCGCTTTGTAGAAATTCCGTTTAAGGACCGGAATGAAAGTTATACCTTGATAAGACAGCACCTGAGGTTGGTCTACTTGCAAAGTCGGCTGGGTTAGAACATCCGCTGATGTGACGAAATGTCATCGGAATTTCTTCACACGTGCAAAGTATACTATTTACGCGATTATTCATAATAACTGACTTTCGTTAAATTTTCCTTGAGTAAACGTTTTAGACTTTAACCAACTAAGTGAAATACTTGAGTCGCTGTAAATTTCTACATCGACTACTGAACTTGATTTCATAGCATTCGTTAGCGATTGGTAAACTGATGCAACGACTTCTACATATAATGACAGCGCGTCGAGTTATATAACAGGTATTGAATTATTTAAGAGGTCCTTTCCGCAGAACTTGTTCTTTGACAAAATGAAGGAGAGTTCTCTTGTAGTTTTTTCAAAAGGTACAATGTCATTCCTTAACAGAGTTTGGTTGCGTCAGAAGAACCTAACAAAAGATAATTGTCTTCACGAGAGCCAACGCATCGCGGAATTTAAACTTCTTGGTGGCCGTTTACCTGAGCACAGATTAAGCGCCATTCTTTCTGTAAACTATCGTTGATAATTGCGTCCCATTTGAGTGCAAGATCAGTCTGAAATTTTGGAAGGAAAAGTCGTGCTCGAATCAACAAAGGAGTGTAGATTTCGTTCATGTCAAATTGTGAATTGACTGTTTTCAGAACTGTACGTCGAGTATTTGTATCTCGATTTAGTTCTAAACGCTTGCATTTTATTTCGTCCGACATGCGATTCCGAAGAATACCGAAAAATTCCGTAACCTCCTCAGTCGTGATACCAAATTTTTTATCAATCTTTTCCTGAAGGGTCGGAAGATTGGTATAAAATTTCTGGAGGTTGAATTGATATTCCTTAAAAATTTCAAATGATTTCTCGAAACAAAATTCCATCTGAGAAGCGTTTGGCGAAGAATAGCTTAAGTTATCCATATAGCACAAGGTCTATATTCGTTTTTTCAAAGTTTTAACCGATTCTTCGCCTTGAGTTGTGTTGTACATCAGCATATAATAAAGAGAAGTTAACAGAATATTCGGACTAAATCGAAGACCAAACGCGCAACGACGAAATCGATCAATTTTCACACTAAAATCACCTTCAGAAACATTTCTAAACCACATAAACAGTAACTTGTTAGCATCTGATTCGCAAAGCTTAATTTGCAAAAAAGCCTTGCACAAGTCAAAAGTCAAAAGGTATTTGTCGAACCTTAACAAAATCAAAGAGTCAAACAATGGCAAATTTAAAGTGGCTCCTGGCATTGACACTTGATTATGGCTTAGCTGCCCATTTCGCTTTTCGCACAAATTACTCAAAAAGACTATTTGAGTCTTAGTAGATGACTCTTTGGTCACAGCAGAATGAGGAATGAACGAGGCATTCGAATTTGATTTCAAAAAGGCATCAGGGTTCTCAACCTTTTCAATGATTCCGTCTGCTAACTGCTTTCGAATGATGTCGTCATAGTCTTTGAGCGTAGCGTCGTTTTGGTTCAACTTGGACAAGGTTGAGTCAAGAATCTGTTTTGCTAAAAAGTAATTGGAGGCTAGTCTATTTAAATTCTTGTTCCAAAGTGCTGGGGCGATAATGCCACCGGTTTCGTCACGCTTAATATCGTGCAAAATTTGGTCAAACAAAAACCAATCAAGATGCCTGAATTTTTATGATCGCTCGTCATACACGTTTAAGCCCTGCATTAGAATTTGATTGAGACGTTCATCTTTTGCAACGTCGATAGACTCGACCAAGATAGTCGTACCATGATTAATAAACGACTGTGGTAGTCAAATTGATGATTAGTAGTCGGTACCAGCGTCTTTAAGGCACTCATCGTTTCCTAAAAGCGAAGGAACTTTCCATCCAATTAAAATACCTAAGGGACTCACCATAGAAACTGACAGGTTCTTTCCATACGCGTTCCCGAATGAGCGACTCGCAATAGGTAGATATGACAGATTATCGCTACCTAAGAGTATTTTTGCGCATCCAACGTGGTCTGAATCACCGAGTTTTTTGTCCGCAAATTGGTAGCCTTTCTTTTTTAACTTCGAGACTACCTCAGAAATACCTCTAAGTTTCAATCTATGTCAATTTTTGGAACACAAATGGCCTCAATTTCACATTTTTTGCTACCCATACAGATAGGAACTTTCACCTTTTTAGTTTTGAAAGACTTTTTCGAATTGAAGCCAGGTAATGTTAATGTATTTGTCAAACTCTAAGCCCGCGCTTTCAGCCAAAGCCGAATTGATCTATGAATCTTGAAAGCAACTATCCAACCACGCTCGTTTTTCCAGAACTTGACCAGCGCTGGTCTCGATCGCGGATGGAAACGACGGAAGAATGACGTCACTCGGACAGTCTTTCGATGAGATCGACAAGGTTACCTTAGTTACCGATTCCGTCAACTGTGTTGTCGGAGAGCCACTTTGTTCTGCAGGCTTATCATTAGATTTTGCTTTCAGTTGAGTTTGATGCTTTTGTTTAGCTCAAAGCGAAGAAAGATGCGTTGATTCTTTGCACTTGCTACAGGGATAACGAAACTTAAATTTGCATGCAGAAGTCTCGTGAATTCCAGAGCATTTTGTGCAGCGCTTTACACGAAAGTCCGGCGAGGAGTAAGCAGAACACGTACCCAACTTGTGGTTGCCATCGCACATTCGACAACTTTTAGAGTATTTTTTCGATTAAGATGGGAACGAGTTCAAGGTGGCGGCAAGCACAATGGTTTTTGAGGGAGAAACAGCCTGAGCATGCTCCGAAATTCTTCTTTCGGCTTCATAAATTTTATCTAGGATTTGAGCTACATTCGGTCTACTGCTGTCAGTTAAGACCCTTAATCTTTCGTGATATTCATTGTTCAAGCTATTCAAAAGGAAGTAGCAAATTAAATCTTTCAATTTAATGTCGAGAGTATTAATGTGTTCTTTTAATTACGTCGCGTCTTTAACCCAACTATAAATATCGGAAGGATCAAGCTTCAATTCTGTAAGTTGAGCGATGGCCGCGTCTTTTTGTAAATCCTTATCGTCATACGCTTTGTCAAGCTATTTTACCGCTTGTGAATACGTCATATTGTAGCTGCTGACTAATTTCACACAGGATATTGCTTTACCATTAATATGCTCAACTAACAAGAGATATTTCTCGTACTCAGTCAAATTCGATTTGCTCATAAGTGCATTGAACTGAGTAATAAATTTTGTTTAAGGCAAGCGGTTGGAATCAAATTGAGGAAGACGAACCTACGGAATAGTTGAATCCCCGTGACAGCGATGAGATGCTTGGGTTGAAGCCTGCGGCGCTTGGGCCCCAGAAGTAGAAGCCATCGATGCATTTAAACTGTCAAACTTAATTTCCAACTTAACAATTGCTGCCACTAACTTATCCGACAAAGCATCGCATAATTTCATTTCTGTGACATGCGTTTTTCGATCCCAAAGCTTTAATTCAACATGTCGTCCTTGATTTTGGAATTCCATTTTTGTATTTTCTCTTGGAAGTCACTAATTTTAGTTTTCAGAGTCATGACCTCTGCAATGTCGCCTACGCTAACAACATTTGAAACCAAATCCACATTAGTTATAGCTATAGCTCGAGATGCCCCGCTGTTATCAATGAAACTAACTAAACTCTTTACTTGCTTCGATTGAGTTTCTTCGTTAAGTTACGCTTTGTACGCGAGGTCGAGATCGTCGGCAACAGAAAGATCGAAAGCCATATTTACTGCGCTCGCTTGCTCTCATGATGACGGCGATGGCGGTTGCTTGATGAAATACAGGAAGTTCCATGGAGCGTGAGTAGTGGAATGGAGGTCGAAAAATAGTGGAGGACCCTACCGACTTAAGCAGGAGTCTTAAGAGCGAACTTGAACAATTTTACCCTGAGAGATACACCTTTCTGCTCCAGCAGAATCTTCCTTAAAAAAGTAGCTTCACAAAAGACAAAAGGTTTTATTCATTATAGGCTAATAAAAAAAATGGTTTAGCACTAGCAATGCTCATACGGAGAGGGAGGTATTGCAAATTAAACTCTTGCGGGGTAAAAACGAATCAACTTGCTCTTTCTTGTTAAGGTCTGAGCAGAACTGCCGAGAGTTGACGTGACCTGTACGCTAATCGAGTAAGGTAGTAAATTAACATTCCAAGTTTGCTCGCGCAAGCGCATCACCTCAAAATCCCAAGAAAGGGTCTTTGTGAATTATTTTTAGAAATTAATTAAATACCAAGACAACTTGATTATGCATTTTACTTATTGATAAATATTGACAATATATCTAATATATTGTACAGAAATAGGAAGGGAAACTCACTACGCTATCCTTATTTGACTTACATGCGTTCATTTAGATTTATTTTATGTATATATATTTATATAATTGCAATCTTACTTTTCATATTGAAATGAGAAGCAACCGAGAGATTGTGAAAAATAATTGGTAACCTAATATCTTTATTTACAAATAAGTCTCACTACAGAGACAGACCTAAGAACTGCTCTGCCATTCAAGGAAGGTAACAAAAGAGGGACGCCCTGTGTCGAGCGAAAATGAAAACAAAAATGTACTATAAATCTCCTAATAGTGTAGACAAAAAAATAAGAAATAAGTTTATATATGCAACATTTGTCGATTGAAAAATAACAAAACCCACGAGGTAAGATTTAGGTAGACGAGAGAATCATATAAAGAAAAAAAAGGGGCTCCAGAGGAAGAGTGAAAGAAATGTTATGAAGCTAAACTGCAATAGTACCTTTGTAGTTCTAAATAATAGAACATGGGAGGCATATAAACATCTAAAGAATGAGTTAGTAAAAATAGCAGAGACACTCAAAATTTCTTTGGAAGAGAAATATGATGGTAGTAAAACTGAATTTGTGGAAAATAAAAAAAGGCTATTATATAATTGTCTTAAATCCTTATATTCTTCATGTAATCCTTTATTTTTTGAAAATAAAATAACTATGGAAACTATTTTCTAGTTATTGAGCAAGCAACCAGACCGTGATCCTTATGAGCGGGGCTCATCGCCACCCCTTGATTAAAAAGCAGTTTTACAATCATATGACTTTTGATTAGGAGGATAAGGTCATCGTATATCAGGTGTACACAATGGTAGATAGACCCTTGCATTCTAAAAGTGGTTGGAGGTTTTTCATCCCAAACGTGATGACCACTTCCCAAAGTAGCTCTTGTTATTCCCCAAGAATGTGGGTGGGGGATATCTTGAATCCTTAAACTTCTCTTTAGTTTTTCTTCTATTCAAATGTACTCATCACTTTTATTCAACATTCGAACTCCATTAAAGAAGATTGAAAAATGTATGGAAATCTCCTTCTTGGTGCCACACTGCGAAGTAGAGAGCTACTTCACAGTAAGGCTGAGGTGATTGCACCACTCAATGCAAGCGAGCACTAGAGACCGGTTTCGTTTTGAAGCCAAGGTGATACCACTTACTGCAAGAGACCATTATAGAGCTTCTTCGAAGTAAGCTGAGGTGATACCACGATATGTTTGGTTACAATCTATTAATTTTAAAACTGAAGTTACTCTAGAACATTTGAAAATTTTGAAAACTTATCTCCGATTCCGTCTCATTTTAGACGTATTCTATTTGACACATTGTGAAAAGGTTTGCTAAAACTCAAGTAAATTACTCATTGATTTTCTGTCTTAAGGAATTTTTTTATCTTAAAGAATAAAAATTATAGTAAATTTGTTAGACATGATCTCCCTTTTCTAAACGCATGATGATCATCCATAAGTACCCCATACACACACTTTCTAGATATCCCCAAATCCCATTTTACCTATTTTCTCTAGAATATTACAGAATAGGGAAGGTAAGTTTACTGGTCTAAAGTTATCTACATTATGGGGAGGTAAACACTTCTTTCCTAGACTAATCAGAATCATGTAGTATATTAAATGTTTAGGCTCTTTTCTGTAAATATTGAAGCAAAATAGTCATTAATTACCTCAACTATTTCCTCATATGTAAATCGCATAATCCTTTTATATTTAACAGGTCTTATTTTGACTCTGCTGGATTTATTATTTATTTTTAAGAGATAAAGAGCTTTTTCAGGTCGTTTTTGCTATGTTTAGCTACTTTAATTTCTGGTAATCTTTAGCTTTTCTTTAGAATCATCTTTATCTCTTTTCTAGTCAATCTTTAATGATTTAAAATTTCAAAGATCTTCCCTACCTATAACTTCTGTTATGCCCTTTTCTTCTGAGAAATCTTTCTTGCTTTGTCCTGATTCCACCCTATTGGTTTCCCACATTTTTTCCTAATGGTCCTTATTGGAATAAATTACTTCTGGACTAAATTTAAAACAGGATTAAAATATTTTTAATCTCATAAGCATTCCTACATCCGAAGTCTAAGTCTCAATTAAGCAAACTTAGCAAGTTTCAAAGCTTTTCGTTTTTCTTCTTAGCAAAATTAGAAGCTTTCGTAGCATTTGTAAATATTTTACCTTTCTAGTTCCCATGTTATAACAAAGTATCTGATAATCATTATTTCTTAATGCTTCCCAACGGTAAATTTCTGAACCGAATGATGATCGTTTGATAGTTCACCTAATATATTGGCACTCAGAGGTCATTATTTAAGGAATTGATTAAAAAAATATCATCAAAACATTCTAAAACTTAAACTAACTCCATCCATTTCTGTTTTATTTTCTAGGCCATAGAGTTGAAATTAAAGTCCCCCAAATTAATTGCATTTACTTCCCATCCTTCGCTATCAGATCATCTCATAAATAATGTCTAAATTTGGATTAGGATAAGAAGGTAACTAAATTTCATGTCTATTAGAATTTATTCCATCACTGCATGGGTTGTAAATTCCGGAAGAGGTGGTAATCAGATGAAACAAAGTCATGTTAAGAGGAAGTGTGTATGTTTTGCCAGTCAAAGTCTTCCATCATTAAGATAGAACAGGACTCGTTTGCGACTGATCAGATAAGTCTTACTTTCTTAAAAAACAGCGTTTAAACGGTATAACAGCTGGCAATAGATGTATCTTGTAATCGTTTTTTTACCTGATAGCAATTTAAAACCCATCAAACCAACAGAATGCTATCAAACATCAAAACTTTCCTGCAATGGAGATCTCCTTTGGGTTGGGGTTTAGCAAGTTCCTACCGTTAAACCATCGTGTGTGTCCCTTTTCAAGACCTGTAAGATATCTATTTTTAATTTCTAGTCACTAATGGTTACATAAATGATAAGGGGAGTTAAAGAAACTGCAGAGAAGTGCAAATACTTACTCTGGCTTTACTCTCGGGGTCCAGCAAATTATGAAGAACGCATTTTTCATGGTGTGGCAGATGACTGAACTGTTCAATTGTAGGATTTCAGTTTGGTGGATAATTCTTTACCCGTAACAGCCTAATTTTGAGTCCAGATAAATCTAATGACACTAGTTTTCGGACATTACTCTTGGGATGAGCTGATAATTTCCCTTGACATTAGTAAATCGGAATCCCCAGTCTTTTCAGGTGATCTGTAAAATACATCCAAATGTACCATCTTATATTTACCGAACTAAATATCTATCAAGACTGAATCAGCTTTCCCTAGTGAACTATTTACATTTGAAACAATACTGTTTTGTATATAAATTATTCTCCCCGATCAGGCCTACCTGCCCTTTGACTAATGTGAATGTTGTAACCGTGTAACTCGATTTCACATATATTTCTACTAAATTTGACTACATTAAGGCAATATTCTGTTGCACATATTATGCCTATCTAGATCCTAATAACATATAACTGAATAACTCATCCTTTTTGTTTGTAAGAACATTTGTAATAAGAAAACTTAATCCTTTTATCGCTGAAGTAATTCTTTTGACCAGAATGCCATCACATTTATCATCTCCACACCTATCTCACTCGCAAGATAGTAAGGGAAAGAGAATGGGTTATTCTGCTTATGAATTTTTACATTTCCATACAGATATCCTAGTGTGTAATCGCCGATATGATCTTTTGAAAGTGAAGTCCTTATAACACCAGAGATACGTAAGGCCATACGTAAGCTCTCTAAAAAACAACAAAGAAATAGTCATAAGAAAAGCTGACAAATCCAACGTATACGTCATTCTAAACAAAGAAGAATATAACAACAAATTAATTACCATCCTAAGTGACACCACTAAATTTAAACGTATAAAAAAAGATCCAACAGAAGACTTAAAAAAGAAAATAAATAGACAAATAACTAAAGCTAATGCACTCATCGGAGGACTTCATTTCCAAAAGATCGTTGGCGATTACACACCAGGATATCTGTATGGAAATGCAAAAAAACATAAGCCGAATAACCCATTGAGACTCATCATTTCTCAAGTCACGACACCAACGTACCGTTTACCTAAAATCCTAAATGAAGTAATAAAACCGTACATCCCTTCGAAATACAGCATAAAATCCACGGGGGAATTTATTGATATACTCCACTCTATAAGACCGGCAGGGCTAATAGTATCACTTGATATGGAAAGCCTGTTTACGAACGTGTCTATCGCTCAGACCATCGACATTATAAAAAAACGTGTACCACCATCCAATAATTATTTCAGACCGATGACTGTGAGCATTAAAACTTTAGGTAAATTGGCGTAAAATCAAGTATTATTTCAGAAAGAGATGTGTTAGTTTTGCTGTTTTCTCCTGTTATTTTTTCTAACATATGTTCGTTCTAAATAGTTTCATTTTAAATAAAAAAAAATGTTAATTTTGATCGCAAGTTTATTTTTACTATATTACTTCTCAAAATCTTGTAAAATATCTACATATATTTTGTATTTATAGAGCAGAAATTCTTTAAATTTATCAGTATAGCCCCTGTAGATGACCAATGTGGTTGAAAGGCGCCTCGGGCGAATAATAAATAATGATTTAAAATTATATTTATGGTCCTGCCTCTTTTAAGGGTTAATCATTTATGAAAGTTATCAAGAAACTAAAAAATGCTGTCAAATATAACAATTACTATATCCAACATGGCCTCTTTATAAAATATATATGTATATATATATATATATATATATATATATATATATATATATATATATATATATATATATATATGTGTACATGCACTGTTAAATGTTGAAGTCTACAGCAGTGGCAGCGTTATATATTTTAACTTGTATTCTCTTTATTTTTCTTACAAGTTTTTTGTCTTGGTCTTGTAGGCGAGAAAAAAACATTCGCAGAAGACATTTTATTCCGAGATCCCTTTTGACCGTGGTCGGTCATCTTCGGGGAATGAACAGAAATGGAATGACTTACAGAATGTTACACTATGTATACTTTCCTACTGAAACACAAGAGTTATATATATATAGATATTGGTGTACGATGAGAGTAGGTCCTCTTTTATACATGTTTTGTTAAAGAGCAGGTTGTTTTTCGACCTTACCAATTTTATTTTAGCATGTTCTAACTGTCGAATGCAGTTTTTTTATATGAGGCTAAGGATTAAAAATCAACTGAGGAAGATCCATTTTATAACAAGCCTTCTGTCAGAGGTTAGAGAAGGTTTATTGTAAAGATTTTATAGAGAAAGGGACTTATACAACCGCCTTGTGATACCCTCGCCTTGATTTCCAACTCCGGGCCATTGAAGCCTTAAATGTGCACATACGCTCTCCTCTTCATTATGTAATCGCAGAGTATACTTTCTACTATAAGGTCGAGTCCTAGTTGTATAATTTTGTATTGCAGGCCTCTCTTCCATAATTTGTCAAAGGCATTTTTTACGCCTAGGAGTACCAGATTTCCGTGGCGTCTTTCTGCTTTTACTTTTACTAACTTCACGGTGATAACCGCTAAAGCCCTGTCAGTTCCTCGCTTCCTTCGGAAACCATGTTGTTGGTTATTGTGAGAATTATTATCCTCGAGGAACCTATTCACCCTGTTGGCCAATATCTTCTCAAAGACTTTGCCTGCAAATTCTAAGAGAGATATAGGCCTGAAGTTAGCTGACTGTCCGGAGGCTTACCGGCTTTGGGAATGAATATAATTTTTCCTATCTTACAGTGGTCATGGAAGTAGCCCACGTTCAGGCATGTATTCATGATATTCATAAATCCCAGTAAGATGTTAGGTGGGGCTCTTTTGAAAATTTCACGTGTCAGTGTTGTATGCCCAGGTGCTCGTTGACGAAAGGATTTTAAAGTTTCAGAGTGTTCCTCGGCAGTAATTTTACTGCCGTATTCCTCCATATTTCTTTCCTGCGGTATAAAAAGGCGAGGATAGGGTCTCTGAATCTGGTAATTTAGTTCGTCAATAGTTCTATCCGCGAAGTCTAAATCAAAGTTGTCATTCTCCTCCGGGGCTATGTTAATAATAGATGCCCAGAAGAGTCTGAATTCTTCCTCGATTTTTTCTGTCTCCGAAATTTCTGTGTTGTCTCGTGTGAGTTTTATTGATGTTTGCGGTTGTCCTCATTTTTGTCCTTTTAAAGTCTGCAAGAGTGTTCATGAGTCTTTTGCGAAGTTAAGTATTTTTAGTAAACTGTCCCAAAGTACACTCTGTTGGTCGCTGATAAGTGTCATTAGTTCCTCGCATATTTGGTATGTTCGTCTGTGTGTAATGATGTTGGGGTCCAAGAAGGGGCAGGAAGAGTTTTATATTTGACTCGGAAAATGGCTTCCTTATCAGCTTTTATAAAATGATCAGTACCTTTATCCAACTCCTCGTTGATTTCTTCTAAATTGGCATTGATTAAGGGGTCGACAATGTAATTTTCGAGGGGTTGTTTATAAGCATCCCGGTTGCGCGAAAGTAAGTCTTGCGTTCTTGGATGAGGACTTGGATATGGGCGATTTAAATTTTAATGAGGATAGCCTGGTGTTCGCTAGGGACATGATAGCCCGGTTATTAGTAAAGAAAGTGCTGGTGAGCACTATGCCCGGTTTTGTGGCTGCTGTGTGTGTAATGTTTGTGGGAAAGTTTAGTCAAATTTTTGTCATAATTTGCCTGTAAATATGTGTCTCGAGATTTCTGCCTGCTTGGTTGGTCGACTTATAACTTGAGACAGCACTCCTCGCATTGCGGTCGCCGGCAAAAAGAACGATTCTGCCGTGACCATAAAGCTGCAGAAAGTTATGGAGGAGTAACTACTCTATCTATGGGGGCTGGTACCCTATTGCCAGGACCACGGGGCCCACTGCCCTACGGACCTCCCAGGCTATGTATCATTTAATTGAGGCCACTTATTATAATTCTGAAGTTAAGACCTCTTTTTACAGTAATTGCACAACCGAAGAATCGTGGTTCTCCGCTGTGAATTTTGGTTATGACTTCGTAGAGAAAATTTTTTATCCTGTTTAGGTGTGTGTTTATCCTGTGCTGTGAAATAAATACAGCGTCTCGGTCACATTGTCCTATTATATTACCATAAAGTAATTTTTGTTTGTCAGTCTAACCGTTCAAATTAAAATGTAATAGTTTTAGTTTGTCCATTGTCAGTTCCAGATAGATTCTTGTGTATGTTTATGATGTTTAAGGCTTATTCTCTTACGAACTTGGGCCTTTGTTGATTTGATGGTGGCGAATTGTTTTTCCTGTTCATTTTTTCTATATTCACCGTCAGTAAAAGTAGTGAAAGATTCGGAGCCATTTTGATTAAGCCTCGGAGTAAAGCCTCCTCGACTTCTCGTTCCGTGCAGTCGTCCGATGGGAATTCCCATTTGTATCTTCAGGATATTATACCGTCAGTTACATAAATGCTAGTCTTCTCCTTTGGGAAAGGGGACCTTTCGGAGGCATAAGCGTTCAAGGTTATTTTCTTAGAATGGTACAAGTTGCCTGGATTCCCTCTTACAAGAAGAATATGATCTGGGACGTCTCTGAGGCTGTGAGGTTTTCTGGGGATGGGGCAAGTGCGCATCTCCCATAAGGCCTCGCAGTCTCAGTCTCCGGCCGAAACTTCCATCTTACCTGGTTCGTGCGTATGTGTGTTTTCTTGTTCAGTCTCTTGTGTACTGTTGTGTTTCCCCGTGCATGTATTGGCGTCTCTTGCTACCCGAGACTGGATACTAGGATCTCTGGAAAGAGCTAAGGCGGTCCGGGGGTGGGGAGCTTCTGGCACTTAGTCTCGCACTGGGGTTTGAAACTAATCTTAAGTTTTTCTTCCAACTGTCGATTATCATGGAACCACATTTCCTGCATCCCTTTATGCGTCAGAATTCTATTAAGCTCTTTTGCAAAGGTCCCCAGAGAGGATAGATTTTTAATGTGAGCATAATAATTGCAACACACAATTTTGGTCGAATTTTCATTCTCGACGTGCAGATATGTTTTGCTCTTTCTTGACTGAGCATGCCATAGAAAGCGTCTTATATGCTCTTGCGCAGTTCAGGCACTTCAAAGAAGTGCTATTGAAGCCCCTCCATGAATGTGTATCCGATGATCATATGGAGCATAAAAGAGCTTTCTCTTTGGGGCAGTTTGCAGTAGTGTGCTCCTCGTATTTGTAATACTTGAAGGACATCTGGAGGTCGATAAACTCCTCTAGTTCGATCTGCTCATAGCAGGCGCGGACGTTGAAGAGGAGTAAATTAGCCTCCGCAGCTTTATTTGCAATAGCCGTGTCAGTAAAAATGATTTTGAAAGCAAGCGTAATCCTTGAATTTAATTATTTCTGCGACCTTCGCCCAGGTGATCCCCCCCAACCCATGGATATAGGGGGCGAAGGAAGACCCTATGGTAAGTGTTTATCGTTGACGGTGTCTGTGGTTTGAGATTAATGCTCTGCAAGCATTCTGCAGCTTTTGTGGAGGTGAGTGCTTCGCAGTTAGCCTCCTTGGCGCATATAGCCGCATATCCATTATGTGTATCGATCAAATGGACAAGCGCTACATTTAAATCTCCATAGAGTTTTGCGAAGACCCTCCCACGAACAGTCTTGTGGCCATTGGAGAGGGTCTTAACTGATAACCTCAGGGTCTCTTTCATTTATTTTTCCATCTGTTCTTATTGAGTATTGGTTAAAAATAAATTGAAAGAAAAAACCCGGCGGGGTGAGCGTCTGTCAGTGTGTGTTTGTCTGTGTGCGAATATGTATATAATAGGTAGCTTATCACCAAGGTTGAAAAAGAATAGCTCCAAGAGAAGTCCCAGTCCCAAACCAAAAAGATAGTTTCCACCAGGCGCTTTACTTTTACCGTAAGGCGCTTTTGATAGACCGACGTTGAAGAGTGGGTTGGGGAGTAAATTTGACTTGCTACCGGCAACCAAAGCAGTCATAATGAATTTCGTCTTCGTTCTTTCATGCCTTTTATAGGTTGGAGTCAGAGTACGGTTCAATTTTATTTTAGCAGAAAAGGTGCAATACTCGCTCCGAGCTGGTTCGCTCTGTGTTCCGGTTCGGGTCCATCTCTTTGAGGCGGCGGAGATCCGAGTTTTTTTCTGAGGATGGTAGTGTTTTCAACAAGGATCTTTCTTTCAATTTGTTAATTGTGTTGTTCATTGTAGTGTTATTTGATTCCTACTTCTTACAAGTACATTGTTAGGCGTCGGCTGAGGGTAGTGTTGGTCATACCTATATATTGGTTGTTTGGGTGAGGCTTGAAGTCCTCATGGGGGCATTCAAATTTGTATACCACATTTGTAACCTTTAAGATGGATTCTTTTTCATGGAGGTTGTTTTTCATTAATAGGTTACTGACTTTTTTGTTTTATAATATATTCGTAGAGATAACTTGTCTTTTACTTGGATAGTGTTACTTTTTATCATAAAAAGAGAATAAAGGAGAGAGGAGCGATTTTATCTGGCAATGAGAAGGGAGGGGGAATCTCTACCTCTCTTACTCTCTCTCTCTTGTTATCTTACACACTCTTTATCTCCATCTCTTCCCCTCTTTCTCTTACTTTCTCATTCCTTTTCTCTCTCTCGCTCTCTCTCCAAGATGAAGCCGGAAGTTTGGCTAGAATTTATCCTTGGTGTGTGTAAGTCGTGTGGGGAAAAGGTGGGAGTCTACGTTCCCACAGCTTTACCATGTGGTTTGCTCATTTTTATTTTGTACTCAGAATATTTTTTACATCTTTATTAATCAGCCTTTCTCCTCGGATATTGAGAAATTTTCTAGTTTCTATTACCCAATGCATATAATTGATTAATAGTTCCTGACATAATATAGCAACTCTTTCGATTATCGTTTCTGTGTTTGATTTTATAGATCTGTTTATACTTTTTTCTCTTGTCATTTTTCTGTCTAACAATTATTAGGTGTTGCTTTATCTTTTCTGGCTATTGTTTATTTTCAATCATTTATTTTAACTAGATTTTTATTAGCTACTCTTTGATCTCAATACAATCGCTTTTTAATAACTTGGGTATAAAAAATAACTTAAATTCATTTTTTTTCATTTTATCCCATCCACCCATATCCATTTTGTACTAATGGGGAGAAATGCTTCAATATTTTAATGTTTATTTATACCTTTGGAAAATTATAATAATCTTCTTTCGCGTTCATCGATTGGAAAACAAAGTTATGATAGGAAGCTCGTTAGCGAAATTCACAGAAAACGATGGAATTGAACATACGAAATGATTAGTAGAATAGGCCCAAGGGTCCAATTGAGACATTATAAATTCCGTCTTTTAAAAGAGCAAAATAGGATGGTGGGTGGGAAGGAGACCAAGATGACTAAAAAAAGGAAATCGATAACTTACTATTCAACAGGAAAATTTTTATTAAGGTTATATCTGCTATCAATTCTTTCAACACACGTAACGATCACAGACTACTCAGGAGAAAGAATTAAATACATAAAAAAACAGCGAACGAGACGCTTGTAAAAAAAATAAAAAACTGAGGCTGGAAACAAAGTAAAACATCATATATAATTTTAAACAACCCAGTGACAAATTTGCCATTAAGGGAGATTTCGACAAGAATGTTGAAAATATTTATACTTACATGAATGTGGTTTACTGTTTGAGTGAATCTCTCTTTATACTCGCCACAAAATAAATATAAAATGACCCTTAGTTTCATTCATTAAGTCCTCTAATACCTCTTTAATCATTGAAAGGCTGATCCTTTGAAAGTAATTGGATGTGAAGTTGATTAAAAGACGGGACAGGTTTAATTAATGTTCAGTAAAGATGTTTCCTCATTAACTTTAATGTTATGTGTTGATTTGTTATTTGAGCTAGTGATGTTATATATTAAATTAAGGGAAGGAAAACAAGAGAAAAGAAATTTGCTTTGCTTAAGGGGCAATTAGTTGTCTTATTCTGACATATCTCACTTTTCACTTGCGTTAAACTAATTGATTGGCTCATTGTGTTCGCCCCAAATTTTTTGCATCATTTTTCTGCCTTTGTTTTGTCTGCAATGAGTATTTTATCTTGTAAGGAAACGCAAATTTCGGTATTTTCCAACCTGTCTAAATCTGAGCTAGGAAGGGAAATACATTTATTTTCCTTTGTCTAAATGTTCCTTTTACTATAAAATCAATCCACTCGAAGAAATCTTTTCAACCAGCATTTTGAAACCACGAATCACATCATTCAACTTTAATAATACTCGGCATGCTCTACTTGCTTTGTTATTTTCTTATCGTTAAAGAAAATAAGACGAACAAGGGTATATGTGGGAGAAAGAAAATGAAAAGTGATTTGGAAATTTGTAAAGTGGTCAAAGTTAGCCAAAACTGTGGGAAAGAGACAACCTGGCTCACCTCGAAATTCTCTGGGTAGATGGCTGCCTTACGCGCGACAAGGAATGATGCATATACTCGTATATATGTATACATGTATATGTATATATATAAATATATATATATATATATATATATATATATATATATATATATATATATATATATATATATATATATATACATATATATATATATATATATATATATATATATATATATATATATATATATATATATATATATATATATATATATATATATATATATATATATATATACACGTAGGTACTTTGGAATTTTGGGCCGAAGCTGGTTGAAGACCGTTAGCGAATGGGGAAATTGTTATGAGTCCAGTGGGGATGGTTTATTATTAACATTGCGGAGTCCTTTTAAAACAAATATTTCAGAGTGTAAGTTGGCCAAGGATTAACAGGTAGCTGGTATTCGTTCTGGTTGCAAAAGAATGACAATGATGAAATATATCTTTACTAACAACAAAATCATATTTATATTTACATAAATATTGGGTTGAAAGTGAATGGTGGCACAGACGGGTTTGGATGTCCACCCGAGATACAGGTAGGTGAATTAAGGGATTAAAGAGGTCAGATTCAGTTTGGTGATTTAAAGGGGGATTTTAAACCGGGAGGTCACACAAATAATCGAGCAATGGGGTAAGCCAGATTCAAGATCAATCTGCAGGCGGCAACGGTTACAATTTCTTACGTGCTCGTTGCAGAAAAGGGGCCAGTTGGGGTACGATGAATGCGACGGAAGAAGTCAGGCTACCTCTTACTTCAGATGAGGGAGCACTTGTAGAGCCTTCGGATTTGGGAATCGTCGTCGGATAATTTCTGATTGGCTATGGCAGAGTTCACTGATGCCGATACTTGCCGATGGAATATGGCAGATTTCACGGATAGATTTAGCCTTCGACTCGAATGGAAATCACCGCTGGGAAGGGAGGGGGGGCGTTCTTCAGCTGGTTCGCCAGAGTAGGTGGGAAGTCTAACAGTGCTTCTTACTAAACTAAGTCAAAGGATTATATAGGCGCGAGGTGAGGTGTCTGTGACGGCCTTCCAGACGCGTGCGATTTGGGGGAACGGTCGGCGACTCCTTAGGGGGAAGGGAAATTGTGATAACGTTGGCTTGGAATGTCCAACGGACTTCAATCTTCGGGTGGAAGGCCAGAAGGTTTGCGGAGAGGTGGCTGTAGGAGACGATGAAATCGGTCCCTAGGCAAATACAGATGGGGCGTGTGATAACTGCCTAGGCTGCATCCTTACCCGGGGTCATCCATGCTTTCACAGCTCCATGGAGTGATCTCAGATAAACGTGAGTACAGGAGGGCACGTGTTCGCCCTTTAAACTCATTCTGCTACACCCCTTCCATCCAAAAAGATGGCACTTTCGAAGTTGGGGGAGAACGGTGACATCTCCTAAGACGAATGACTTGGTGAATCGGAGTCTTTCACGCGAGTGGTCAACGGGATAAGCGGAAAAAAAAGGGAATTCCTGACCTGACGTCGAGCAGGTGTACAAACTAATTCTATCCGACTGCATGTACATCTGAACAGAAAAGGAAATTAATTATTGCTGAACATAAGAGCATTAAGAGGAACATAATTAAAAAAATGAAAATAATATTTATACACTAAGCTATTCAAAGCAAAAGAAAAAGAATGTAATAGATTTTAAATGATACATTTTACATAAATGACAGAAGGATTACTGTGGTATATATACAAATATTTTGGTGCTGGACCAGGATTCAAAATACTAATTTTATGTACACAAGGGCGATGTGCGTCCTAGACGTACAAATCAAGAAAAACAAAGACATAAACAGAAATAATTAAATATAAACTAATCTCTAGCTGGCGGTTATAATAATTACAAGATGGGCAAATGGATATGGACAATTACAATTTGTGGGGGAATTGCACGTGGAATTTCTTTTCCAGCACAGAAGTAACTTTCATGCGTTAAAGGAAATTGTAGAATTTGGTTAGGCTTAAGTTGGTAAGCCTCCCCATCCCATCCACAAGCGGTAGCATCGAACCGCGTCCACCCGGGACCATCTTTTCGCGGGTTAGAATCACCTGGGCGTGAAGGTTAGAGGCCATTCAGGAGAAGCGCTAGCAAAACACCCCATGTTTTCCCGCACCCCTGTGGGGATGGGCTTGGATATATAGGGCTCGTCTTCCAGGTGGGAGATACAGAGTTGAGGAGTCCCGCCAGGATCCAAGAAGCATTCCCCCTAGTTCCAAGTCAGGTGTTTAACAACGAAGCAAAGTGAAGGCTAAACTTTTCGTGTCGTTGGAATTAGCCCAGCCAGTGAGGTATTTCCATTTGACGATCGCCACCGAGCGATTCTTCCGACTCCACTCATCAACTCCTGTAGAAGCCCTCCTCGCTCCCTCCTCGTCTTCGGGTGGTCGAAATACTCTTCCCTGGACCGGACATTACCGCCCTCCCCCTTAGAGAATCGTCATCACGTCAACTCCCCGCTCAGAAGTTCCGAGTGCCCTCGCCCTCACGTTTATTGCCTGGAGAAGACTTCCGTGAAATCTTACCCTGACCTTTCACCCGGAACCCTCCGTAAGCCAACACCTCCATCCTTCAGCGACCCATTTGAGTTAATCCTCCCCTTTGGAATAGTCTCCTTCTGTAACGCATCAATTTCTAACTTCAGAGTCTGATGCATAACTCTGCAATTCCCCCCTCATTTACCAATTTAATTTTGCCCATTGATTCTCTTATTTTATGTAAATAAAAATATATTTTTGTAGATGCCTCTTTAAATAACCTTGAGCTGTGCCATTGCCCAAATTTTACCTGACCTCGTTTTGCACTCTATTCTTGCTGCTCCGCGCGTCGAAACTCGTGGCGTTCCGCCCCTTTGTCGGTTCGCCTTTAAGTTATTAGTCCCTTCCCCATAGATATAATATGGTATTGATATAATATAATGTCACACCACGACACAATTAAAATTTAGCTTGTGTAGCGCTCGCTAATAAATTTTACTTTTCGAACAAGTGAAGGTTTTGATCAATAAAAGGACTTGGTTCAGCATAGAAAACGGTCACGAAATTTAATTTGCGAAAATATACACACGTGCGATAAGAGTTATCTGGTTTCCGTACCAGAACTATTGGAGAAAAATAATTTGACGTGGAGGGTTCAAGGATAGGGGGGTTGAGCAGATTGTTAACCTCGGCACAAAAGTCATTTCTTAGATGAATTGGAAGGGGGTAAGGTCTTCAACGAACAGGTTCCGTTAAGATTGGTCCCTTGTGAAGGGGCGCCGGTTTAACACGCCCTTTCGCCTCGCAGATGTCACAAGTTTGGAAGTATTCCGAAATGTCACTGCGGCACCCAGGACAGTAGAAATACTGGAAAATCCTCAGACCAAATTTGTTGTTGCTGAAGTGGCCAGAAAACACACTATCGTGGGCAATTTTTAGAACAGGGGGTCATGCGAACGAGGAACACAGAGGGTGTAAGTCTCGGGGTTGGCGCCATTTGAGCGAGCGCGATATAGCAAGCCTTCTTTTACGATATAAAAGGCTGTCTTCTTACCGCGGACCGAATCCTGCTGGAGGCTCCGAGATTTTTCCCACAAGGGAAGGAGATTTAGGCACTCCTTCTGTCTCTGAGAAAATTCTTCGCTCATAACGCCGCTAGAATCTGAATCTAAGGGAATTTCAAGGGCAGCGGGCCTCTGGGATTCCTTTTCTGCCTGGGCTCTCGTGATAGCGGGCTGAGCCACAGAAATAGATGAGACTTGGGGCACTGTCCTACCAAAACGGAACAGAATTGAATAGGGGTTGACACGACTTCAGCCCATCCGGAAAAGTACTGACACTCGAGGTAATATTTTATAAGGGGGAAGCGGTTTGCGAGTCCCAAGTAGTCAGGGACTACCGCAAACTTTTTGTGGTTCGGAGCCACCAGGGAAAGAAGTTCATTCGATACCATGATACAAGTACACGACGTATCGCGGATGAGGTGGAGACTTGGCACCCATTAACGCTTCCGTTTTCAAAATTAAGACTTCCTGGAGAATTCTTGTCGAAGAGGAAATTTACATGGTGCCCTGGGGTACTGGGAGACGAGATTGGATCTGGGGCTTCTGGTCGCGATGGAGGGAGAGCGGGAGAAGCATTCATCTGGTAGACTTGGTGAATGGGATTACTACGGATTTGGGAATTTTGGGGGCAATTTGGGCGCGTGTGGCCTTCAACACCGCACGCAAAACATATGATTGACCTCTGGGGAAAAGTTGACGACAGTGGATTAGATATGAGGAGCTTGACATCACGGAGTTCCAATGGAGGTAAACTTCTGGGCTTAAAGGGGCCCGTAACCTTGGCGAATTTGGGGGAGTTCTTAGGAGGGAACCGCGACTTATTAAATTTCTTCTTGAGGGATGAATGGGGAGGCTTTTTATTTTCCTTTAGGCATAAGTTGTGACTCACCGCATAGATATCTGCTTCTTCTATGCACTATTTGAATGAGTTGCACTGACGATTTTTCACAAAGGAGCGGATCTCTGGTGTTAGCAACGCCAGCAACTGATCCCGTAAAACAAAATCTACCAGGGACTTATAATCTTGGGGGACTTTCGATGCGTCTAACCAAAAATTAAAAGTATGGGAAAGAGAATATCCCAAAATGACGGAAGGTTATATTTGGTTGGATGCGGGCGTAGCGAAATTTGGCGCGGTAGAATTCACTCGTCATATTGTACGCCGCGAGAAGTTCGGATTTGAGGGTAGAGTAATCCGTCGTAGCTTAAGGGGAAGGTGATACGCATAGATCTTGGAGTTGCGAGCTAAGGAGAGGAAGAAGCTTAGCGACACAAACCGTCTCGATGTCTCAATGATTAACTTCAAAAGTTTCTCGAAGTGAGTGAGAAAAGATCCGAAGTTCTCTCTTTCTTTGAACGTGGGGAGTTTGACGGAGGCGGATTGACGGGATCCTACACGGGAATTTACTGAAAGTGTTTCGAGCCTATTACGATTTAATTCTAATTCATACTGGCGAATTCTTTCGCGCTCTTCGCACTCTCTAATTTCCTTTTGTTTGGCTCTCTCTTTTCTCTCTTCTTCTTGCATATAATTGACAAGGTCTTTGGCACTTAAACCGAGGGATTTACCATGGAGTTTAAATCTCTAGAACAACGACATTTTGTTCGTAACGCGGAGAGTACATTGTCCTCAAAAAAGGGGTTTAATAGGCCGTCGGCACGGGACGGAGGAAGCTTTGCTCACAAATTACTGACACATGGAGGAATATGCTCGTTTAAACGTGGAAGCTTTGAAATTCAAATACTTACACTAATATAATATACGATTAAACAAATAAATAAAAAAAACGAAAACTAATGGAGTCTTCGTGAGGTGAGAAGGGCTCAGACTCTACTAATTCTTTGGAGATTAAATTGACCGTGGGAGAAGATCTCCTGACAAAATTTTCTTATTAAAGGCTGTCGGTCCAAACTCACATACAAACACTAAGCGATAAATAAATATGGCGAGGTTGTTTCCTGTTTTGCTTTGTCTTTGAAACTCAAACTGTACTCAGCTTTGAAAATTACAATAAAGTTAAAGGCTTGCCTTTAAAAAATCTCTCCAAAGACCTTTTAAAGACTGACACACCTGATCACCATATTTTATAATAGCGTAATGTATATATAAGCATATGTCGTGGAATGGCCAGACTGTCTCTAAAATATATATGTAGGTACTTTGGGGTTTTGGGCCGAAGTTGGTTGAAGACCGTTAGTGAATGGGGAAATTGTTGATTCCAGTGGGGATGGTTTATTATTAACTTTGCGGCGTCCTTTTGAAACAAATATTTTAGAGTGCAAGTTGGCCAAAAAGTATACACACACACACACACACACACACACATATATATATATATATATATATATATATATATATATATATATATATATATATATATATATACACTGGACCTCCTAAGGAATTAAAGTCTACACACACGCATACACGTACACATACAGGCACATACATATACATTGGGTTAGGTTAGGAGTAAGATGTCGTCCCCCTTTACCCCCTCATCCCCCACCCCCTAGCATTGGTCACTACCAGCCTTGGTAACATGCAGGTGTTTTCTCGTTTCATTTTGAAAATAATTAGTATGTTTCAATGATGCGAATTCTAGATATCAGAGTATTAATCTAAAAAACAAACTGTGGTGCAGTGGATGCGCCACAGAAGAACATCAATTTGATAATTGCGAGAACACTAAGAAGAGATGCCTTAACTGCAAAGGGGAACATAGGACCATGGCCCTGAACTGCCCCAAGCACCGCGAGATCATCAAAAGAAAGGAAAAAGAAGAGAGGAAAGTTAAGGAAACGACCTACGCGACCGCCGCCAAAAAGAATGCGAAAATAAAGCCTGCACCTGCACTTGCACAGATGAACATGACCAGAGATCCAAGTGCAAAAATACTGATTTGCATTACCCACGCAAATGTGGCTAATGCAGTGAAGTATGGTTGCTATTACCAGGTACTCAATGCTTTCCTGAAAGCGAACAATCTCCCTTCAGTAATTATGCCTGCATATCCTAATTGCTCCAGGGCATTGAAGGATTCAGTCATAAAGAACAACACCGTCAATTTTGGATGGAGGAGATCGTCTAAGCTCCCTCATCGGAGGAATCCGAAGAGGACGACGAAGAACAAGAAGAAAAGTCTGAAAGTAAGGAAGATCCTCCTCTTATGACAACAACAAGAGGGCCCCTGCCCCCCTACACAAGCTACAAAGAGCAGGTCCAAAACCCCGAGTCCCCCTCCGAAAAAGGAAAACCATGGACACAGTAAAACCGCCCAGCCAGCCCCCAAGAAGAAGAATAAGAAGAAGCATAGGTAAAAACAATTAACCATTGTTACGGAATGCACTGAATATATTGGAAATTAATACCAACGGCTGGACGACGAAAAGACTTCTTTACGGAAATGTATTAAAGAAATTGATGCAGACATCATCTTAATTTCGGAACACGGGATCGACACGCGTAGTGCAGAAATCTGGAACTACGATGTGTTGATCCCAAATTATTCGCAGGAGCGGTTCGACGGAGCCGCTATTGCAATAAATAAAGGGATTGAATACAAGCAAATAAGAACTCTAGAAGAATCCTACCTCGTGATTGAGGTCGAATCTGACCTAGGAAAGTTGGTCATTGCTACCAGATATCAATCGCCAAGGAGAGATGTGTTACCAATTCACACTCTCATTGGCCTATTTGGCAGAAGAGCCCCCATTATATTAATGCGCGATCTGAACCCCAGATGCCGAGAATCAGGTTACAGGACCTTCAACGGTATAGGAAGAAGCCTGAACCGATTGCCGGACAGAAATATTGCCCAGCGAATAGGCCCGACTTCCCTACCTTTGTCAGAGCAGGACGGGCCACAAAAACAGACATCCGTTTGGCAAATTATCAGCTGCTGTTCAATTATTACATGGAACCAGTCCAGGTACAATGTAGTTACCATATAAGGATGCTACTCACTATCAACAAGAACCTTATACAAGTTCCAGCTGTAGTCAGAAAGAACTAGAAAAGAGCAGACTGGACATGGTACGCGCGCCTTCTCGAGGCCTACGATCCGCCCAACTTGGACGAGGCAATTCTCGAGGAGATTTACGAGGCACTCGACGACCTCATTAACCATCTCATCCGAGCAGATAGGGCTTGTATCCCTAAATACGAGTATAGGACCATCTCTACCTACAGATAGACCAAATACATCAAGGAATTATACCATGAGCTGAAGTTATTGTATGAACTCAACATCAGGAATGCGTCAGTTCACTCAATGCAGCGAAATAAAGAAGTTAAAGAAGAACTGAACCAGTTGATCTTCGAACAACAATGGAAACGATGGGCTGATTCTATCGATAGCCTCGATCACGAAGCAACTCCCAAAGATTTATATAAAAAGATCAGAAATCTGAGAGAATGGACTGGGAAGAAGCAGAAAATAGAGCTACAAAAGAAAGATGGAAACATCGAAACGGCAGCAGAATTGAAGAGCTATTCCGAAGTTATTGGGAAAAAATCTTCAATATAACTGAGAAGAAAAACGAAGAGTATGACCTAGAGTTTGAAAGCAATATCATCGACGAGGTTACCGACAAATACACTAGGCGCACCCTCACCATCAGGTGGATAGACAGCGCGATGAAGACGCCGAGATTACCGAAGAAGAACTACTTGGCGTGCTCCGCTCATTCCGATAAAAAGCCCCAGCAAAATCAGGGCTTACAAAGCTAAACTTTGAAAAGGGACCAACCAATGTCATCGAAGGGATGACAAGAATATATATACGCCTATCTAAACATGGGATACTTTCCAGATGCTTATAAAACGGCTAAGATGATTTTCTTGCCTAAGCACGGAAAGGACCCAACGTTGAAGGAGAGCTACCGGCAAATTTCACTTCTAGAATTTGGCGGGCTCTTCAAGAAGATCCTTAATCAAAGACTAGTGTCTCACCTGGAGTAGAACTCCCTCTTCAACCCATATCAATTCGGGTTTAGGAGGAAGTGAAGTACGGAGATGGCAATTAATATCATCACAGAAAAGCTAGTCCAAGCAAAACGGTAAAGGAGTTACGTGGACATTGTTTGTCGGGATATATCAAAGGCATTTGATAAGGTATAGCAACGTGGAATACAGTACAATATCTTACGACTGGGCGTAAGTGAAAACTTAGAAAGAACTCTCTGTGACTATGTCATACAGAGAACGGTGTACATCAGTTTAAGGTGCACGGATGGACCAAAGTTTCCGCTTACTGCGGGCCTCCCGCAGGGAGGGGGGGTACATGTCCCCCACTCTCTACTTGATTAACACCGCTGATGTCCCAGCCTCTGGAAGCCCCTCTTGCCTCAACATTCGATTCGCCGATGATTTCCCCCAGATAATCACTTGTCCATGGAGGAATGCGCCTTGGCAAGCTCGTATGACAGCAGCAGAAATTGAAAATCTTAACACCTACGAGGCCCGGTGGAAGATCCGCACCAACCAAGGAAAAGTTTAAAGTAGTCTCAATAGGCAGGAGACTACTTTACGACGTCAGGGTAGGGGATATACGTTATCCATACACCACGGAGTGCAATGTACTCGGAATGAAGATTACTTCATCAGGGTACAAGAAGCACGTCCAAGAAAGAATCACCAAGGTAACTGCAACAGTCAAAATTTTATACAGGTTCAAAAATCCTCGTGAAAGCAATAAGAAAAAGATCTACAATGCACTTGTAAGATAGACGCCTCTATACTCCGCTTCCGCCCTTTCGTGTCTTGAAAACCCCACAAAGCAAACTACAAGTGATGCAGAATAAATTTACATACCTAATAACAGGTACACTCAGGCGAGAAAGAAGATGCCAGGAAGAGCTGCACCGGGAGGCGGGATTAAATCTCATTAAAATTATCATAGAAGAACGGACAAGGAATATGCAGGAACTGGTTAATCGAGAATTGGACTATGATATAATCCAAATGATTGACCAGAACAGAAGATTTCGCCTCAGATTTCCAAGCTCCACCGGGGTTTAAGCTGAAGGAGCAGAAGTGCCGTTCTACACATGCGAGTGTTTTTTAACCTAAACCAAATGAACAACCAGACCAAGAAAAAGAATACCTAATTGTGAAACCTTACCGATTTTTACAAATTCACCAATGAAGACCCAAATTTACCGAAAAAGACATGCATGAAAAAACTAAAAGCACGAATTACACTCACTACAAGATATACAAAAAAGGCAAAGACACTAAGCACAACACTACACTAAAGTAATTAATAAAGTAATTATTACCACAACAGCAAATTCGCATATCATACCCAAGGACATTAATTGTTTTTTGAAGACAAATGGCTTGAACGCCATATTATATATATATATATATATATATATATATATATATATATATATATATATATATATATATATATATATACACATATAAACTAACTCAAAGACACCAAAGGAACCACAAAACTAAAAATACTTAAAAGCGATAGGTCTGATCACCAGGCACTAGCATCTCGTTGCACCTTTCCACACTGCTTTCTCTTTTCACTACTGGTCCATGTTCCGCTATTTGTCCGCACACCCTATCTCTATCCCCTACCCACACCTACTTTTACAACAAGTCAAAGTTATTTTCCAAATTTTTAAGTACTCAATCATAGCTTGGATCCAGCACAGGATAATGAATGTGTATTCTCGGCAAAGGAGGTAAGGTTTCGGGGAAGCGACACTGATGGCGTGAACTTTTTCCTATGATGTCATACAAGGAGAATAATAGAAGCTCCCAAGGAGCATCGACGTAACAATGTCGCTCTCTGTGATCCGCACGATTTGTGCTCCAAAAAGGTATATCACATTTCACTTTACCTCAATATCCGGCACAGGAGGCAACTGTTTCGGAAGTCTCCTTCATCAACCGAGTACACTGGGATTTTCGTTCCTCTATTTACAAGATATAGTACTGGTGAGTTTAACTTTTCATTTACAAAAAAGAGAATACTAAGCGGGAATTCCATCTTCTTATTTACGAAAGAGATTAATACAAAGAGGGAAGTCTATCTTCCCATTTACGAAAGAGAAATAATACAATGCTGGAAGTTTATCTTCCTATTTATAAGGTTCAATGTGTGAACCGTTTAAAATTTTCAAACGAATGTTTACTTGGTTTCATCCCCACAGTACTACGGCTGGTTCGACTCTCACATATTAATGGACATCTAAACTGCAACTGTATTGGTAATGTACCATTTTGTATAGGATTTGAGCATTCACCAAGAAAAGTAGTACTCTTATTCTGATTTAAGTAAATACAATAAATATTTTTACTTTTTAGAAACTGGTCATATGTAAATCCAATACTCTCACCACCTCCAATGCACCCTATTCCGTTATATAACGAGTAAAAAGCCCTTGAAGCAACTGGATCTGCATCGTCCGAATAGTCTAATTCAAATAGTCTTTCAACTTCATTCCAGTTTATATAGATAGTGACACGATTCACATTATAAGGTTTAAATTCCAAAGGTGATGCATCATAGCTATCAGAAAATGCCGAATGGTCAACCATGCCAATTACCATCCTCGTAGGTATTCTTCCCATGAAGATATTATCCACACTTCATTGATATTCTATTTACAATTGTAAAATTTCGCATATGAACTTGTGTGATAGGGTACTTAGCGTTTGATGTAAGCAACCTATTTTCCATCTCCAGATGAGTTGATGCTGAAAGACGGACTTTTCTTAGGTAAAGGAAAGTCTCTTTTAATTTTATTTTAGCTTCAAAATCGGTCTGGTTTCTAAATAGTGTAAATGAATGTCGATGGATGGATAATTTTATCTTTAGTAAGACTCTATTTATCAACAGCTTATGTTGCGAGAAGAAATCGGTGTGTAATTTTCCATATACATCAATTAGTTTTTTCTTCGATTTGCTCTATTTCTTTTCTATACGTTCTTTACTAGATTAATATTCTAGAGTGGAAAGAAATATAGATTTTTATTCTTCAGTATAATTCAACAGGGTCTCTAAATATGCACGATAAGGGTAATTATTTCCAATGGAATTTACAGATATTTCATTTAAATAAATGTCAACATTACTGAACAAAGTGTGAAGAATATTATTTTCTGGAAAATATTCTCGTCATCTTTAAGTTCCCTTCCATCTGCCTTAACAATTATTGCTTTAATATAAAGATAAAACTCTCTCGGATCTATATAATACTGTTCGCTACCAGATACATAATATTCAACTGGGGTAAGATCTGAAGAGATATTGCTAAGTGGAGAGTAAGACTGATAATTACTCTCAACGATGGAAGTTTGGGTCGGTGGAACGGTGAACAAATAGAGTTCTGTCTTCGAACAGATATAGGTTACTGGATGAAGAGCATTGATTTGTATAGATGTATGATTTACAGCCGATGATGACTTTATGAGAACATCTATGAAACGTGTGCTTGTTTATATTATGAGAAAAAATCATCACCTCCCTCTTCATGATCTATATTCAACTTTTTTATCTTCTTCAACTTCTTATCATCCATTTCCGCTTATTTATTACACCCATTTTTTCGGACTTCCTCTCATTAAGACTGAGATTTTAACTTTCTTCTAATATGTCTAGTATCTTTAATAATAGTATTTTTCACCCTTCCCAGCTGATCTTTCAAAGCTTTCTTTGTGGTCTTTCCACGCAGAATATCCTGAACGGTATCGAAACCGGCCGAAATGGCCTTCTTTCCTAGATAGCGAGCACCACTCTTTAGATAGGGCGCTGCTTTTCGGAATAGGGAGGAAAATAGATATCCAAGACCATATCCTCTCTTTAGCTCTTAAGAAACCTATAAAAAAGTGAGATCATTCCTACTTTATCCATATATATTGATTATACACATAATCTGTGAACTCTGTTTTGATATTGAGAATAAAACCTATGATAAATGTAAGAACTGTGGTCCACGAACAAAGATTTTTTTTAGATGGTGAAAACCTGCCTTGTAAACCCTTTATAGAAGAGTTAATACGAATAAGAAGATCGAGAGAAAATGTGAAAACACATGTGATGGCACATAATGCCATATTCGATGTCCAATTCATCTATGACGAGCTGCTTCAATATTTTAATTCTGATCTCTTTACTTCAAATCCAATGAAGCGGAGACGAAAAATCTTTAAGTTAGAGCTCGTTCAGGACATAACCTTTAAGGGGACGCTTCTATTCATGCCATCATCGTTGAAAAACTGCCAAAAACAATGGGTATTCCCGAAGTGGAAAAAAGGTTTTTTTCCTTACGATTTTCTTTCACAGGAAATATTGAATAATATTGGTCCGGTTCCAGAAAAAAGGTATTTTAATTATGAAAAAACAAGCCGCTGTTCTCTTCCTTAACAGGAAGAGCTTGGTTACACAGGCACCCCTGCAGGGTGTGGCCTACGGCCTTATTTGCTAATCTTAACCGACTTTTTTAATCCCCTTTATTTTTACACCCTGAACACCCTTTTCTTCTTCTTTTTCTTCTTCTTCTTCTTCTTCTTCTTCTTCTTCTTCTTCTTCTTCTTCTTCTTCTTCTTCTTCTTCTTCTTATAAAGAAATTATTAGAAATAACTGATAAAAAAATAAATCTACTGAGGTGACAACCAAACTAAAAGAAAAAATCTGATTCAAACCTTCAAAAAATCTCGTTCTTAAAATATAGGGTTATGGATGAGCATTGAGGAAAAATTACATTTTGACAGTAATTTTTACCCGAATTTCCAAGATGGAGAATACGATATTCGTACAGAGTGTATTAAGTATTGCCTTCAAGATGTTTCTATCCTCCGCTTGTGTTTTGAGAAGTTTAGGTGTTCATTCATCAGGAGATTTAACGTTGATCCTATGCAGTCTTGCATCACAATAGCCTCCTTATGTTATAAGGTGTATAAATATGTCTTCTTACCAGAGAATTCAATTGCAATTATCGATAGGAAGAAATCAAAAGATTTTTCTTATGAGGCTACCAGGCAATGGCTTCCCCCCCCCCCCCCCTACGGGGGGAACTTGCGCTTTGCTACTAAGATTAAAATTTAAAATCTAACAAAAAGCAGCCATGGTTGAATTTTTATAAATTTTCTGAACTTCGCCCATTATAATAATTTAAAAAAAAAACTAAACTATTTCCCCGCTTTCAACAAATCACTTTGCAAAAGTAAGGTTATAGATAAAATAAATAAAGCAGCTTTACTTAAATTTTAATAAATTTTCTGAACTTCACCAATTGTAATTCATTTTCTTTTAAAACATTATAAAGTATTGGAGAATCATATTTATTTTTTCTGAACTAAACTATTTTGTTTTTCCAAACTCTTAGAAATTACCTTGATAAAAATTTAAAATATACTTAAATCATAACCAAACTAAAATGAAATTATTATTCAAATAATTTAAAAAATCCCGTTCTTAAATTATAGAGTTAGTGATGATGATACGTTGGCTTATGTTTGAAGAATATGTTAGAGGAATCCCAATTTTCCATGCAAGAAACGGTGGCGAGCGAAGTCTTTCTGTTGGTGGGAGATTATTTTTCGCCATCAGGAGGAGGAACCGTGTTTCTTTTTCATGGATGTCATTGGCATGGGTGTCAGAAAGTGAATTGTAATCTCAAACAAGATGTTTCCATCGGTAGATGTGGGTCGTTGGACCGATACTACCACACAATAGAGAGTGATCGAATTATTGGTAGTAAATATCAAGTAATCATTCTCTGGGAGTGTGAATTTGAGACCATGATGCAAACCATTCCAGGTCGGCGTGAAGTAGTTAATAGAATTTCTGCCGATGTAATGAATGGTGTATTGAATGTGTGAAGTGCACTTTTTGGCGGCAGATGTAACCCATTAATACTATAGTATCCACCAACCGAAGGGGGGAAAATACATTATGTCGATTTTTGCTCCTTATATCCGTAGTGCATGAAAAATAATTCCTATCCCGTAGGATCCCCTCGGCGTTGCGTATCTGTGCGAGAAATTCCGTCTATTCAAGAATTCACCGATGGTATGAATGAGACATATTTTGGTAACGTGAAAGTTGATGTTCTCCCTCCTAATGATCTGTATATTCCAGTTCTTCCTCAATCCGTAGATGGTAAACTTACTTTCACACTCTGTACCACATGCGCTCAACAAAACTCACACAAGGGTCATCACTCTGAAAAGCAACGTATGATTTGCGGAGTGTACACCAACCACTCCGGTACTAAAACTTGTCATGGAAAAGAAATATAAGATCAAGAAAATTTACGAGTTTTGGGAGTTTAAAAAGAGGGATGGTTTGTTCGCAGAGGATATAAAAACATTTCTAGAAGAAAAAATAGAAGCTTCTGGATTCCCACGAGGAGTGGTTGGAGAGAAGGAGAAAATGGAATATGTGAAGAGGGTGAATCCGTCTGAAAGGATAAACATCAAAATAGGCGACATCGAAATGAATCCTGGAAAGTGTTTTAGAGCAAAGCTCTGTCTAAACAGTTAAGGATTTCTACATGCGACTAGTTTTCCTGAAATATTACCACATTGTACAACGAATATGAAGTCAATCATTTCTAAAACTTGAAATTGATAATGATAATAATAATAATAATAATAACTTGAATTGGAAAATAATAATAATAATTATGCAAAAAATCCACCCCATTAATCCTGATCAGATTTTATTCCTTTTATAGTCTATGAGGAAAATTCGCTCAGAGGAATCGCAGTATGAAAACGGTCATCTTTGCTTCTGCTCATGATGTAATCGAGCTGGTCAGAAACGACGACTTCATTGTAAACTCTTTGGATGTGATTGGCAATGCATACATCGCGAAAGTAAAGAATGCTGAACATGTAGAAGTTCAGTCACATGTAACGAATCTTCCAATTGCAGCATTCACAACCACCTATGCTCGAAAAAAGTTCTATTGGCTCCCAAACTCGTTGGATGAACGTTTGTTGTACTGTGACACAGACAGTGCCATCTTTATTGCTAGGAAAGATCACCCACAACCTCGACTTGGAGAATTCCTAGGTCATCTCACCGATGAGATCAAGGTTATGTACGGTGCCGAGGCGTATGGAGATTCATTCTGCTCAACGGGTCCCAAATCCTATTCGGTACGTATCCAAACGACGAGTGGGGTGAAGTATATACTTCGTACTAAAGGATTAGCCATTAACACTCAGACGAAGAATATAATAACCTACGATGCTATGAAACGCCTAGTTAGAGCCGATGATGATATTCACATCCCTGTACCATTTATGGGTTTTAGAGCCAAGGAATATGGTGGAGTGAAAGAAGTGAGAGGGGAAAAGATTTTGAGAAAAGCCTTTCGTAAACGCATTGAACTTCCAGGGAATTATCGAACCATACCTTTCGGTTTCAAAGGGATCTTACATGATATTTAAAAAAGTTAATATCCAATGAATCCCTGTCAGCTATTATTAGTTCTTATATATATATATATATATATATATATATATATATATATATATATATATATATATATATATATATATAATCATTAACAATATTTTCCTGATTAATATGAAAAAAATGTTTGAATTTCTCTACAAAATAACTCTTAACATTCTCTCGATCTTGTGAGAAGGAGAATTCATTCATCCTTGCCTCTTCAATCTTAGTTTTCATCCTATCAGTGAGCTGATGGGAATACCATTAACCATGTTAGAATGCAATATGCAGAAAACCTTATCCACCTATGTATTGTGACGATTGGATAGTCCTCCGACAAAGAAAAACTGATCGTTTTGGAATTTTTCACTGATGATTAAATCTTCTAAATCCATAAACTAGAGATGTTCAAGAACTTCTTTTCCGTTGTTGTAGTTGAAAGGAGGTTGGCCTGACCCACTATACAGAAATTCAATCCGATCAATTGGGTGTTCATGAATGAGTCGACGAACATGGTCGAAGAAATCAACCGTAGATGAATAGTCTGGGCTAAATTTATAATCCGATCCACGCACATCTTGGGTTGCAAAATATTTATCACGTCTGGGTGTAATACGGTGTGGATAGGGGATCATCTTAAAACGTGTGACATACAGAGATGTTTAACAACAAATGATTTAAATGATAGAAACTAAACGGATCAATTAAGAAATTGAAAAAAGTTAAGTGGTAACTCCACTGTTGACGGGCAGAATAATACATGATAAATCAACTAAGTGGAAGTAAATGGCCATATATGAACCTTCAAATATATATTGTCTTGATTTGGATGTTATGAGTAAGTGAGAGGCCGGAGAGCTGTGATGTAAAACGGGACGAAAAAATGATATGATTGAAACAGGTAATTTTAAACTATTTATATATTTTTAAAACTAATGAACCGGATAAGAACAGGGAGTCCATAAATGGCACCCCAAGCAAGGTCAAATCGAGCTGGCCCCTAACTACTCGGGATTTGGCCTAGCTTTCATTAAATCAAAGTGATATTTCTACTAAGCAGTAGATCATAGGAACTTGATTGACCTAATGGAAAGAGCCAATTCACTGAACAAATTTGGTTCTTAGGGCGATTAATGGGTAGTCAATCCTCCATCTTCTGGATTAGCCGAGTATCAGTCATAGTGGCCTAGTAATTTCAATCAATTTACTTAGATTAATTTACTAGTCCGTTTGACCAATATAGCTAGTCAGGTTGATTACTTTCTTAAACCCACAAATATAGTTAGGGAATAATGACCAATCTAATTTGGTCAACAAAATTCACTCAATTATTTCACTTGGCTTCATGTGGGTGAGGAGTGATCTCTAGACACGGGTGATTTAGTGTGAAGGTAACTAAAACCATTCATACATCAACCACATAATACAGTTACGTACATTGTGGGCTAAAGAAGTGAACGTCAAAAAGACTAAAAAGAGCAAAAGAGTTTACAATCACACACTTTTTTGCTCTGGGTAAATTGGCAAAGCCTCTACTACGTGTTTCGTCATGCTCGGTTAATCGCAATGGTTTGCGTTGCCATGGAAATAATAAACATATCATCGATGAATATTATGAAAAAAAACCGGCTTTAATATGGAATTGATCACAATTTATGCATTGGAGGAACAGAACGAAATGACCCTGTTATTCAGCATGTACCTGTCCTAAATTGTACCTCACTATCTTGGGGTGGATCTAAATGACCTCTTTATTATTATTCATCATGCGCATATCATCATTTGACATCACTCTTAATGACATGTTTTCTTCGCATCATTTTCTCATTTTTGCTTTGGTTACTTTTCGATTCGCCCCCAAAAGAATCAAGGGAGGAAGATAAGGATCGAATATGGGAAGATAAGTTCTGAACAGAGAAAGATAAAGAATAAATAGAGCAAGAGTAGTATTGAATAGAAGAGAGGAAAGGTTGTATTGAGTAAACGCAGTATCGAATATAAGATGATAATAATTGAATAAGGGGGAGAAAAAGAATAGTTAGAAAATAAAGATAGATTACGAGTGGATAAATTTTAAATAAATGAATATAAAGATTGACTAGAAAGAAGATAAAGATTGGATAGAGGAAGATAAGGGATGAATAAACGAAGATAAAAGTGAATAGAGCAAAATAAGGTTTGAATAGCTTGGGCATTCTTATGGTGTCAAGAGAGTTCTTTCTAGCGGCAATGCCTTCAGTAGTTTGGCTTTATTTTTAATCACCTCTCTTACTCACTGACTCACCCTTAATACACCCAACCAGTGATTCACTCCTTAGCTCACCCACCCGCCTACTGACTAACTAACTAACCAGTCTACTGACTCACTTCCTAACTGACCCACCCACCGAATCCCTCTCTCCCTAATTATCATAACGACTCAATCCGCTTAGACTGAAACGAGATGCTACGACGATTAAGAGCTGGATCAAATGCCCATTTTTCATAGTAGCAAGAGAGGAATTTGCGCTTTTTGTCAGGTTTCAACTCCTTCTACATGAATTAATACAGCTATGTATTTTTCCCTCCATAATTGCCTAACGCAAAAAAACTAAAAAAACTAAAAGAAAATTCAGGTCAACAGTTTAAAATAATTCCAGAGGCTTTCATTTATTTCGGTGAATTATTAAGTGTTTGGTGTAACATTTTAAACAGAACGGACGTTTTTCCTTAGTGATAAGACTGGTTTGTAAATATAATGTATTCGCTAAATGAGAGACATAAAACAAAATTAAATAATTGGTAAACATTATTGGACAAAAAAATCCATTTATCGTTATAACGAGAAAAATGTATATATTTGTTACAAATCTATTAAATTGGCATGATATTATTATTATTTTTAAAATGAAGTAAAATGACTTGAATAAATGATAATCCCATGGGTCAAGGTCCGGTGAATGTGGAAGATGAGGAGGACGAACGTACCCTCCTTAAGCATTACCCTTTGCCGTGGGTCAAAGGTGACCCTTATGGGCACATACAATGTCATGAAGGAGAACACCGCTTAGGGTTGATCAATGAAGGACATTTTTGTTCAAGAGCTTCATTTTAACGTTGTAATTGTTTGAGCATTTAATTGAACAGCAACATTTTGCTTATTATTGAAATCTCTCCCTCCCCCCCCATGGTAATCCTAGCCTCCTGCTGTTGCAAACCGGGTCTAGGGGTAGGAATGGGATCTTAGTTGTAATCGAGCCATTGGTTTTGACGCTTCAAAAAACGGTCCAATGAACCCACTTTTCATCTCCAGTAACCCCCCCTCCCCCCAAAGAAGTTCACTTACATTTCGACCGAATAGAAAGAAATCATCATTCACACGTTGTTACCGTTGTCCTTCAGCCAGTTCTGAACTCAACCCAACCAATTTTTGTAGCTTAAAAACCGCTTAGGCATTGATTGCTTAAAAAAGATTTACACATTAATAAATTTATCTTTTTACACCAGAGAAGAGTTAAATAACTGGAAGAAACTTCTTTTTTTAATTTCTTCAAAAAAGACATTAATGACTTGACAGTCCTAATAATTGATAAACTCCACGGGGATAAAATGCCAGCTTTGTTCATGAACAGGATCTGATGTCTTGATGCCATTTTAGCTCAGGTGTTACGTGAGGAAGGTGCCATGTGTGATGGTGCCATTTAAAAAATAAATTCTCTAAGAAGAAAATGCGGAGTAAACTTTGATTTTTTTCATTTTTATTCTGTAAAAATAAAATCTTTATAATTATCTAATTTTCTTATAGGTTTCTCTCCCAATGGGAAGGGGGAAGGTAGGGCTAGGGCATTCTTAACATGTTCATCCATGGTGTATCTGCGCGATATTCCCTCGTTTGTTTCCTTTCTTGGTTCTAAATAACAACGGATTCTCAAATTTTTACACAGTTAGTGAAACCCCCGTGCGTCGAAGGATATTCACCCGCTTTCATTCTAAACCCCTATTAAAGACTCCCCCCTCCCCAACACAATTACTTTTTTTTCATTTTCTTTTTGTATTATGAAATGCAAAAAAAAAAAAATGAAAATCGATTTTCATTTTTCATCTTTATTAGAAATTTTGCAGATACGTTCTTTAATGATAAATTTATGCAAATTTGGTTTAGGAGTGAAATTTTGGGTCATATTTATTAAAAAGAGGTTTTTGAAATTTGTATTTTAAAGGCTTTAATTTATTCAACGATGAATTTAAAATCAAGTGGATGAAAGTCTAATTTAAAAAAAAGATTAATATTTGATGAGGAATTTATTTAATGTGCAAAAATGATTTTTTTTTAAATTTTATATATCTCATCTGGCGACTGCCTTCTAGGGCATAGGTCGCTGTACTCAAGCTACCCTATATCTAGGCTATATTAAAAGCTAGATTAAAAAAAATGGAACAACAAGCAAAAAGGAAAAGAAAAAGAAACAAATTGAAAAAATATAGAGTGAGCTCCGTCGACGGGGGAAGGCGAACCCTAACCCGCCGAAGAAGACCGCGATTCATAGTTGAATTTGAAATAACAGGGAGAAGGCCGGCCTCCTCTAAAAAGTCTACAAGTACACAGGTCAGTGTTCACGAATCCGTCCCGAGCACAAGGAAAAAACGGTAGTGACCCCGCCCATCCCGGTACCGGGACAGATATCATGCGCCAAGATCACCCAGACTGGGACATTCGATAAGAATGTGCCGAGCAGACTGGGTGACGATGAAGTCGTCACAATAGGGCGCTGGCGAGTGCTCCATCAAATGGCGATGCGTCTCAAGAGTGTGCCTGATTCGGAGTCGACAGAAAGCGACCTGAAGCCGTCGCGGTATTGGGGGATAGGTCCACGAGAACAGTCGCGGCGCAATGGCACGCAACTTTAAGTCCTCCTCGACTGTCTCCCATCTTTTTTGCAAGGCAGTCCTAAGAGAGGCGCGTATTCCTGCTATGTAGTCGGTGTGAGGAAGAGCGAAACGCTGGTCCGGTCGCAGAGTCCTCGCGGACTCTTTGGCGCCGACATCAGCGCGCTCATTCCACGCAATTCCTACATGTCCACAACCCCCAAAGAAGATAATCTCGACATCCACCCAGGCCGCCAAAACCGTGTCGTCACGGATTTCGCAAACCAGGGGATGCGGAGATTCCAATGCCCCGAGAGCAATCAGGGCGCTTTGTGAGTCGCTATAGATCGCAATCCGGTCTCCAAACCGGGCATGTCGCGTAATCTCCCGTACCAAGTGGTGTATTGCCACCAGCTCGGCCGTGAAGACACCGCAGCGCCTGGCAGACCCCCGCTGACTTCAAACAGAGTAGATACGGCGGGGAAACTGACCCCCTCTTTGGACTTGGAGCATGCGTATACACTGGCACGGTTCCAGCGTGACACGATGTGTGCTCCAAAAAAGTTGAACGCAATACTTTCGGCGCTGTACAAGCTTTGGGAGCAGAGGCGTGGCGACAAATAGCTAAATATAGTACCCTCCAAGGTGGCGTCCTGGGCAGAACCAGGGGCGCCACTAGCCCGAGAGCTATACCTGGCCATAAACCCAAAGGGCCTAGTGTATGACTGGCTTCTCTCGGCGGCATAGGCACCGTCGAAATCAGCTGCGGATGCAGTGATAGCTTTTCGAGACTAAGGGAGGCACCAGCTTCGCGTGTACAGGCAAATAGTGCGCTGTATACGGCGTAGAGCCAGTGGCATATCCCCAGCATCGAATAGTAGGCTCTCAATGGGGGAAGTGTGGAAGGCACCGGTCGCAAGGCGAAGGCCAGTGTGGTGGATCAAGTCCACCTTCCGCAATAAGCGCTCGGTTGCGGATGCATCGAACTCGCAATCGTACTCAAGCTTCAAACGAACAAATGATCGATAAAAAAGTAAGGCAGTAGCCCTATCAGCGCCCCGAGAGCTGAACGTCACGGAACGGGGAATATCCATGGTTCGGGTACAAGAGACCCGAAGGCTGCGAATATGAGCCTCTCAGGTGAGGCGTCAGTAAAATACAAGACAAAGGAAACGGTGCGATTTAACCACTTCCAGGCGTACCCCATTAAGAAACAAGTTTGGATCTGGGTGGAGCCGTGGATGGCGGCAGAAGTGCACCAGCTTAGTATTGTCCAAGGAAAACCAAAACCTGTGCGCTTCGGCATAGCGAGAGACGTGGTTCAATGCCTGTTGGAGTCGACGCTCCAGAGTTGGAATCTGGGTGGCGCAAAAAGAGATCAAAAGGTCGTCCACGTAGAGCGTAGCGAGAACATCTTCCGGCAGCACCGAGGTGATGCCGTTGATGCTCAGGGCAAAGAGTGTGACACTGAGGACACTTCTTTGCGGGAAACCCTCTTCCTGCTCCATTGGGACGGAGAGGGCTCCCCCCACCCGTACGCGGAATCGACGATCTCGCAAAAATTCAGATATAAACATTGGGGACGTCCTCTCGCCCTTATCGTTTGGAGAGTCTCCATGATACCGTATCGCCATGCGGTATCATAGGTTTTCTCCAGTTTGAAAAACACCGTGGCGTAGTACTGTCTACTAAGGAAGTCCTTGCAGAAGGCATTTTCTAGTCGGAGCAGAGCATCTGACGTGCAGTGGAACTTACTGAAGCCACACTGTGCAGAAGACAGATGGCCTCCGCTGTCCAGAAAAAAGGCTAATCTAACATTTAACAATTTCTCCATCAACTTGCTCGCGCAAGAGGTTAGAGAGATTGGGTGGAAACCATCCGGAGTAGAGTGATCTCTTCCCGGTTTTTGAAAGGCGAGCACAGTAGCGATTGGCCAGAAATCTGGGAGGAGACCTTCCACCCAGATCCTGTTGAACAAATCTAACAGAAAGGCCATGCCTTGCTCACTCAGGTGTCGAAGCATGGCGTACGGGACATCGTACGAACATATGCGGTGTCCGCGCACGAAGCAAGAGCAGAACGCAACTCACTCACCTTAAAACTGTCGTTGAAGGGTTCTCCGCCTCTCGAGGTAAAGTCCAGCCGGCGGCCCTGCACGACATCACGACGTGCATTGAATGCTGGCGGCGCAGCATCCCGGTTAGAGAATGTAAAGAAAGTGATTGCGAAGGATTCCGCCACGGACGCGGGGTCCCATTTTCCTGGAGAACACGAGGTGGGGGTTCGGCGAGAACTTGCCCCGAATCCTTTTGACTCGCCTCCACACCTCTGCCAGAGGGGTCTTCCCGTTAAGTGAAGACACGTATGTTCGCCAAGAAGAGCGGCGGGCGTGCTTCGAAATATACCGGAACGTAGCCCTAGCCCGACGAAATTCAGCGACAGTGAAATCGTTTGGGCGGCGCTTATAGCGCATGTAGGCATAACGCTTCTGTTTGAGGGCCGTCTCACACTCGGCCGACCACCACGGGAGTGGTCGGCGTGCAAAACGGTCATACGTTCTAGGAATAGTAGTCATGCCCGCGGCCATGAGTTTACCAGAGAAGAACTCAACGGCTTCATCCACCGACCTAAACTCCTTAACTGAGATAGAGAATTCAGTTATTTCCTTAAATGCAGGCCACCGTGCCCGCGCCAAGCACCACTGAGGTGGGCTCTCAGGCGGCAGTTGCCGTGGAAATGATACTCGAATGGGAAAGTGATCACTACCATGGAGGTCATCGATTACTTCCAATCAAAATCAAGGCAAGAAAATAAAGTGGTTCTCGGACAGTGATGCGTAAACTCATCCATATTTAGGACACCTATCTCAAGCTCTCCGATCAGATCGGCAAGGACTTGTCTCCTGGGATTTATTGAGTAATCTCCTCAGAAGGATGTCTGCCATTTAGATCTCTAAGCATGAGAAAGGGCCTCGGCAACCGTGCCACGACGCGGTAAATGTCCCCCGCGTCGAAGTCAGCTGACCGTGGAATGTACGCAGAAATAACAGTATACTTCCTATCCAGGTGAAGCTGCACAGCCACTGCCTGAAAGGACGTACCTAAAGTAAAAAGAAGAACGGAGACATCGTGCCAGGTGTAAACCGTACATCTCACAGCCCGGCACCCATCTCGTGGTGGTTGGGTTGCAAAACCCTTATACCCCAGGAGGGCGGGCAAGGGGCTCACTCCTAGCATGGTATCCTGCAGAAAAATAGCTAAAGGCAAATGGGACGAGACGAGCCTCCGCAGCTCCTCCCAGTTGGCCCAGAGTCCACGGCACTTCCATTGAAAGAATATGCCCTCCAGGCCTAACTCAGAGGAGACGCGGGGGCCCTCTTCGAACAGAAGACCCTCACGGGAATGGTCGTACGCTTCCCGGAGGCAGAACCCCGGGCGCTGTTGGCCAGAAAATGCGTTGAAGGCGCTTTCACCTTCGAGGACTTAGTGTGGGAGGTTTAGGTCGCCATTCGAGTCTTTTCATCCCTCCGCCTCGAAACCTTTGGCCAGCGTTGCGGCTTCGGAGGCAAGGGGCCCTCTTTTTGATGATCCACCGTCTCCGAGCCACTCAGCCTACTACTAGGCGTGGGCGAAGGAGCCGAAGCTCCTTTGTTGCTGTCCTCCTTTCGGGGGACAGCTTTAGGAATCCCAGAAGATCGCCTAGTGACCAACTTCGGGGGGGTTGCCTCCTGTGAGTCTAACGACTCGGTGGAGGCGTATGGCCGTTTCGCCTTACGGTAAACGGTCACGCTGGGAGAAGGGGGGGGAGCCCTGGTTTTAGCCAGGGCTGGATGTGAACCATTTGCGCCACCAGCTTTACCAGCGGAGTGCCCAGGTTGAGTAGAACCTGCAGAAAGGCTCCGAATGGGCGCGGAAACAACCGTGCTCGTTGGCCTGGATGGGCTAGGAGCAGAGGGTGTCTTTCTAAACATTGAGGCGTAAGACTTCCTAGGCAGAGCCTGGCGCACCAGGACCAAGTCCTTTGCCTTGCGGAATGAGAGTCGATCCTGGGCCTGGACGGCCAGGATTTCTTTCTCAAGGAAAACACCAGATAACCTCTGAATGAGGGGCCCCGATGTTATCGAGACTCCGCCCTGCGCTCTTTCGTCTTAGTCATAGTCAGGAGCTCCGCACCCGGGGAGGCAGAGAGGCCGGATGTGCCGATCTTGGCTTGGTCACTTACTGAAGTGGCAGCAGGCCCATCTGTCTCCGCAGCCCCCGCGGATGGAGAGGAGCCCCGACTCTTCTTAGTCTTTTTCCTATTTTTTTTCTTTTTAGGAGAGGAGGGCGGGGAATGAACCCGCTTTTCCCCTCCGCCGACAGGACCTTCAGGCCAGATGGACCGGCCTCAGCCAGGTCCTTGTAGTTGCAGGGGCACCGGTTGGAGGAGATTCCTCCCCCCCTTGTACTGCCTTGAAAACCCGGGCCGTTTGAGGAGGAGCTTGCATAGGGGGGGATTCGGGTTCGGTGCTTGGCGCCGAGTCCCAATTCGCTCTCATGGAAGGCTCTACCGTGTGAGGCTGGGTTGCCTCAAGGACCATGTCTATCTCAGGGTGGGCCTCCAGTTGGCCATCCCCCCCAGGACATCGCAGATCCCATTGGCAGCATTGTCAATATTCACATGTTGGGAGGCACAGGCCTTGATCCCAGAAAGGTTCAATATTCTGACCAGCAGGTCTTTTGAGGGAAGCGACCGAAGGGACCTGGCTTCCCTCTCCCTCCTAAGGAGGTTTGCCCTACCGAGCCGCTTCAATGGGGAGCGGTCGGCTATGGGCTGCCTGCTGGCTTTCTTGGCAGTCCCTTTGGAAAGAAAAGGGGGGACTGCGGCTGGAAACAGGGAGGTGCCCGAAAGCACCTCCAAAGAAGGAGGGGGGAGTATCCTACACCCGTAGGTGAAGGAAAGGAGTAAGCCTCCTCTTCGCTTAGAGAAATTTGGAGATTCCCCTGCGCAAGCACGGGGGGAGGGCCTCCATTTTTTTCTGTGGAGCTGCCCGATGGCGGCTCCGACGATGGAACAGAAGAAATTAAGAGGAGATTTTTTATTTCTCCATCAATAGGCGTGGTGATCCTCTTTTTATTACGGCAAGCAATAGCTCATCATCCCTCGCAGTAGCCCACCCTGAAAGGGGTGCGTACAGACCTGGCAGAGCCAGGTGCCGTCATTCAGGACCACCCTTCCTGCCTGGTGGCCTGGCAATCTCTCGGCATTGCGGCACCACTTTGGACACGGCGTAAAAAAATAGAATGTGAAGAAAGAAGGAAAAGGGATGTGAGGAAGGTATGGGTGGGGATGAAGTAGGTTGTTTAAAAACCAATATCCCAAAACGGAGCTCAGGGGTTAGGGAACATTGTCCCCTTCCGCCTCAGCTCCAAACCGGGACGGTTGGCTGAAAAAAAGGTCAGCATCTCCCCTTTGAAATTAGAGGCTGACCAGGGAAAGTTGTGGGAAAGGTTGTATAAAAAGCGACGAAGTAGGGGAGAAATACAGGCTGTCTGAAAGAAGAAGAAGAGGCTAAGCTGGGGTCGGACGGGGTGCTGAGTCCCTTCAGCACGGTGGTCAGGATGGCAAACCACCATCCTGGCGATGGAAAAATTTAATTAAGAATTTAATATAAAGGATTTCCTGTTTGATGTAGCTCAGCTGCAGGTGTCATGGATTCATTTGTGCTGCAGGAGTAGGCGTAGTCAAATCTGGATCTGTGCTCTAAAGACGTGGAATAAACTGCCGGTCATATACGCATCTCCTTTTCTTTTTCTCTCTGTCTGTCTCTCTGTATATATATATATATATATATATATATATATATATATATATATATATATATATATATATATATATATATATATTTATATATATATATCTCTCTATCTATATATATATATATATATATATATATATATTATTATTATTTTAAATTATTATATATTATTACGAATATTGACCTACATCTGCATTATCATTGTTTTTTATTACCAATACCATCTCTCTGTTTGACAGCTTTGGCACTTGAATAGGAGAAAATGTTCGCTATCTTGCGCCAATGGAGGAATGGTGGAAGCTAAGAATGATAATTTCTATTATGAAAATACTTCGAATCTTTTATAGTTTTAAGAATATAACTATTTATGAAGCGAATGTAATAAGTGTAAAAGAACAATGGCGATTAAACAAAATCAAAGTTTAAGATGGCAGCAAATAAAATTTAGCTGTTGTGAGGAACAAAGTAAATGAATGAAATGGATCACAATTAAATCGAGAGAACAATAATAAAGTGGATGAACAGCAACGGATCGCAATTAGTCGCAATGCTTCACAAATGTTTATTGAGTTGGAATCACTCTTGGATAAGGAATTGCCAGGGAAATGTCCGCTCTTTTTCATGGCGTTCAAAGCGATGAAAGTTGCCAGGGAGATGATGTCTGCTCTATTTCCTGGTGTTCAAAGCCATGGAAGTTGCTAAGGAGATGTTGGCCGCTAAATCTCCTGCTGTTCAAAGCGATGGAAGCTAACAGGGAAATGTTGTCCGCTCTATTTCCTGGTGTTCAAAGCGATGGAAGTTGCCAGGGGGATGTTGTCCACTCTATTTCCTAGTGTTAAAAGATATCTAATTTTCCAGGGAGATGTTGTACGCTCTATTTCATGGTGTTTAAAACGATGGAAGTTGCCAGGGAGATATTGTCCGCTGTATTTCCTGGTGTTTAAAGCGATGGAAGTTGCCAAGTAGATGTCGGCCGCTAAATCTCCTGGTCTTCAAAGCGATGGAAGTTGACAGTGAGATGTTGGCCGCTCTATTTCCTGGTGTTCAAAACGATGTAAGTTGCCAGGGAGATGTTGTACGCACGAAAATTTGACCAGATCAAAAGATAAACCCAGTGATAGTTTTAAGGAATGAAAGGAATTACTAGTTTATAAGTAACGAAGAAAGTCAAATTTCAACACCTAACCTAACCTGAATAAAGGTAACTTAATTACCTGTTCTAACATAGTATTACATAATTCTACCTAATCTAATCTAACGTGAGCCTAACCTAGCTTAAACTGAAGTAAGTTGATCAAAGCTAAGGTGACCTAAATTAACTTCACTTTACTTAAAAATTACTTAACTTAATGTGTGTCGTAGAATAGGCTCCCGACGATATACTTTATATCTATTCTTTGTGGGGATTATTCTATATTCGAGCGCAGGGTTTAATCAGATGGCCGAGAATGACTCTACGTTAATAAATAGGCCTGGAAAGGGCTTATTTATCTTCAATATACTTAAGAAGTGGAACGGAGTCCAAGGATAAATAATATTGCAAACATTAATAAAATAGAATTTTATTAATTAATCTAACAAAACCACACATGGAAAATACTTAAATGACCGGGCATTAAAATGGGAGATACACATAAAATGAAAAAGGTCATGGGATAAATTTGACTAAGTGGAGGATTAAGATTTGGAGGGATTTAAATGACAAAACAAACAAGAAGGAAAAGGGGCGGCTAAATCCGTGTTAAGGCACGGAGTTACTTTGGCACAGAGTTAAATAGTTAAATGCAATTCGTAGCTTACGTATTTATAAAGTCGTCGTGCAGAGGAAGGCGATTTGAAGGAATGGCTTCGGTCCGACTGGCGATTTCTTTTCCAGGAGGAGGGGTTTCTTGGGGGGTTGTCCTTAACGAGGGAAGGGGGAGGACTGACTTCGAGGAGTGAGAGCAAAGTTGGGCTCGGATGTACGAGCGATCCTGGAGACAGGATACCGGAGATGTTCTGGATGAACAATTGAGGTTATTGGTGTAACCAAGCGTTCTCTTGATGAACGTTAAAAGGGGGGAATTAAATTAACACTGACGTGATATCAGGGGAGCGAGAACCGTTTCTTGTCGAACGGGCTCGAAGAACAATGACTGTTCTAAAGTTGTTCTCTTCTGAACAATTGAACAACAGGTGGAGGACGGGCCTGTTGACTTGAGGTCTCGAGGGGCACGAACCTTGCCACTCAAGGATATTGTCTTCTTCTGGACAATAAGAGGGTTCTCGAGGTAGAGTTCCTTGGTGCACAAGGGAGACCGGATCAGCGTGATGCCTCGCGAAGATAATCGGGACTGATTCAAACGCGAAATTCTATCGCATAAATAGCCGGAGCCAGCCCTTCGGAGTAGGGGACAATGGTAGACTTCAATAGAATTTCCCGTTAGCACTTGGAAAAATCTTATCTTCCCATAAGCCTAATTCATTCTGGCCAGATCGACGCAGGGAGGCAAACGAGGGATTGAACCTCCTTGATTAAACTTGAGGCGGAGGAAGATAATACTCGGGAATGGTGGGCGATAAGAACGCCGTTCTACTCTCTCTCGCAGGATGCACGTGGAAAGCATGAGTTTCAATATGTGATAGAAGGGAGGCGCGGCCGCCTTAGGCAATTCTATCACAATGTGACCTTACCTAATATAGAGTAAACTCTCCCTAACATGAACTATCCTTACGAGTACCTGCAGAGGTAGCGGAGAAAACCAAATTACAACGACTACACTTACCTCAGTGAAGATAACTTAATTTGACTTGATCTAATACAACATTAGTTAACTTGACCTAATCTAATCTGAGCTGAAGCTAACCTAGCATAAACTTACCTAAGCTCGCCTAAGCTAAGAAAATCTAAGTTAACCTGACAAAAAAAACTTGACCTAACAAAATTTAAAATAAGCGGTCCTTAACATGGAATAACATGAACTATCCTTACGAGTACCTGCAGAGGTAGCGGAGAAAACCAAATTACAACGACTACACTTACCTCAGTGAAGATAACTTAATTTGACTTGATCTAATACAACATTAGTTAACTTGACCTAATCTAATCTGAGCTGAAGCTAACCTAGCATAAACTGACCTAAGCTCGCCTAAGCTAAGAAAATCTAAGTTAACCTGACAAAAAAAACTTGACCTAACAAAATTTAAAATAAGCGGTCCTTAACATGGAATATACTCCCCTTCAGAAGTACCTACACAGCCAAATTACGCCTAACCTGAGTGAATTTAACTTATTCTGGCCTCATCTAACCCAAAATTACTTAAATTGACCTAATTTAACAAACACTGAGCCTAACTTAAATTAGCGTCAACTGAACTCAGCTGACTTAAACTAAGAAAACCAAAATTAGCCTGACCGAACCTAAATTTACTTAACATGACCTAACTCAACATTACCTAATGTAACCCAACAAAATCTAAGGTAAAATAACCTGACCAAACCTAACCTCACTTTAACCTAACCTCACTTTAACCTAACCTAACCAGACTTAATATAACCCCAATTAATTGACTTGAGTTACTCGAAGCTAAACTTACTCTAATTCAACCTAATATAACCTAACCTGAAATAAACTAAGATTAAATGACCTACAACTAAGGTCGTTTTCTTTAATATGACCTAACCAAAGATAAATTAATTTTACTTATCATACCTGACTAAACTTTACCTAACCTGAACAAAGTCAAAGTAAACTCTTCCTACCTTCTCCTAACCTTACTTTACTTAACATGACCCAACTTAACACAAACTGTCTATAACTTGATCTAACCTGACCCATCTTAAAATAAACTGTCCCTAAATGGAGTTAACCTGACCCAACGTAATTTAAACTGTCCCAGACCTGACCTAACCTAACGTAAAGTGTCACTAACTTGACCTTAACTGACCTTACTTAACCTGACCCAATTTAAGTCAAACTTTCCCTAACTTGACATCACCTTACTTTACTTATGTTGACCTAACTGTCACTAGCTTGACCTAACATTTCCTTACTTAAGCAGAGCCAACATAACTTAAGCTCTCTCTAACTTAAATAAACCTGACCATACCTACTTAACATGACCTAACGCAAAATGTAAACTCTGCTAAACTTTCTCTAACCAGACCTCACTTGACCTAACTTAACAAATGTAAACTCTCCCTAATTTGACCTAACCTGTTTACTCTTATTCTCACAAAGATATGAGTGAGGGAAATATTCGTGGACCAAATGCAGATAACAATTGCGCTAGTGTTTACCTACTAGCTGTGTGGTAGGTGTAAGGTTTTAAAGTACAAGTCCGGATTTTAATGTTATTGTATGAATATTTAGAGATCCACTTTGCTCTCATAAATTTGTCATTGTCATTTTGGGAATTGTAATTGTAATTGTAAATTTCTCAAAGTCATTTGTTTGTTAAATTCCCCCATTCCTTAATGGGCTTGGGATAGCAATGTGGCGCCATCTTGACGTCACACCTGCCTGAAGAAGGCTCGTTGCCTCTACATCTGGTGACAGTGAAGAGAGGCAAATCCGTTCCTTTAAAATTTAAGCTAAAAAAGAAATGCTCTTTGGATACTCACTTTCGACTTCCTTTGTATATTTCATGCCTTTCTAAAAGGCAGGTCTTTAGTTTATTACATTATTTATTCTCGATCTACTTTGCTCATAGGAAGGAGTCTTTGCCTTTTCTTACTCGATGTACCATTTTACCTTCCACCCATTTCCACTTCGACTGAAATTATTTCTCTTTTTTTCAGAATTGACTCTACGGGTTCGTGACTCAATTCTTTTTAAAAAATTGCAAATAAAATATTACGCGATTTTTTTTCCGATTTATGGATTTCAATTTTAATAGGCATAAAATTATATTCTACTGTTCCCAAAATGATAGTATGAAAGGTGGAATACAACACAGATTTCATTCTTTAGCATGTTATATTAATCATTAAGAATATCAATTTAGATTATAACCGTGGAGGGAGAAAGATACCGCATGAGTAACAATAAACGATAAGCCTACATATTAATCAAACCCTAAAAGCTATAGGTATCAGGTTTTGAATACTGGAATATAAACAATATCTTTAATTCTCAAATAACAGAGGAATTCTTTGATAATAACACAGAGATCTCTGAATCAAGAATCTGCTCAACACTTTTTCTCTTTGTAGAGCAATTTGGTGGAAGTCTATAACTGCACTAACTTCTTTTTCGGTACTGGACGGGAAATTCTTCCTTTCCGGATAATTCAATTTATGATAGATTTTAACAAAGGAAAAGTGCATTTTAAAAGCATATACCAATTTTACCAAAGAAAAAATGGAAATCCAGAACGTATTTTGAGTGGCTGAGTGGAAGAATGTCATAAACTCTCCCAACCATCTGGCAGTCCAATTTGGTCTCTCTTCTCTTTCTCCCTTCGACCATTGCTTTATCTTATTTTAATTACACAGGTGCAATCCCAGTCTGTATTAAGTGGGTAATTAATATTTTTAAAACAGTCTCTCTTCAGGTCATTGCCAGAGCAACCATTCCCGTGGGATTGAGAACAACCCGTGTGAAATGGAGGATAAGAAAATTATTCTCGTTGTCATAAGAAAAGCCATAAGCCAGAGAGAAGTGAAATTTGATATTAAACTACTTGAAATAAGAAAGGTACCAAAAACCTTTCAATAAAGCGAAATAGCCAACGATTTGCATGTCCATCTAACCCGATATAAAATGTACATATGCTATTAAAAAGTATAAAAATTTAGGTTTAAAATTATTTCTTAATATTACCGACTACATATCTTTTAAATGACGATCGTAGCCGAAACAACCACATACCCTTTGGAGAGGAGAATGGCAATGGAAAGTAGGCCCCTCCGCTCCCTCCTTCAAGTAGACTGACAAACCATCTTCATTTTTTTTTCTTCTAATAATATTTTAGCATATATCAACATTAAATATATGCAGAATTGTATAGAAAGTCTTGTCAAGTGAATAAAGGCAGATATTCTGGAAATTATGAGATCGCCTTGACTCTAAATACTCATTCTACTTACAATGAAGTCTTAAAAGTTATAGGATTGCAGCATGTACAGGTAATGGCCGGCAAAGCAACCGTATCATGGCGTCATGAAAATTCCCTCACCTGTATCAATTGTGATCCGACATCTCATTGTTGAGGGCTAGTCATGCTATTTAATGAGTGCTGGTCAAAAGGAAGAAATAAAACTTGATGATACAAGAGTGCTTTCATCGAAACGTTTTTTGACAGTTAGTACAACCGCCTCATCCCCACCAAAAATTGAATAATTGCTAAAATTGAGCCATTATTTTTATATTCATTTAATTATTCATTTTATTTCTTATGGGCAAATATTCCTAAGAAAAAATAACAAAATCACTTTTATTGTTTAGGATAATGAATAGGCAGGAATATTTTGGCATTTTGAAGGCATTTAAAAGAGAAAGTTAAGGGGGCATTCCTAGCCAAAGGTTTTTGAAAGGATATAAATGAAATGGCAAGTTAATATAAATTAAAGTATATGTGATATAGTTCAAGCAGACAAAGGATGAAGTTCTAAAAGACATAAGGTACTTCTAGTAGTCAAATGATGTACTCCTATTAACAAAATGTAATTCTAGAGGCCAAATGATGTGGTTCTAGTCAACAAATGATGTAGTTCTATTAGTTAAGTGATGTAATCTTAATATATAAAAAAAGTGCAGCTCTCCTAGCCCATAGCTGTCGATCTAATAGCCAAAGTATTTAGTTATAGTTAATAAATTATGCACTTTTTGTTTAAATGATGTAGCTTTACTAGCAAAATGAAGCAGTTCTAGTAAAAAAAATGATACTGCCATTCATAACCTAGCTCAAACCCTGCCCGACATGTGATAAGGGATAATTCGAGGGGGTTGGGAAAGCAGGTTTGTGGACTAGCCCACTGTGGAACCTTCCGTTGATAGGCACCCCGGAAAAGAGGCGATGATGCAACCGCTAGGGAAGAGTTACCTCTATCTCTAGCGACCCAGCCTTACCATAGAGGGACATACAACCGTCTCTATGTAAGCAGGAAGCAGCCTCGATAATTAAACCCCAGGAGGGGCGGAACCCCGGGTGGTGATAGTTAATTCGATCACCATCCATCATCAAGTCCGCCATGAGTCATCCTTCTGGACGGCCTCACCGGGTTCATCCCCGTTCATCCCTCATTTTCATCCAGGCAGTTACACCAAATGTGCTAAAGATTGTGGGGGCGGAGGGAACATTTTTCATCTTTTACTCATAAAAAATAAATTAAATTTCTTATACTCAAGCAATCACAGGTACGAAGACAAAGAACGGACAACCAAAAGAAAAGCTCCCCACGAGCCCCAATGGAAGATTACGAGGGTGCGAACAGGATGCTTCTTCGTATCCTCCCCGGGAAAGAAAAGCATACGAGAGAAAAACCCTACAAACAATTGACGCTTAAATAGGAGTAATTTTACTCAGGTTAAAAGACCAATATAACGGATATGTTGCGTTCTGTGATACTGAGAAAGATTTATACTTCCTTTTAAGCGAAGACTCGTCTAACAAACTGGCCAAAATCGGTCTTTCTCCCCGCACACCCACAACCGTCACAATGAAAAGATCTGTAACCTGTCGACATACGAGAGAAAAACCCTACAAACAATTGACGCTTAAATAGGAGTAATTTTACTCAGGTTAAAAGACCAATATAACAGGTATGTTGCGTTCTGTGACACTAAGAAAGATTGAGACTTCCTTTTAAGCAAGGACTCGTCTAACAAACTGGCCAAAATCGGTCTTTCTCCCCGCACACCCACAACCGTCACAACGAAAAGATCTGTAACCTGTCGACGTCTCGACCCATGGGTCGGAGCTCACTCAACCTCGGAAATAAAAGAAGAACTTGAAAAAGAACAAACTTAGGCTAGAATCGAAGACGTTGTGAAGTTCAAAAACCAAAAAGGCGAAGAACATACGCCTGTCTTTAAAGTCATATTTCCGACCACGGAGATGGCAAAAACGGCGGTAGAACACAGCCTACTTGCCTTTTACACAAATATATGCCCGGACCAAATCGAAAGAGAGGCATTCGTCTCTGTTCAGGTGTGCTTCAGATGTTACTCCCTGGACTAACATGCGACAAAGGAATGCAAATTCAATGAGAAAGCTTGTTCAGAATGTTCAAGTAGAGATCACCGCTGAGACAAGTTCAGGAACACAGAGAAAAAGTGCCTGAATTCTGGAAACGGACATAGGACCCTTCCAATCTTGTGCCCTATGAAGAAGCAATTAATAAAGAAGAAGAAAATCGAAATATCTGAAGAAAAGGACAGGAGAAAGAATACGACATATCCCACTGCAACAGCAGAAGGAATGCCAAAGGCACCTACCTCACAAAACACTACCGTGAACATAGAGGGAAACATGAGACCTGACCTCATACTTTGCATAATGTACGCTCACTTCGTGAATATTACAAAACGTGGTTCATATGCGACAGAATTAAACACAATGCTAGTAAGGAACAGTCTAAAGGAAATGTGGTTTCCCGAGAACCCACTCTCAAGTAAATTATATAACAAACATAAAACTCACCGGATAGGAAAAAAAGCACAGAGAACAAAGAACAAGAGCAAACCCAAATGGATACAGACCAAGAGACAGAAGAAGAAACATAAGATGAGTAGATTGCAAAAGCAAACAAAAAAATGGCACAAAAACTCGAAAAAGAAAGTCAAAAACAAAAATCAGAAGTAAATACCCAACAACTAAAAATTAAATTATACGACTCCTACACGAACCGACTACCCCAAACGTGAAAATAAAAAGAAATCGTAGAAGGACTAGTAAACGGGAAATACAAATGGGATTACGATGCAGACGTAGACGAAACCACAATCCATTATGCTCTCAAGCAGGGAATGATTCTAATCGTCCCTGAATCTTGTTGCAATAAAACGATCTGGCCCCCCCAGCTCCACAGCAAGAACGGAAAATATGAAAGCAGGAAATAAATCCACCGCGTTCACGTACAAACGTAAACTAAAAATATTTACGCTTAATGTAAACGGCTGGAGGAAAAAAAGAATTATATACTCAAATAATATAAGACAGGAATATCCGGACATCGTGATCTTAACCGAACATGAAATCAACACTGAGATCGAAACAATAAAAATACCAAATTACAAAATCATAGCTAACAATTATTCCCAAACCAGATTTGACGGAGCAAAAAATGGGATTCACTACATTGAAATAAACGACCTAGAGGAATCCTACATTGCGGTGAAGATCAAAATGACTACAGGAGATCTAGTAGTAGCCGGCTTACCAACCTCCGAGGCGCTCGCACTTATCCATCCCCAACTTTATTAAACTCTTTCCCCGACCAGATTCAACCATACTAACCGGAAATCTCATTGCCAGATGCAGAGCAGCAGGATATACAACCCAAACGAACAGTAGAGGCAAAACTCTACAACTACTGTTACAAAGAAACTTACTCCAAATAGAAGGACCAGATTTTCCAACCTTTCTAACTTATAGATCTTCAACCACGACAGATATAGTTCCCACCAATCCAAATTTTAACCACAATCTCCACACTGAAACCAGACCTGCAACCCCTTCCGACCGCTTAAGCATGATCGCCTATCCAAATTACGATTCCACAAAAAAAATAACTCAGCAGAACTGACTGGGCCAAATATAAAGAACACCTAAGTAACATACAAATCAAAATCCTAAACAACCAAGTTACTAACCAAATTGAAGTAGAAATACAGAGGATAATCGAAAAAATAACAGAAGCTGATGCAATATACACACCAACAACAGAACACAGAACCTTGTTTATATCGTGATAGGGCAATGAAATAAAAGAAAAGATGGTAGAACCTGAAAGATTGACAAAGGGGATAATGGAGATGGGTAACACAATGGAAAGATACATAAGACTAAGAACAATCAGAAGAGAAGTATGAATACTAATAGAAGGAAAATCATTTCAAGCTTGGAACAACATTATCGAAAAAAATGGACATTGAAACAGATCTGAGGAAATTCTAGACACAATACAGACTACGAAACACTCAACCAAAATAAAAAATAAAAATGAAAGTACATAGCAAGGAAGTTCAACGAAACAAAGAACTACAAGAGCACTTCCAAAGGCACTGGAGCCAGTCTTTTTTCAATATCTACAGAAGAAAACCTTGACTTCGATAGAGAATATGAAGAAGAAATCGCTCAAACCTTACAAACACAGCAAGATAATACCACGCCATGCGTACGAGTTGATGAAGAGACACCCATTCACTCTGAAGAGGGAATGCCATTCACAATGCAAGAATACTTGACAGCAGTCAAGTTATTTAAGCAGAAAGCCCCCCAGGATTAAGTGGCGTAACAAAGGCTCACCCGATTAATGCACCAAAACAACATGCATGAAGCACTTTTGGAGATTTTCAATGCCTGTTTGAATACTCGATTCTATCCCCAGGCCTTCAAAACGGCCAGGATGATCTTCCTACCGAAACCGGGTAAACCAAAACACCAAATCGAAAGCTACCGTCCAATCTCGCTGCTCGAGTTCCTCGGCAAACTACTCGAAAAAATCTTAAACGAAGGGCTAACAAAGATACTTGAGAGTAATAACCTCTATACCCACAACAGCACGGGTTCAGGAGCAAGCGAGGGACGGAAACCTCGCTGGCAATTATTCCAGGAAAAAATAGCCACCAAAACAGCGCGAGGCAACAGAGTGGACGTCATACTCTGCGACGTTGCCAAAGCTTTCGATAAAGTATCTATTCTGGCCTACAAGTTAAAATTACTACTCTCAATATGAAACCCAACTTAAGACAAAATATTATGCCACTACCTGGAAGAAAGAAAAGCTATTCTTCAAATAAACGGCAGAATGGGTGAGGCATTAACTCTATGAGCAGGTGTCTCTCAAGGAGGGTGCCTTTCGCCAACTCTGTACACCATATATACCTGGGATATGCCCCATTCAATGGGAGAGAGTGCAATGTACATTCAACTGGTGGATGACATTACACAAATCATCTCCAGTGATAGGAAGAATCCAAGAGACATCGCCCAGAGGACAGTAAGACAAATTAAGAACTTAAACGATTACGAAAGAAAGAATAAAATCCAAAAAACATAAATCAATTCCACCAATACCGATAAACAGGAGGAAAACAGCTGCAGTTAGAGTCGACGGAGAGGAATATCTATATAAAACGGAAGGAAGATTCCTCCCATCTGTCAAAAAAAGTGACAGAAGCAAAACTGACCATGACGACATACAAAGATTCCGTAACATCTCAAATAAGTTTTGCAATTCGGATATAAGGAAACGAGATATGAGGAAAAGTGTTTTATTATTTTTCAATATAACTACCCTCGACTTCAATGCACTTGCGCCACTTGTCTCTGAGGCTTCGAATTCCCGTCAATCAGAAATCTCTCGACTGCTGTTCAATCCACTCCTGGACGGCAAGCTGGACATCTTCATCGTCCCCAAACCGGCGTCCCCGCAGGACAGCTTTGAGCTGGCGGAATAAAAAGTAGAAGCTAGGAGCCAGATCTGGACTGTAAGGGGAAATGGTTGAGCTCCTGGAATCCGCAATCGCGCAGGGCAGCTTGTGCGACTCTGGCCTTGTGGACAGGGGCTTTGTCGTGGAGGAACAGGACACCGCGTGTCAACTTGCCGCGCCACTTCTGACGGATGCACTTCTTCAACCCAGCCAGTTCCTTGGCGTAATATTAGCCTGTGATGGTCCTTCCACGAGGCGCATAGTCCACCATCAACACTCCCTCAGAATACCAGAAGATGGTGGCCATGATCTTCCCGGCTAAGGATTGGGTCCGGAACTTGATGGAGGTCGGAGAGCCACTGTGCTTCCAGGCCATGCTTTTGAGTTTGGTCTCGGGATCCCAGTGATGTACCCACGTTTCATCACCTGCCACTATACGTGACTCGAATCTTGCCGGGTCTGGGTTGTACAGGAGCAGCAGCTCCTCAAACTTTGACGACTTTGAAGTCGATCATGTGGCGTGAGGTTATATGAGGTTTCTAGGGACCCAACGGGCAGAGACCTTGGTCATGGCCAAATTGTCGTGGATGATGTCGATAACACTTCAATGCGATATTCCAAGTTCACGCTCGATTTCCTTGACCTTGCCCCGTGAATTTTCGAGGGTCATCCTCTCCACACGGGTCACATTGTCCTCGTTGGTCACGTCTGACGGGCGTCCTGGACCGGGGTCATCTTCAAGGGACTCACGACCATGACGGAACTCCCTATTCCAGCGAGCAATGGTTGCATAGAAAGGGGCGGTGTTGGTGTACACTGCAACTATGCGTTCATGGATCTCTTTTGTATTCTTGCCTTCCTTGGTAAAATATTTGATCACTGCGCGGTGCTCAACCTTCTCCATTGTTAAAAAATTTGTGACTGACGATCTGCGATCAGCTACTGCTTCTTAAATAGATGAGGCAGGAGCGGGCGGCTGCAGGTCCTGACTTGTCATAACTTGTGCTAACACCCCCACAAATAGCCATCCCCCTTCCTCTGTTTTGCCCTACCGATTCGCACAACTTATTGACCACCCCTCGTAGCCCTTGTTCGATCCGAAATGGTATACCCTATCATTCCTACACATACGTTGAGTACCACACAAATAAAAAGAGCCCAAGAAGTACAAAATTGAGCAACACGATTTATAGAAAATATGAGAAGGCAGGACCGAATTACATCAGAGGACCTACTTTAAAGAACTGGATTCGAACCTATAAATAAAATACTCAACGAACGCACCCAAAACCTGTGTGTAAAATTAAACGAAACGCTACCATGAGAAGAAGGAAGAAATAAGTAAGATTAACGAACCAGATAATGAAATGCATCAGATCAGATATAGAAAAAGATTTGACGAAAGTAGAGAGGATGCAACGATAAACATAAGTCCTATCTATAAATAAAACAATGTAAACAACTGAATAAAATTACCGATATTGACAACTGAAATGGAAAAATTAAAATAAATCCAACAATAATGACACTTTAATGAGAATATGGACAGCAAATGACGATGAGAAATTCAAAATAATAGAAGGAAAAGTAAAATGAAGATATATATAAATAACAATTATACTAATAAAAAATGCAAAAATGCAAAAAATTCAAATAAAAGAAAAAAGCAAAAATCTCAAATAAGCATATGATAACAAAGGCTCAAATGCTTAAATTACAAAATCAAAAAACAATAAAGCAAACAAAAGGCAAAATTAATGAAAAACGAAAGCGTTTGCCAGACAACCTGGCATAATTCATTATCACCTCTACTGCATCATCTTCATATATCATCCTACATTCATAACCATCTCAACACACACACACTAAACACAATATCTCTACTTTTTCTATCCCTCTCCTACACTTTCACCTCTTATATTATTCCAATCCCTCTCTTCGAGAGTGGTGTGAATAGCAAGGGTGATTTGTCACCGAATTTAGGAACCACTCTTGGGGCAGCCACTCTTGTATTCACAAGGCTAAATGATTTCCAAAATAGAAAGTTCTCTTGTGGTTAAGTACACTGAGTAATTGGTGATCGGAGATTTCCTCAAAGGTGAAAGGAATCTTGAATAAGATTTAAAGTATGATCTATAGACTTTTACAAGAATTTTATATATATTGACTCAATATTACTAAATTCCAGTCTTTCGTTTATTTTTAAAGTTCATTTTTAAGGTTATTTTGTGTTAATTAAAAAAAAATTATTTAATTACTCATGCAAAACGTAACTTTATTAAGTGAAATGAGAAACATTTGAAATATTTTAACTTGCGTTTAAATTATGTAGCATTAGGAGATATCTAGATTTTACTCTGACGGTATTGGTTTGGTTAATTTTAATTAGTTAAACTCTCAGTCGGGCATTGAAATTTAGGACGTGATAGCAAAAATTGGCGCTCGATTGAGAACGCACTTCAGATTCCGCTTCGTCGAATGTTTTATTATGGTGTAAACCCATGATAAAATGTTATAAAACTACAAAAGGCTCATTTTTTTAGTAATATTCGAATCTATAACGTGGTTCTCAGACCTCAAATATTTGTCTGCATTTCTTCAACTTTTCCCTAAGTACCCCACAGCTCTGGTTCATTAATGAATGTGTTTAACGTGGAAACATGCAAGGAAACCTTTATGCGGAACAGTTTTAGATGAATTCGAGAATTTAGCAATTATAGTTAATATGAAACGCCGTGTGCACCATCCATTGATGGTAATAATGGACTTTCCAGCTCCGTATTGTTATATGTGTATGGTTTAATTTTTTTTAAATGGGAAATGTCATTTTCTAAACAAAGAATTGTCTCTTTTATATTAAAAATTTTGGAAGGAATCACTTATTACCAATTGTATTAATGTAATAAAATATAAGATACTGAATCACTTTTTTTTCCTAACTTAAAAATTAACGAGCGGATATATCCAAACGGACCGCTATTAATAAACCTGCCATCAAAGTGGGCCCATAACCGAAATTTACGCATAGATATTAATTAATGCAGGTAATCTTAACTTTACTTATAATAATGATTGAACAAGAAATAATTTGTTATATGACGGAAATTTCCGCTCTGAGCAGCGGAAGTGTTCAAAATCAGCAAATGATTTATTCACAGTAAAGTCCCCAATCCAAAAATGTTTCGTCTTATTTTAGTCTAATTCTGCATTTGGATTCCATATCCTCATATTACCAGGTTGAAACGAAAGTAATGTTCGATTTCCTGGAATAAAGTTTTAGTATTTATTAAAGTTTTGCCTCTTGTGATTGTTTAGGAATGCTACAATGAGTAATTTATATGTTTTTCTTTCAGTTCTAAATTTTTTTCATAATCTTCTTCAGTATTCAGCCGTATGTCCCCTTACTAAAGATAATATTAGATATGTTTTACTCTATGAGTTTCATAAAGGTGTCGATGCAAGTACAGCGGCAAAATCCATTTACAGCACGCATGGTGATGATGCAGTAAATGCAAGAAGTTGCACGAGGTGTTTTCCAGTTTCCTAAGTGGGGATTTCAATCTAATAGACAGATCAATAAAGGTCGTCCATATGAACTTGATTCCGAAGAGTTGGAAGTTGTCACAGAAAATCTTGCTACAACTTCCCGGGAACTCACACAACAATTTAACGTAACACGTACGACTGTCCTACGCCAACTAAAAGGGATTGGAAAAGTTTCAGTGATGGGAAGATGCTTGGGAAATATTGCTTTATTCTCCATAATCTCAGGACTTTGATCCTTCTGATTATTACTTGATTAGGGGATTACAAACCATTTACTTGGTCCTAGGTTGAGATCAAGAAAAAGAGGTGGAAAACGAGTTTGATTCATATTTTGCATCAAATCTAAAGTATCTTACAAGCGTGGCATTTTTAAGCTCGTTGACAGATGGAATGAAGTTCTAGAAAGCAATGAACTTTATGTTTATATTTAAGAATTTGCATATTCATAAGTTTTAAAAAAATTTATTATATACCCTAAAATCAGACATTACTTTCGTTCCACCTTGATACAACTTATGTTCAGGATTATCTAAATTAGGTGAAAAACGTTACAAAAAAAGTAAATGATCTAGGAGAGTTTTGGACATTTTCATTATTGGTATATAATTTTTAGACGCACTTCAGTAACATGGACTGTGAAGTCGAGCGAATAAATATTGTATTTAGTAGCCAGATCTTTTGTTGATATAAACAAATGATAGAACTCTTGGGCTACAGGAATGGTTCTATTTTTCAAATGATCTAGTTCAAGTAACAAAATGATGTAGTTCTAGTAACCAAATTATGTATTAATTGTAGGCCAAGTATATATTTCTAGAATACAAATGATGTAGTTCTAGTTCACAAATGATGTAGTTTAGAAATACAAATTATGTACCGATAGGACAAAATGATGTAGTTCAATTCATGTAGCTAAGTATTGTATTTTAGTAATAGTCAAATAATGTACATAGTTTTATTAGTCAAATTTTGTATTCTATTAGGCAAAAATGTAGTTTTCGTATCAAAATCAAGTAGTTTTAGTAACACAAGGATTTAGTTCCAAAAAGGAAATGATGTAGTTCTAGGAGGAAAATAAGTAGTGATTACCTAAATGATATAGTTCTGTAGCCTATTTATCAGATTTTAGGTAAAAAACTGATGTATCTTTATCAGTCAAATAATCTATCATTTATACACTAATGATGTAGTATAAGAACTTTTAATGAGTTAAACATAACATGAGCAAAGAGAATGATAAATGATTGGCTTACCTTGAGAAAAGGACTAATACTGTGTCCAGGGGTTTATGATATTTGGTTCCAGAGAATATCGTTGCCGTCTGGAGTAGCTTATTCCTCTTATATAGTATTTTGGGTAAGCTATCACTAACTTTCTCTTGTAACTATGAATTTACTGAAAGAGACGTCCTGAACGCCTCTTGTTAACAATGAGTTTACTGAAAGAGTCGTCCTGAACGCCTCTTGTTAACAATGCGTTGATGTTGACCTTTTTGAGGGAACTGAGAGAAGTGACGCCTTTTCTTTACGCACAGAAGCATTTGTCATGCGTCACGTGATATTATTAAATTTTAATAAAAAATGTAACACCTGGTTAACATCAAAGTTTAGCCAAGCCAAATTATCATTCTCTAGAAAATTACTGAATATTTTATCTTTAAATTAATGATCATTCAAATATATAAATGTATGAAAATGAGAATGAAATCAAACATAAATTATTATATTAGTTCTAGGATCCAAATTATGTTTTCTAATAGTCAAATGAGGTAGTTCTAGTAGTTAAATGATGTAGCTTTAGTAGCAAAATGATGAGCTATTAGAGAAATAATATAGCTTTAATAGTCAAATAATGTAGTTCTAGAAATCTAAGGATATAGGTGAAGTAGCGTAATGTTGTAGTACTACTAGCCAAGTAATGTGGTTCTACTCGGCAAATGATTAAGTTTTACTTGTCTAATGATGTAGCTTTAGAGGCCACATGAAGTATTTCTAGGAAACAAATAATGCAGTTCTAGTAGCAAATCGCTGTATAGTAAAGCAATTGATCTAGTTCTCTTAGCTCAATTATGTACTCCAGGTAGGCAAATAATGTAGTTCTATTAGCTTAATAATGCTGTTCTAATAGCCAAGTGATGTAGTTCTAGTAGCCAATGATACACTATAACTGGTCAAATTGGTAGTCCTTGTAGCCAATCAGGAGTCAATCTGGGGTACCTCGGTTTCCACCTGCAAGGACGGCAAATCGCTTGGAGGGGTGAAGCAGATAAAAAATGAAAGAACAATTTCGAGCAAGATTAAAGTCGGTAATGAAGATTAAAGAAGAGATTTCGAATTACGGCCCTTTGGAGACGATCTCGGCAAATAGGTGAAATTAATTTAGACAAACGACCAAATTTGTACCAAGGTTGGAATTCTGGGCGATGCAGACAAGTCAAATTTTGTCATCATCTGGCGATGGGGTTCGGATCTACAGTGTCTCACCTACATAACTCACTCTTTTTAATTACTAAATTAATTGACTCATTGTTGACCAATTTAGATCAAATTTTTCTGAATTGATATACATTTTTTTGTCCACCGAATATTTTTACTAAGATCTTTAAGGTGTGTGTTTTAGGGTGAATCGGTGAAAATTAGCGGAGTTGTGAGTAATAAAGTGTCAGAGGTAGGTGAGAACCCTGTATTTAGGGAGTTCCTATACATGTCTCGCCCTGTATTTGGGGTGGGGGTGGGTTCCCATCCCTCGCCCTCCTTTGGTTTTTGAACTCTTGTGTTTGGCTCTTTACTCTCACACTTCCAGTCGAAGTGGATTCTGTTTTATTGCTTGGCTACATAATACATTTCAACCCCCATAATTCTACCACAAAGCGGGGTCAGATGTATCATAAGAATGTCGCAGGTGACATCTGGATGTTTATGTGTCCTCCTGGTCTCAAAACCCGGAATTCGATCTTCAGATATTTATTTATATATCTTCCACGCATGTTCACTTCCACCATTCTTCCTTCACCTTGCAAAATGTCCGTCGGAGATTCCCTTGTTGGTTTTAATTAACAAGAAAAACAATCATCATTTCTTACTAAGCGATCCCCATTTTCACTTTAGTAAATAAATAAAAATGTATTGGTATTTAGCCTTGCCCAACCTCCCATTTTCTCTCTAGTATAATCCTAATCCAATTTGGTTTCAGAGTTCTTCCTCCTCTCTTTACTCTGCAATTCTTACAATTCAGTCGGCTACTTTCATTTTCATATTAATTTATTTCAGAGTTTAACACTAAGTTAATACTACAGAGAAGCGGCAAAAGTCATTGAATGGCACCTAGATTCGTGTATGAAGGACCCATCTATCCCGGCCCAGTGCAGTAACTGGACGTGACATCGACTCCACAAGTGGAAGGAAAACGTCCGGAGAGATGTTCACCCATCTCGTCTCGATAGCTGTCTGCAAATCCCTAGGGTTTAGAGGTACTGCATCTTGGATGTGAATTAACCTGGCTACTACGTTCTCAAAACCCCAGATTGGATTAATTTTAAGTGAAAGCGGTGCCCACACTATTCGTTGGAACTCTCCAGAATGCTCATCAAAACCAATTATGGGTAGGTTGGTCTCGATGACATGGTTCATTATCCTGCTGGAATATTTTAAACAGTGCAAGGGAACGGATAACGGTCAATGGAGGATTTAGGCGGATCAGCGGAACCAACTAATGCCACGTCTGTATGGAACCACCACCAGGCTATAGGTTGTCTTAATGACAATAACTGTCAATCGTTTTATGTTGTCTACGCTACATCCGAACCTTGCTATCAAGCGCAAACAATTGGAGCTGTGACTTATCGGAAAACGCCACATGCTAACAGACCTTCATTATCTAATTAGAGATGTTACTAGCCCAGATTTGGCACTGTGCCCGAAGTATGGTATCAACGAAGACACACTGTTGTTTTTGTCTTTTTTATTCGATATCAAAGGTTAGAAACGCGACACTGACCTGCTAAATATGCGTCTGGTACCTCCTGCATTGAATATGAATAGGATTAGAGCCAATGTTGCTTTTTTCTTACCATGGAAAAATTCTTGGTAGACGCCACTGGTCATTATCGTTAAGTAGCCGTAGTAGACCACCGTGCTGTCCAAGAAGAAAGGTAATGCCTTCCATAGGTTATTTTCTCTCACATCCCCCCCTACCCTTGTGGGGTTCGGAAGTAACTGGTTTCCATCATCCGTCCGAGAATAATAATAGGGATGTCTAAAAGACTGTGCCTTATAGAGCAGCCGTAAAAAGGAGAGATAAAAAGGAAATATAAAGTAAAGAGCTGTTTATAGGCCATAATAAATATAGATACATATGCAATACACATATGAAAACATATATACATATGTAAGGAGATATGTGCAATAATAAGCAGGTGTTTTGCGGCTCTGTACAGAACATGGGCGGAGAGGTTATGAATGCTCTTATCGCGGTGGAACCGTTGTACCATAAACCCGGTTTGGAACCCGGGTGAGGACAGCACGGAGGTAGGCGAAGGAAGAGCGGATAATGCTTTGTGCTACTGCATCAGGGCAACGAGAAAGCACTGAAAGAAGTTTTTTCCGGAGTTCTTCCTGAAGCGAGGTTCGCAATCACGCTCACAACAGGATATTGGTTGATTTGAAGCCAAGAGCTAATTCCTTTTTATTCTTTAGAGAATTCACCTACGAATTGTGCGGAGGAATTTACTAATGGCATAAAATTAATTAAACTCTTTAAAAATATGGCTAAATGAATGATTTTTTAATTTTAGTGCGGAAATTTCATGGATCAAATATATTTCTCTAAAATTGGTACGAAATTTGACTTTTAAAAGGAACGAGGCAATTAAATTTTGCAATCTCTTTTTATAATTACATCCGACTCGAAATTACCATATTATATTAGGAAATGTACACAAAACTCTTTTGTAATATTGAATTAGTGTAAATTAAGTGTGCGTTTTAGACCCTTTCGCGCAAACACTATAAAAAGGATGATTAATTAAGACAGTCGAGTGAAACATGGTTATTCCCCATAACTGAAGTTCCACACTGGGTTTGGACATTCATCAAATGGGAGATAAATTTAGTTCATATTTGGGGGTCTCTGTTAAATTTCATCAGGCTCGTGTTTGGAAACCCTAATTAACGTAAATCCTACCTCAATGAGTCACCGAAGGGCACTGATCTAATTAGAGACAAACCTCAAAATTGATAACAGATCGGACAAATGATAATATACAGTGTGTCCTGAAAGTCTTGCCCCATAGGAAATATATAGTAAATAAAGGTTTAAAATGTATTTATTAATTTATTTTATATTATGTATCTTATAATTTTGTATATATTTGATTTTAGATATTTAATTATAATTTGAAATTTTAGATTAAAATTATTTTATTTTATATTTTTCATATCGTTACATTGTGGTCGCTAAGCTAACCAGAGCAGAAAGAGTAGAGATGGTTCTTTTATACGCAAAGGATAGTGCCACTTCACGTTCGGTTGCAGGTACTTTTAATACCAAGTACTTCGAAAGGTTTCCATTAAACTACAGAACTGTCAGTAAGATCTTCGCCGTTTACAAGGAAACGAGAATCGTCTATGATCGACCACAAAGTGCTCGAAAAAAAACTTCTACTGATCTCAGAACATCTGCACAATAAGAGATTGTCTTGAGCAAAGCTCCCGTAAGTTAATACGAAAATTATCACAGGCAACAGGTGGATCTAAGAGTTCGGTTCAGTGGATTCTAACCACCAATCATTTCCACCCGTATGAAGTTATTCCAGGAATTACTCGTACATGGTGATGATCGAGATCGTCGTATGGAATATTGTGAATGATTTATGTAGGATAGACAGCTGGAAAAACGTATCATGTTTAGTAGCGAATTTCTACAAGAAACATTTGGAGAAAAATGGACTGGACGACGTGGAGCAATTGAATGGACACCAAGATCTGCAGATCCGACACCTTTAGATTATTACTTTATATGGAGCCACCTTAGATCAGTTGCTTATAATTCCGTCCAAGAACAATAGCGGAACTAAAGGAAGGAAAACAACTCTTTCCTTGATAAGTAATATTCAAAGGTCTTGAATGGAACGCGTTAGAAAAATGTATAGAAGTAAATGGATGTCATTTTGAGCATGTAATGTAATTGATAAGGATAATTAATAAAGAAAAAAAAGTGCAATTTAGTTTCTTTAATACATTACCTATTGGACCAGACTTTTAGGACACCCTGTTTATTTGAAAGGCCAATAGTTTCTACTGCGCGGAAATATGGTTTTAAACGCCTAGAGTTAATATGACTAACAAGGAGTAACAAGGAGTAACAAGGAGTAACAAGAAGAGTAAGCACCCTAGGAGACCTTACGGTCCATTCAAAGAGGGTACCTTTGGACTATCAATCGAGCAGGCACATGACTGCTCAATTGTTTTGCGTCCCTAAACGGCCACTTTTCAAGACTTTGTCTAGTCTTGACTTGAACTGGTCAACAGATTCACTGTTGAAAACTTCCACTGGAAATGCGTTCCACTTACCGCAGATACTGTAGGTGAAAAAATTTCCACACAGATTGCAGTTGTAACGCTTCAGTTCAAGTTTGAAGCCGTGATTGCGCGTTCTGTTCTCACTCAGTGTGAAAATATCCTGGTAGTCAACATTTTCGAATCCTCGAAGTATTTTGAAGACCTCAATGAGCTGACCACGCAGTCTACGGGTTTCCAGCGAGAACATATCTAACTTCCTTAGTCTATCCTCATAACTTTTATATTGGATAGAGGGAATCAGTTTGGTTGCCCTAGCTTGTACACGTTCCAATCTCGCGATGTCCTTTCGCAATGAAGGACTCCAGAATTGTACGGCATACTCCAGGTGCGGTCGGACATGTGAGTTGTACAGGCACCGTACAATCTTCTGGTTCCGATAACCAAACTGGCGCTTAATATAACCTAGCATCCTTCGGGACTTTTTCTCCGCCTCAATGCACTGTTTCGAGAACTTGAGGTCACTAGTGATTGTTACACCCAAGTCCTTCTCAGTGTAGGTGGATTCAATAGCAGTGCCCTTAAGGATATACTAAGATTGGGGGTTTCTGTGGCCGATATGCATTACTTTGCATTTGTTCACGTAAAAAGGCATTTGCCACGTGTCCGACCACTCCCCAATCTTCCCAAGATCTTCCTGCAGGCGGGCAGTATTTCCATCCTTTGCAACGTTCATACCAAGCTTGGTATCGTTAGCAAATTTGGAAATCTTGGCAACCATGTCACCGTCTATGTCGTTGACGTAGATGATGAATAGTAGTGGTCCCAGGACAGAACCTTGAGGCACTCCGCTATTAACGGGCACCCACTCAGAAGACTGTCCATTTACGACCACCCGTTGCCGTCGGCCACTTAGCCAGTTCTCGATCCAGCCGGCTACCTTTCCGTCTATGTCAAGCGCTCGCACTTTCCGGAGAAGGCGGCGGTGTGGTACCTTATCAAAGGCTTTCTGAAAGTCTAGGTAGATCACATCCACCGCCTTGTCCCGATCGTGCTCACTGAAAACGAAGTGAAAGAATTCCACAAGGTTCATCAGGCATGACCGTTGCCTTCGGAAGCCGTGCTGGGAACTCCTCAGTAACAGCTATGACTCTAAATACCACGTCACTTTGTCCACCATAATGCTTTCCATGAGTTTACCGACTATCGAAGTCAGACTGATAGGTCATAGTTCAACGGTTGGTTACGGTCTCCTTTCTTGAAGATAGGAGTCACCTCCGCCTCACGCCAGTCTCTAGGAACGCATTTGGTCCGGCTTGACATGTTAAAGATAGCGCACAGATGTCGTGACACTTGATCGCACACTTCCTTTAACACTTTAGGTGGAAACCCGCCCGGTCCAGGGGACTTATTCGTCTTTAGGTCAGTGATCTTTTTCTTTATTTCTTCTTAGGTGAAGTCCATTGCCTCCAGCTTTTCCCCCGAGTAGGAATCCGTCAGCTGGGAAATGGGACCACACTCTTCAGCAAACACTGAAGAGAAGTAGTCGTTGAGGAGGTTAGCATTTTCTGCATCTGAATGCTTTAATGTCCCCTCCTCATTCTTCAAAGGGCTAATTCTTCGACGGATTGGTTTACGGCTGTTCACATATCCAAAAAACTCCTTGGGATTCTCATTACAGAGTCTCGCTACTCGGAGTTCCTCAGACCGCTTAGCCGCCCTTATGCTAAACTTCACTCTCCTGGCTAGCCTCCGGTATTCTTTAAAGTCACCCAAAATCTTCGATTGCCGGTACACAGTTGTCTTCTCCCTAAGCAGTTGACCGATTTCTCGATTAAACCACTTAGGTTGAGCAGAAGACCGACGGAGGCATTTCAGAGGGATAAAACGCGATTGAAGACTCATTAATGTGGTTTTGAAACTGTTCCAAGAGTCTTCAACAGCCTCGCACTCTTCTAGCCTCGCGTCAGTCAGTCCCGCGCGTAGACCTGCAAAGTCTGCTCTTCTCAAATCGAGTTTCCTTGATTCACTAGTTGCAGGCTCTGCTTTGGGGACTTTGGCTACAAATCTAATTAGTCGGTGGTCACTGTCACTGAGCTCTTCGCCAACAGAGAGCTCCTCAACGATGTAATCCTCAGAGGTGAAAACCAAGTCGAGGATATTGTCTCCTCTCGTTGGATCTCTCACTAATTGAGTCAGGAACTCGTTGTTCGTGAACTCCAGGAGTAGTGCGTTCTCGCTACAGGGTTTTCTGGTTTCTCAGTCAACTTGTGTGTTGAAATCCCCCATGACGATACACACTCTGTCTTCGACAAGTTCTCCTAGTAGCTGGTACAGATCTCTGTCCTTTTCAACGGGTTGGGCAGGTGGTCTATAAAGCACCAGGGTCCTGTATTTGGCAGGACCTATCTCTAGGTCAACACTTAGTAGTTCATGTTCGGATACGATGCTGCCATTCGTCGAGTTGAGAGTATCCTTGACATACAACATCACACCGCCCCCCTTTCTGTCTGGCCTATCTTTCTGGAAGAGCTGGTAACCGGGAATCGTGAATTCACCTTCAAAATCTCGGCTTGAGGTTTTGATTCACGACTCCGTTATGGCCACCATCTCCGGTTCTTCTGTTGCTACGAGGCCACGAAGTTCTAGAAACTTGTTTCTGATAGACCTCGCATTAAACAGAAGAACTTTGAAGGATTCCCAGACTGTAGGACTCGCTACGCTCTTCCGTTTCCCGCTTTCTTTCTCTGTGGTGGGGTCACTCCCTTTTTTGTGACTTCAGAAAAGGTCGTTCCTGGAGTAATACGGGTGTACTGGCGTACGTCCTCCTTTACTCGGGGTCTGACACTTCTTTGGGTCCGCTCCACAACATCCTGGATCATGTTTGCGAGTGCAGCTTTCCCTTTAAAGGAAAGATGCACTCCGTACCTTTTGTACAGGTCATTTCTCCCGTAAAAGGTGCGGTAGGGGTCTACAAAAAAGACTCCTTCCGCCGTACAAAGATCTCCCAGGCGTTGGTTTATGGAGAAGTTCCTCGCGTGAGCATTGCGGGATGGACCTCGTCTTGGGAGTATCCCGACCACGACACGTCTGTGGTTTTTTAGCCCACAGTCATCAACTCCTCCCATAACCGTGGTCAGGATCTTCCCACTGGCGCCTACTTTGCCCCCTCGTAGGTAGAGATCGTTGCCACTTGCCATGAGGGCAACTACTGAGTTCTCAGAGATCTGAGATTTCTCAGCCTCCACCCTTATTTCTTGATTCCCCTTTCCTGGAAGGCAGCTTACCTTCACACTGGTGCGAAGGCGGGCCGCTAGCAAGGGTTGTAGATCCCGCGCTTGGGAGTCACCGATCACGATGACCCTCGCGCATTTGGGTTCAGAGGAAAGAGGCTTCCCTTTCAGTATGGGCTCTTTCGGTTCCTCTTTCTTTCCCACTTTTTTGGGTTTTGTCTTCTTTTTTTTCTTCGTGTTTTCTTCCGTTTCTCCTTTTCCTCTGTTTTATCTACTGTTTTTCCTTTCTTACTCTTCCTTTTCTTCTTTTTGACGGCCTGAGTAACGCCAGCAGCTGCTGGCTCTGGGACGTCGGATGGTTGGCCCATCTCTATCGACGCGGTGCATGAGGGCCCAACAGAGGAGCCATCCGCGTCGTTGGGAGTTTCTTGTTGCTGTTGCTGTCCATTGGTGGCTTTAATATCTGCAATGATGGCTTCGAGATGATGGATTTGAGTCACATGCTCAGACTCGAGGATTTTCACCTTTTCTTCCAGCCGTCGTGTTTTTTCTTCAGAAGATTTAAAAAGTTCCTTAAGCTCCTTAAGTTCTGCCCTTAGGACGCAGTCCGTGCAGATACTTACAGGGTGGCATTTTGAGAAACACCCCTCCGGAAAATCTACGCACTACTTGTCCTTTTGGCATGTCGAGCAGGTATACTTTAACGCACCAGGTCCTTTCTTTCCAGTCATGCTGAACACTTTATATCTCTGAATACTTTGTGACCACTCAATAAAAAAGAAACGGGGTGGTGAGTTCGCCCGCGTGAGTCGCTCCCGCCTATCGATCAGAGAGGTTTCGGATCTTTCAGAAGACACGCTCCTTGTGCTGCTGTTCGTCCGACCGAGTCATCAAACCTTGGCGTGCCGTGGCTCCCAACCAAGCAGCACTGACGGTCCCCGAAGGGGCCATCGATTTCTCACCAGGTGAACAACGGAGCACACCCGTACTAAACTCCTACTAGTTCCCTTCACGACGGCCAAGATCTCGAGGCAGCGTTCAGTGGATATCCCGCCACACCAAGAGACTCGACCCAAGGCTTTTTGTTGGCCTGGCAACCAACATGGGAACAAAGGGCCGTCACCACGGACCAATGCTACCAGAGGCACCCGTCAACGGTCACTGGGAATGGTCAATAATTATGCGCCAGGAAAGGGGTTAACGGGGCACTACCCTCATCCCATTCATCGTGCCCCAACGCCTAAGACCCCTCAAGTCCTAGTCTCTCGCAACCAGTGAGCGTCGATTGGCGTTGTTTATAGAGGTTCCAAAGCCTCTCTTCTGATGCGTGAGGTAGCTGCCAGGTCCTTATATGTAGATAGATGAAAAAAGGCTAAGAGTGACATGATAGGTATAGGGGTTGTTTTTTTTGTTGTTTTTTTCTTTTTGTATAAGTAGAAGAAATAGGATTAATTTTTAAAGAAAGAGGAAGGATAGAGTAGGATAAAGAAAGACAAAGACGCACTTAGTCTGGAACCTAATTTCCGACCAAATCGACAAGGGAAACCCTGCCAGGGGTGCCAGAAGATAGGTACCCCCACCGACATAGCTCGAAAAGCCAAGGGTACGCACAAGCTCTCTTCCCGCGACAAGGGGGCGTCACCTCTCTCTCTACTTTCTTTATGAGATAAAAAGAGAGAGAGAGAGAGAGTTGTAATCGTATGATTTAGAAGACGAGAGGGGAAAGGTAGGTCAATTGTGGATAATTTATGTTCTCGTAAGGGAGTTAGACGGTATTCAGAGAGACCAAAGGAATCATTTTAAAACTATCAACTATCAAACTAAGAAAGAATCTAAATCATTAATAAATAAGTAACTGAAATTAATAAATTAAGTGAAGACTATATGACTCACGAGTGTAAATTGAATTAGTATATATATATATATTTAGGGTTGAATACATTGAGTCAATTTAGCATAAACACTATTTCAAGAATCCCTCCACTTTAAGCATCACTTTGGAATTTATTATTTTGATTTCCTTACTGATATTTCGATGATACTCAAAAGATACACCAGAAAAATTCATACTTCTGCTCTAATCGTTACCATAATCATCCAGGAAAGTAACCGATGATTCTCCACTGCATTCGATGCTCTATTGTAAAAAATGCGGCCATTCTCTCTTTCACCTACAACCGATTGCCTTTCATACAGAAGGAATGAAGTTGAAGTCCTTTATTCTATTAATGAATATAAAATTTCTAAGAGCTCTTAGGATCTTCATAACTGAGCTAATAGAAGTTAAATTGAGTAAGTTATTCGTAATCATGCCTGATGACATCAAAGTGCGGAAGCTTAACCATTTCGCAAACAGTGACGGGTTTAATTAGGAACTTCGGAACGTCTTCCCCCAGGGAGTGGAACCGTAAACCCGCATTTCTTTAACAGAATTTGGAGTTAGATTAGACACGGGACTCAGATGTAAACAACAAATAAAAAACAACAAAAAACAAGCGAAAATGAAAACACTCGCAGGCTTCTCGTTCGGGCGACCCAAAGTATCACTCACTTATACTTACAAATATTACGTTCCATCCACGCTTTCAACGATTGTGCAACTGATCCTGCACCTACAGGATGCGACACATTTAGTAGGCTTTAAATAACTAAAAAAATATCACTTTTGCAGAGCCTGGTATTTGAGAACACGAAAATAGCCATATGTAGAGATATAGGAGTTAAACAAAGAGGGTTAAGAAATGGCGAGTTTACATCCATATCGATGCCTCCCTCATGGCGAGGAGAAATAATGAAGTAATAACAAAGGACACCTGGGTTTCTATGAGCCCATCTAACCAGTCTCCAGTAATACGCCAGAACCGAAAAAATGGTAAATTTAGGAGACAGATTCCTAACCTCAGCTCAAAAGGCAGGCCCTTCGAGGGTGTACTTATAAACAATCCATTCAAAAAATGCAAACTGCCGATCTCGTATTACCTTCTCTCAGAGCTACAAGACGCCAAGCCCGGCTGAATTTATACCCACTTTTGTCGACTCAAAAGGAGATCTATTTTCCTAATTTCAAAAGGTGGAGAAAGAGAAAGAACAGACGCCCAAAGAGGAGACCACCCTTGGGTCTCACCTTGCGAGTCCCCTCCACCTCCACATTACCCCGCGGGAGTAATTCACGTATAAAACGGTTCGACAGGAGAAAACGAGACTTTTTCGTTTTCGTAAAGAGATAGAAAAGTCACCGGTAGAGAAGTTCATTGCAAGTTAAGAAAGACTTTCAGTTTCTTGGACAATATCAGGTTATTCCAAGTAGCCTCGTTACAGTTTCGATCAACAAGGATCGTTAAAGGATCTAAACTACAAGTACTCTCTGCACAGTTCGAGCCCAAGGATCGTCAAAGGATTGAAACTACGAGTACTCTCGGCACAGTTCGAGCCCAAGGATCGTCAAAGTATCTAAAATACAAATACTCTCGACACAGCTCGAGTACTCAAAGATCGTCAATTAATCTTACGCTATCTAAGTTTGACAACCCCAAACTAGATAGAAGAAACATCAAACATTTTCCACCTCGTTCGGAAGAAAACCTTTTCAAGGTCACCAACGTACGCCGAAACCAAGGAATCATTGGTTTTGTTTTGATTCTACTACGCATATTCGAACTTCCGCGTGACGTCACTCGCCCACTCTTCATTCAACAACGTCATCTTTCGAGCAAACTAAGAAACTATCCTCTCCACGCCTTCCCAGACCAAAATCGTGTGAAGGTATCTCTTTGGGATTCTCTGGTTGAATCCCCATTATATAATGTGAGTAAGCTATCCCACTTTTTATGTCCCCGTGCGTTAAAGTAGTTTATTTTGTATATTTTAATTACGAAGTGGATTAGAGTATATTGTTCTCCAGTAAAATCCACCCAGGACCAAAACATTGAGAGCGGCACATTAAAAATCCTTCTTTTGATCTGTATCTTGTAAGTGTAGATACTATTTTTATTTAAGTGTATTAAGTTTCCAGAACGAACTCCCCTTTTATTCATTCCCTAGAATAAAGTTTAATTAAAGCACTCTTAGAGACCGATCCTGAAGCGATCATTGAAGTACGAACGTACTACGACTCACTTTTATTAACCATAATAAAATGAAGAATTTATAATCTCGGCTAACCCAAGACACCATAAATACCCCCAAAGTTAGAATGTTTGCATCACCTGCTTAATTTAGATATCGGAAAGAACCTCCTGATTCTCCTTAGCATTGCAGCTTAGCTTCCATTATGATCGAGGGAATGAAAAAAGCCGCCGTTCTCGTTGGATTAGGAGCTCAGAGATATCACCTTTAAAATGAACATGTCATTTGCGATCAAAGTTAGAAAGAAGCTACTAGTTTTATGAGGGACGATCTCATCTAGGATCAAATAAAGTATCACTTCCACTAGCGAGATGTCTTCAAGACCGCTGTCTTCGTCAAGCAGAACCAAAATATCATAATCAATGACCCCAGAAATTTGTTGAGTAGCATTGCCAAACAGATCTAATCAGAAGATTGCACCATCAAAGCTCTGTTCCAGGAAGACACTCGGTTCAAGTTCTATTTGATGAGAGGATGGCAGCTGATATGCGACAAAACCGAAGGAATGGGCAAACCACACGATCGGTAGCCTTCTAGCTGTCCAGATTTGAATTAATCCCGTAGACTACAACATTTGGAATGTATTTAAAAGGAAGACCAACCAGCTGTTCCATAAGCCTTAGGAGTCGTCAAATCATGCTATGTTGGATGTTATGGGCAAAAAGAATGAGAACCATTTGATGCGGCCATGTTATCGCTTTCGAATTTTACAGAGTCTACCATTTAGATTTTGAATACATACTCGTACGTACCAAATTCTATGAAAATATATTGATTTTCTTTCGAATCTCTTTTTTTTTCTCCGAATATAATACTTCCTCAAATACATGGCGCAGACTGCATACACAATAAAAAATGACCCGAAATAAAGAATTAGATTCTTCCACGGGATGAATTCACATTCGCAACAACCAGAAAAATCACCTATGATACGAGCCAAGAGAAAAGGAGAAATACATAGACAGCATTAAAACCAACGCACAAAGATAGAGAGAGAGAGAGAGAGTAACAAGGAGTTACAAGGAAAGAAAGTACCCTAGAAGACCTTACGGTCCATTCAATGAGGGTACCTTTGGACTAGCAGTCAAGCGGGCACATCTCTGCTCAAATGCTTTACGTCCTAAAACGGCCATTTTTCAAGACCCTGTCTAGTCTTGACTTGAACTGGTCAACAGATTCACTGTTGACAACTTCCAATGGAAGTGCGTTCCAACTACTGCAGATACTGTACGTGAAAAATTTTCCACACAGATCGTGGTTGTAACGCTTGAGTTCAAGTTTCAAGCCGTGATTTCTTGTTCTGCTCTCAGCAAGTGTGAAAATATCCCTGTAGTCAACATTGTCGAACCCTCGAAGTATTTTGAAAACTTCGATGAGCTGACCACACAGTCTACGGGTTTCTAACGAGAACAGATCTAATTCCCTTAATCTATCTTCATAACTTTTATTTCTTATAGAGGGAATCAGTTTGGTTGCCCTGGCTTGCACGCGTTCCATCAAATCTCGCGATGTCCTTTCGAAATGAAAGACTCTAGAATTGTACGGCATACTCCAGGTGCGGTCGGACAAGTGAGTTGTACAAATACAGTACAATATCCTTGTTCCGACATCCAAACAGGCCCTTTATGTAGCCTAGCATCCTTTGGGCCTTTTTCTCCCTCTCGATGCACTGTTTCGAGAACTTGAGGTCACTAGTGATTGTTACACCCAAGTCCTTCTCAGTGTCGGTGGATTCAATAGCAGTGCCCTTAAGGATATACTGAGATTGGGGATTTCGGGGGCCGATATGAATCACTTTGCATTTGTTCACGTTAAAAGGCATTTGCCACGTGTCCAACCACTCCCCAATCTTCCCAAGATCTTCCTGCAGGCAGGCCATATTTCCATCCTTTGCAACGTTCATACTAAGTTTGGTATCGTCGGCAAATTTGGAAATCTTGACAACCATGTCACTGTCCATGTCGTTGACGTAGATGATAAATAGTAGTGGTCCCAGGACAGAACCTTGTGGCACCCCGCTAGTAACGGGCACCCACTCAGAAGCCTGTCCATTCAGCACCACCCGTTGCAGTCTGCCACTTAGCCAGTTCTCTATCCAGCCACCTACTTTTTGGTCTATGCCCAGCGTTCGCACCTTCCAGAGAAGGCGGCGGTGTGGTACCTTTTCAAAGGCTTTCTGAAAGTCTAAGAGAAAGAGAGAGAGAGAGAGAGAGAGAGAGAGAGAGAGAGAGAGAGAGAGAAAGAGAGTTACATAGAGTTACAAAGATACACAGATCACACGGGCCTTACGGCCCAGACTAAGGTGATCTGGCCTTAAATCTACTGCCACTTACACATAAAATAGTAGAGAGAGAGAGAGAGAGAAGAAGAGAGTCAAAAGAGTCACAAGGAGAAGTTGTACCTCAAAGGACATTGCTGTACAAACCATGGAGGTACTATTTTGGGAAGGCCCTAACATTGAGCGTAGTCGAAAGCATAAGCACAGATGAACGAAGGCTATCCCATCTCACCTCTCCCACCTGCTTTTGCGGGCACAGAACGCGGAAAAGACACCTGATTGTGATGAGAAAAAGGATCACGATCAGGAAATTTTAATAGTATAGCTGAAACCTATTTTACTTGTTTCTATAATCTACGTTCTATACATATTCATATATTACATAATCCAGTCTAGATTTGAATTGTTCCATATATGAACTATTCCTCACCTTGATCGGAAGATGCTTCCATGTAGCACAGATCTAGTCTGGAATGGGGGTAAATCCAGATGGTAACCATGGTTACGGGTTGGATTTGTGTTCAACGTGAACATCCTTCTGTAGTCCACGTTTTCGACTCCCCTTAAAATCTTGAAGCTCTCCTTTAGTTGCCCTCGTAATCGGCGCGTTTCCAAAGCCCCAATTATTAAAGAGAGAGACAGAGAGAGACAGAGAGACAGACAGACAGACTGACAGACACACAGAGAGAGAGAAAGAGAGAGACATATATAGAGAGAGAGTCAAGGAGAGAAAGACAAAGAGAGAGAATCAGAGAGAGAGATAGACAGAGATAGAGAAAGGTATAAAACAGAGAAAGACGGAGAAAAAGAGAGAGAGAGAGAGAGAGAGAGAGAGAGAGAGAGAGAGAGAGAGAGAGAGAGAGAGAGAGAGAGTGTGTTACAAGCAAAGTAAGTACTTCAAGAGATTATTCGCTCAATTATAACGGAATTACTTGTTTTGATTCTTTAAATATATACAGTAGTATGTATAAGGCATTGGATAGTACAGATGAAGTCTCTCCTTACCCTTTTCCAGGCTTTGAAAAGTGAAGTATATACCTGATAATGTTGAAAAATAGACATGAGCAGGACATTTTAACAGGAAATCAAGAACACATTAATCAAGCTGCAATGATTTTTCACTAATTATTATATAATTTTTAGTCGAGTGCGAGTCTAGTCGCGAGCGACTCTACATCTCCCTATGTCGATTGGGGCCCGTTTAGCTTTTTTGTTTTTTTAATAACATCATGAGTATTTGGCTTTCGAGAGTAACTTGAGTAAAATAGACAAGTCAATAAGTAAAAGCTACAAGAAGGTGAAGGAAGAAGAGTTGCTTAATATAAGTAGGCCAATGTTTCAATGTCATCAAGTGAAATAATTTTCATGCCTGAAGAAAATGAAGAACAAATTGCTGATGCTCAATATGGAAAGGTTTGAATTTATGAAGTGACATTAAAAATACTAACCAAATCTTCAAATTTCATTAAATAGCAGCCTAGGTATTATATTTTTGGGGTAATAACATCATAACTATTTGGCTGATTCTAACGAAATTTGAACCCTTATATTGTTTTACATTCTCTTTCAAATAATATAATTGCCAAAGTCCTCTCAAGGTTAGCCATGGAAATATTTCTTTTGGCATTAACATCATAACTCTTTGGCCGATTCTAACGAAATTTGAAATCCTCAAGGTGTTTACATTCTCTTTAAATGGTAGAATTGCCAAGGTCCTCCCAAGGTTACTCCGGGATTTTTGAAAGTTTTGAAGTTCATAAGGTCATAAATCAGAATAAGTGATGGCACGCAACCTTTTGGTTAGCAGACCTTTTTCATATTAACTCCAGTTTTATTCTAAAAGAATATCATGAAAATATATAGAATATCTTGTTAATCTATTGAAAAAGGTAGTAATGATAATAATAATATCTTACTTATTTCAATTTTAAACTTGCTTTTTGTTATTTTTTTATCAACATGCAATGATTTGTCAATTATTATCTAATTATTTTACTTACTATTTGGTGTCCAACTATTTGACACCATTACTTTCCTTTGTAGATCTAACATTTCTATAGCATATTTTGAGAACTACACAATTCCAAGAATTTTTTTTATCAGGAAAAGTTGAGATAAACATATATGCAATACTTTGTTAATATATCAAAACAAATAATAATAATAATGATAAAACATCTTATTGATCTAAACTTAGAACATGCTTTCTTTTCTTCCTTTATATCAACAAACTGTCTTGTCCCTTGTTATCAAATGTTTCTTATTATTTTGTCCAATCTAGTTTTAAAAGTGTCAACTCTAATTGTGTTATTACTAATGCATTATAAATATTTAAAAGTGTAGTTTGACGCTTGATATAGCCAAGAAGCTTTAGTGCTTTCTATTCCACTTCAATACCCTGGCGAGAAAACTTAAGATCATTTGATATATATGTAGATCTCAAGATCTTTTTCCTTATCAGTTTCTGTAATTATTTGCTCAAAAAGTTTATATTACGCTATTGGGTTCTTATATCCCACATGCATCACTTCACACTTATCAAGATTTAAGGGCAGTTACCATTCTGCCGACCATTGTGCTATCTTGTCAATATCATTTTGAAATTCTAAAATATCCTATTCTTTTATTATTCCTTTTCCTAATTTGCGGTTATCTGCGAATTTAGACATTTTTAACAAGTCATCATCTACATCATTAACATACATAATAAAAAGCAGAGGTCCAAGCACAGAACCTTAAGGAACACAACTACTCACAGGAGTCCATTTTGACGCTTGTCCGTTAATAACTACTCTCTGCTTACGATCAGTGAGCTAATTCTCAATCCAATTTGCTATTTCTCCCTCAATTCCTAAGGCTCTTACTTTAGACATCAACTTCTTGTGTATTGTTGATACACGCAGGGTGGTGGTGTATTTTTAACATATTGATGTGGAAAATCTTTTCTCCTGCGGGGGTTTGAATCAGGTAATCCACTGGTCCTTTAACCTCTAGAACGGAAAAAGGGCCCTTCCACTAGCTCAGGAGTTGTTACTTTTCGTGAGAAGTTGCAACAGCACCTCGTCAAGCTTATATCTTCTTTCCTTCACCTTTAAATCAAAATAAGTTCGATACTTCTCTAAACTTACCCCAGCATTTTTGAACGCGATGTCGGTACATACAAGGAGTGGTCAATAGGTTTTGCAATTCGGATATAAGGAAACGAGATATGGGTAAAAATGTTTTATTATTTTTCAATATAACTACCCTTGACTTCAATGCACTTGCGCCACTGGTCCCTGAGGCTTCGGATTCTCGACAACCAGAAATCTGCCGAATGCTGTTCAATCCACTCCTGGATGGCGAGCTGGACATCTTCATCGTCCCAAAACCGGCATCCACGCAGTCCAGCCTTGAGCTGGCGGAATAAAAAGTATTCGCTAGGGGCAAGATCTGGACTGTCTGGGAGATGATTAAGCTCTTGAATTCGCAGTCGCGCAGGGTAGCTTGTGCGATTCTGGCCTTGTGGACAGGGGCATTTTCGTGGAGGAGCAGGACACCGTGTGTCAACTTGCTGCGTCTCTTCTAACGGATGCACTTCTTAAAGCCAGCCAGTTCCTCGGCGTAATATTGGCCTGTGATGGTCCTCCCATGAGGCGCATAGTCTACCATCAACACTCTCTCAGAATCCCAGAAGATTGTGGCCATGATCTTCCCGGCTGAGGGTTGGGTCTGAAACTTGATGGGGATCAGAGAGCCCCTGTGCTTCCAGGCCATGCTTTCGAACTTGGTCTCGGGATCCCAGTGATGTACCCACGTTTTATCACCTGTCACTATGCGTGCCTTAAATCCCGCCTGGTCTTGGTTGTACAGGAGCAGCAGCTCCTCCGAACTTTGACGACGTTGAAGTCGATCATGGGGCGTGAGATTTCTAGACACCCAATGGGCAGAGACCTTGGTCATGGCTAAATTGTAGTGGATGATGTTGATAACACTTCCATGCGATATTCCAAGTTCTCGCTCGATTTCCTCGACCTTTAACTGTCGATTTTCGAGGATCATCCTCTCCACACAGGCCACATTGTCTTCGTTGGTCACGTCTAATGGGCGTCCTGGATGGGGGTCAACTTCAAGGGACTCACGACCATGACGGAACTTCCTATTCCAGCGAGCAATGGTCGCATAGAAAGGGGCGGTGTCGGTGTACACTTCAACCATGCGTTCATGGATCTCTTTTGCATTCTTGCCTTCCTTGGTCAAAAATTTGATCACTACGCGGTGCTTAACCTTCTCTATTGTTGAAAAATTTGTGACTGACGATCTGCGATCAGCTACTGCTTCTTAAATAGACGAGGCAGGAGCGTGCGTCTGCAGGTCCTGGCTTGTTGTAACTTGTCCTAACACCCCCATAAACAGCCACAGCCATCCTTCTTCCTCTGTTTTGCCCTAACGATTCGAAAAACTTATTGACCGCCTCTCGTATCTCGAAGCGCTTTCCGAGGTCTAGGAGATACGAATAGGAGGATTGGATTTCGTTATCCAGACGGGGATTGATCGAAAGTCCCTTTAAAATAGCAAGGGGCCCTCGAACTTCACGGCCATAAAGTAATTAGAAAGGTGCGAATCGTAAGGTCCTATGAGGGGTTTGACGACACGCAAACAGTGCCAAGGGTAAAAAGCGGTGCCATTCTCGCGGCTGATCAATACAAATTTCCGAGGATTGCTTTCAATGTGCCATTTAGCTTTTTGCAAACTTCGTTTGAGGGTGGGTGGTATGGGGATGGTAAACAGAGGTTTTACCATTAGGAGCTTTTTGACATACCCCCTAAACTCGGAGGTAAATTGTCTTCTTCGTTCCGACAATACCTCTTTAGGAATTCCTACCCGAGAAAAAATGGAAATGAGGGCTTCGACGCACGTCACGCTATCAATGCGCTTAAGAGGAACTGCCTTTATGAAAACGGGTAGCGAAGTCTACGAAATTCAGGACGTAACTATCCCCTTCGTTAGACGGGGGGATGTATCGGGCTGATAAGATCAATGGCCAAACGAGCAAAAGGTTCCGAGATGATCGGGTTTTTCTGAAAGGGGGCTGGCTTGACGTGCCCTTTTGCAGATGTCCTTTGGCAGGCATCGCATGATTTGCAGTACTCTGCAATTTCTCTGGCCGCACCTGGCCAATAAAAATACTTAAAAACCTTCCGAGAGGTTTCATTATGACTAAACTGACTGGAGAATAAACAATCGTGAGAAATCTGGAGGACTTGGGGGACGTGAGAGTGGGAAACACACAAGGTGTGAGTTTCAGGTTCGGTCCTGTCAGAACATTTACGATGTAACAGATCATCCTTGACAAGGTATGAGATTCTTCATCCACCACAGGAAGACTCTTGCTTATGAGCCCTGGCTTTCTCCCATACGGGGAGGAGAGTTGCGTACCCCTTATGAGCAGGGAAAAAATCCTCGTTCCTGAGGGTCTCGATCTCCAGATCGACTGGGTTTTCTAAAGAAACGGTTTCCAGGGAAGCCTTGGCGGCCTGGGCACGGGTTACCACGGGTTGTGCTACCGGGTTAATTGTAACCTGGGGGCTCTGACCAATCAGTACAGAGCAAAACTTGATTGAGGCTTCAAGTGGTATCTTGAAGAGACGGGGGAGGAGCAGCAGTGGCACTAACTTGGTGTACCTGATGTGAGGAAACGCTTCTTAATTCAGAATTTTGAGGACGGTTCGTGCGTACCTGACCTTCTATTCCGCGCTTGAAACAGATTATCTGCCTTCTGGGAAATAACAGCTCGGAAGGAGTGGTAATTATGGGCTTAATGTCTCTTGGTTCCGAAGGAGGGAGGTCCCTGTGTTTCAAAGGCCTTGTACTTTTACGAATCTAGGGCTATTTCTTGGAGGGGGCCTGGAGTTATTAATCTTAAACTTGGGAAGAGACGGGTGAGGCTTCTTATTAATCTTGGAATACAAGTTATGTCTACTTGCATAAACATCAGCTTCTTCTAGGCATTGCTTGAACGTAGAGCAGCGCTTGTCCTTAACGAAGGCATGGATTTCGGGGATCAGGGAAGCTAAGAATTGATCTTTTAGGACGAAGTCCAGAAGGGACTCGTACTCTTGGGGACTTTACACGCATCTAACTAAAATTGGAACTGTTTCTAGAGGGTATACCCCAAATGACGAAAGGTCTGACCGGTGTGGATCTTTTTCTGACGGAAACGTGCACGATAGAAGTGTGAGGTCATATTTACGACAGCTAAGAGTTCAGACTTGAGGTTAGAGTAGCCCACAGTGGACTCTGAGGGAAGAGAAATGAATATGTCTCTAAACCTTGAGTTTAGGAGAGGAAGAAATTTGGTGACACCATCTACCTCGGTGTCCCAATTGTTGATCTCAAAAATCTTCTCGAAATGCGTACGATATGATCCAAAATCTTCTCCTTCTTTAAAGACGGGTAATCTACTGACGGAGAATGTGGAGTTTCGGTTCGGGAGTTAATTGACATTGTCTCCAATTGACTACGACTTGATTCAATTTCATGCTGCCTTATTTTCTCACGCTCTTCCATTTCTCGTTGTTCTCTTGCTCTTCTCTCTTCACCTTCTCTTAGTTTTTTTTTGCGCTCTTAGTTCTTATTCCTTCGCTGAGGATTAACTCAAATATGCCGGTAAAGGGAATACAAAAACACAAAGAAAAGGGCCCAACTAATAATCTAAATTTTAAATAGTTAATAGACTAAAGTTCTACTGAACTAGAACTAACTTGTACGTACTTCGGCCCAAAATAGAAAAAATAAAATTTACAAAGATTAAAATAAGAATAATAATAGACAAAAGGGAATTATTTAAATTGCGATAGTCTCTTGATAATTATTATGATGAGAATTCTCAAATGGAATTAATTGATTAATGTAACTAGGCTCAGATCAAAAGGGGGAACTTAACAATACTAATAATGGAGGGTGTTTCAGTCTTACGGGTTGATGACTTGGAGGAAGGTCCTTCTTGCGATGAGGCGAGTGGGGAACGATATGATGAGGCAAGTGGGGCACGATATGATGAGGCAAGTGGGGCACGATACGAATGAGGCAGGTGGGGCACGATCCGAACCAACCTTGCGATGAAGATAGCCAAACTTCAAAAAGGACGTTCGACGGGCAATGTGGGAATACTCGTAATTCCACTGAAAGAGGAAACTTCTTTTTTCTTCAAAGATAATCAATGGAGATTTTCTTCTTTTCGATTAAACGAAGGAAGATTGTTGCGCAAATTCAAAAAGCTTGCCGTTCACAGAAGCTACTAAATGACTTGTGTAGAATGACGGCTGAAGAAGGCTGCTGTCTGACGAACGCTCACTGAACGAGACGATGAGCACGACTTTGAGGTGCGGGCTGGACTCATTGAACTACAGAATAACCCGAGTATTTGTATACTCAATTCTGAATGGGTAGGGGGAGTTTGGAGAAAGGAGTCACCTGCTCCAGACATCTTAATCCGGAGGCAAAGTTGAATCATCATTTAGCAGCAAGGGGCGAGACATAGCGGCTCTTTCGCACTATGTCACCGGGGAGGGGGGGGGGGGCTTGGGGCGAGTTCGCAGAATTTGGAAATATTTTCCTAACCTGCTTAGGAGTCGAAAATTCGAGAATGTTCGAACAGGAAATGACGTCGTCCATGGCGTGATACCATAGCACGTGGTGTCCGATAAATTGGAGGGAGGGGGGGAGGGCAGAGGTTGTTCTTTTACACTTTTCTTTCCTTTCCGCAGAGGTGTATCCCAACTTGAGTATACATGTCCTTGTTTTGCATAAATAAAAGCCTGAAGTCAACAAACTTAATATTTTATTTTTGTAAATATCTTTCAAACGTTGGTTTATCACAATTCCTCGGCTTAAATTTTTATATTTCTCATATATCTATTCTAGGTAATATGCCAACAACTATTCCATTATATGTTTTCGATTTAAATTTTTTAACCATTTTGGTATAATCTTTGATTATGCTTTCTGATCCAGGGTAGTTTTTTCCGTTAAACACATCATTACCTCCAACATTAACTATAATTGAGTAGTTTTTGCTCTTGATCTCGAAGTTGCATATTTCTTCTGTTACTTGATTAATTTTTACTCCTGGATAGCAGCGAAATATGCGTTTTTTGCTGTTCCAAGTTTTGAAGTGATCTATCCATTTTTGATTTCTAATTATCGAATAACCAACTAAGTACGTTTCTTCTTTCTTGGACAGAATTTCAAATCTATTTTGTGTTGATAAAACTGGTTCTTCTGGTATGTTTTTTGATGGGGTTTTATTGTGCGCTTATTATGTACTTCATTAAATTTTTCATTTTCGCGTACATTTGTATCATCCGTTCTGTTTGAAAGGAATGATACTTTTTGTTCCAATTTAACTATTTTCTGATCAACTCTGGGTATTTTTGTTCCGTCTTCTGTTTGACAATTACACTTTTTTTATTTGAGGGTGTTGATACGATTTTCAATCCGGCTTATAACAGTCATCCACTTTGCTTTTCCAAATAATGTTTTTTTTTTAATCTTGCAAAAGTCACAAACACTTCTTGATGTTATATCTTCAAAAGTCTGCTTTTGGAAGTTTTGTGTTTTTGCACCTAAAGCAACAGTACTTTAGTTTCTGAGCTCCAGCAGCTTTCCGTTCTTTTTTTCTCTTTAAATTATAAACAAATTACGATCTACGTGGACTTATTCAGTTATAACTTTATATTTTACTAAATTACTCTTGTTTTTAGTACACTTCTTTACACCTTATAAAACGCTTAAATTCCAAACACTTAATTACACTTTATTTACCCTAAATTAAATTAACTGTTGAAATATATCCGATCACTTAATTTTATACCTGATAAATTAATATAAAATATAATTTCTGCACTTGTAATGATTAACTACAAAATACTAAAACAGTGTATTGAGCAATTTTTTTAAGAAATTAGAGTAATGAGTGACAAATTAAATAAATGATAAATAAAACTAGGTAAATAGATTAAAAGTCAAATGAAAAATATACCTTTTGGAATGCAGACAAACTGGCTCCGGCTGGCTTAAGCCCTATTCGTTGATTGGTTAAGACCCTCAGACGTCAGAGATAGGAGTAAAAGCAAGTAATCACGCGGGCACACAAAAAAGAACTGAACAATATTCTGCGCAAATTCTTGCAAACACAAGAAATATTTTGACAACTAAAATAAATTTTGACACACAAAAAAATAGGCGAAAAGTTAAATGAAAATAAGAGAAATGTAAAAGTATTACTTACAGTTTTTCTTTTCAGGGAAATAGAGAGGCCGGTAGATATGTCTAGATGACGGCGAGAAATAGGGCGAAACAAAGAATTTACACCGTTAATGATTCTTTATATATATAATTGAAGGAAATCACTTTAGAAATGACTTATATTCTCAAGAAAAGTAATTAAATGAAGAAGAATATAATAATTCTATAATGAAAACACTTTACAATATAAAAAATAATAAATTTTATACACTTTATGATTCAAATAGTGAGAGCAACACTGCACACACCTGAACATGAGAACGGCTCGGAGGCTCGGAGAGACAGAGTGACAGAGAGAGCTACAAGGAGCTACAAGGAAAATAAGTACCCTAGAAGACCTTACAGGCCATACAAGGAGGGTACTTTTGACGCAATCTTCGAAGGTGTCCGTTGGCAACCTCGAAGATCACTCGCGAGGATCTTAACGGCGATTTCGCAAGACTTTATCTAGTCTTAACTTCAATTGGTCAACAGATTCACTGTTGACAACTTCAGTCGAAAGTGCGCTCCATATACCGCAGATACTGTAAGTGAAGAATTTCTCACACAGATCACGGTGATATCGCTTCAGTTCAAGTTTAAAGCCGTGATTTCTTGTTCTCCCCTCGCTAAGCTGGAAAATATCCCCGTAGTCCAGTCTGTCGAAGCCTGGAAGTATTTTAAACACTTCGATAAGCTGACCACGTAGTCTCCGGGTCTCCAGCGAGAACATATCTAATTCCCTTAATCTATCTTCATAACTTTTATGCTTGATAGAGGGAATCAGTTTGGTTGTCCTGGTTCGCACGCCTTCCAATCTCGCGATGTCCTTTCGAAATGAAGGACTCCAAAATTGTACGGCATACTCCAGGTGCGGTAGGACGAGAGAGTTGTACAGAAACAGTACAATCTCCTTGTTTTGATATCCAAACTATCGCTTTATATACCCTAACATCCTTTCGGCTTTCTTCTCCACCTCAATACACTGTTTCGAGAACTTGAGGTCACTCGTGATAGTTACACCCAAGTCCTTCTTAGTGTCGATGGATTCAAGAGCAGTGCCCTTAAGGATATAGGGTGATTTTGGTGGCCGATATGCATCACTTTGCATTTGTTTACGTTGAAAGGCATTTGCCACGTATCAGACCACTCCCCAACCTTCCGAAGATATTCCTGCAGGCTTGCAGTATTTCCATCCTTTGCAACGTTCATACCAAGTTTGGTATCGTCGGGCAAATTTGGAAATCTTGGCAACCATGTCACCATCCATGTCGTTGACGTAGATGATGAATAGTAGTGGTCCCAGGAGAGAACCTTGAGGCACCCCGCTAGTAAAGGACACCCACTCAGAAGCCTGTCCATTCACTACCACCCGTTGCCGTCTGCGACTTAGCCAGTTCTCGATCCAGCCGGCTACTTTTCCGTCTATGCCCAGCACTCGCACTTTCCGGAGAGAGAGACAGAGAGATAAAGAGAGAGACAGGTAGAGAGAACCAGAGGTAGACAGACAGGGAGGGAGAGAAAGAGAGACAGGGACAGATATACAGAGAAAGAAAAAAGAGAAATAGAAAGACATACAGAGAGAGAAGAGAAAGACAAAAACATACAGAGAGCGAAGCAGAGAGAGAGAGAGAGAGAGAGAGAGAGAGAGAGAAGAAAGAGATAAACAAAGAGAGAGAGACAGAGAGAGAGATAAAAGAGAAATAGAAATAGATACAGAGAGAGAGAGAAAAGAGAAAGAGAAAGACATACAGAGAGAGAAGAGAAAGACAAAAACATACAGAGAGCGAAGCAGAGAGATAGATAGATATATAGATAGATAGATAGATAGATAGAGAGAGAGAGAGAGAGATAGACAGAGGAAAAGAGAGCAAATGTCTTGTGTTCACATACATTATCGATGTCTCCCGTACGCAGTTCTCTAAGTGCCACTCCGCAATCAGATTCGTTGGTCGAGTCAGTGATGACTCGTGTCTGTGTGACGTGGATGAGAAGATCTGTGGAAAGTATATAAAGCCAGTCAACCCAAGAATAAGGACAGGATTTGAAGGACACGACTTTTCTGCGTCTGTCTACATTTTGCAACGATCAAAGTAGTCCTTGAGAGGTGGATAATATAGAGTGTACTTCTAATTATATGAGCCAATTAACCCTCTCAGAGAAGTTAGGGATAAGCTAAGGGGGACTTCTATCATCATACCCTATCCTATCTCTTCCTAGATATCCCTGAAAAAGGATACAAATTAAATTCTAAGCAAATATAATTTTCTATTTGGGAGATGAAAGATATTAAAGCTAGAGTTGAACGCTGAAAACCTTCAAACATTCTTTATCAATCACTCCCCAAAATGCGTCTGTCACAGTTTAAATGGCCTTTTCTATCCATTGGAAAATAATACAGTTCCGTCAAGTGGAGTTTTTCTCTGAAAAATGGGTTGTTCCTTAATTCTCTTCTTTTAATGGGTTCTTTCTTTTCTACTTTCCCAGAAAATGGGTTCTTTGTCACTGTTGATAGTTATAATCGCTACCGAAGTTCATGCGACAAAATATTGATGTTTTTTTTTCTCATATGAGTGCGGAGAAACATTCTTTGTTCAATTATAATGTTGCTGATAAATATTTCCGAGGTTCGGGGGGGGGGAGGGGCGTAGATTAAAAGTTTTTATTATCCGTGAATGTGAATGTATTGACATGATTTATTGTATCACCGGCCTATGTATAAGGAAAGGAAGAAAGACTGTAACCTTCTTCCAGCCCAATCATACATAGTAGGCGACTCAACAACCATTTGAATAATTTAACAGAAATTAACCAAATTTTAATCGAATAAATAATTAAAAAACTTACAGCAAGTTTTGTATATAAACCTGTGTTCAAAACTGTAAGTAGAATTGTTAAATCGTAAAATCATTTTTACATCATCTTTTTAAATTTTCGTGAAATATTTGTCAACTTTGGTACTATTTTTTAACTTATGATTCTCGACAAAAATAAAAAAGTTACCTTTTATTTTATAGATGTCTTGTTACCTATCTTTTGATGTATGCTAAAAGCTTCAGCTCATTTTAAGATTTAAAATCTTTGTTCTAAAAAAAATCCCATAAAAAAACAGGTTTATGTCTGGATTTGTTGTTTTTCCTTACATCAAATGTAATTGCAATCTTTTAGTTCGGATTGGAAAAACTAAACGATGTTATAAATGAAGAGCAAAGATACATATTGGCAGAATGAAATTTAAAGAGGCTATCAAAGCGGTATATATTAAAATCATACTCTCTCCAAATACAACTCCTAATTTCCAGTTATTTGAACAAATTTCCAACCATAACAACTTAAATTCATTTGTGTCATAGATATATTTATTTTACTTGTATGCAATTCTAGTTTAAAAGCCTTATGAAGTGAAATGAATCCAAATATAAAAGGAATATAAAAAGAAACGTTTATTTGCTAGACAAAATCGCTCATTGGCCAACGAGGAATCATTCATGGAAACGTTCATCGAAAAATGCAAATTTACGAAACTCCGCTTTTCGAATTTGAATTATTGTGGAATCATGATAGAATCCGGCGAGTAAGTTATGATTTCTGTTAACAAGTAGTAATTTAATGGATTACAAAGGAAAAAACATCTATTTAAAGAGAATCCACTCCAAATTTGATGGGTTACTAAGGAAGAAACATCTGTTTAAAGAGAGCCAACACCAAATGACCTCTATTAAATTTGAAGCATCAATATATATAGAAATCTTGGTGGTGTTTCGGTGGAGAGTGAGTGAAGTCCATAATAATTGGGTGTATTGTCTCCATTAAACATTTCCTGAAGCTTTGATAATTTGAATATTCTTGCACATACACATTATTAATAATTTGATTCTGTTATTAGTTTCAATTGTAACAGGGATCTTTTAGGTGACATGTGGGTACTCTTTGAACTGCTCTTTCTGCCTTTGCAACCATTCTAATAAATTTATGTTCATACACTTTATAAAATATCCATAAAGGTTTATCGTCTCCAATCCCTTATCAATTACTATGGTTTACAGAAAAATTGAGGCAAGAACAAAAATAGTTGTTCTAGTCTAATTTTGGGGTGCAATTTCAGATGGGAAACCAGTTTTTACTCATCACCTCTAGGTTTTGAGGTATACATGTATACACGTCTTTCGAAATTTTAGGAATTGTGTTCTTTTAAACCCTTACGCTACCAATGGGACAATACATTCCAGAAGTTTTTACAAAAATACCTGTGGGCAGAATTTAGCTTAAATTAGTGTAGATTTTTATCCCAATGGTAGGTCTAATGTACTAGCATATTATTAAATATCTGGCAACTCTCTATTACTCCTCAGTTATTTTTGATAACCAGTGAAGTGAACTTGTGCTGAAAGGTTAGCATTTGTTTTATTAATTTTTTGACCACTAATTGTTTAATTAATTCTCAGGTACATTAGAGAATATATATCTTGCACTAACTATATTTATGCTTTCTACTCAATATAATATATCTACATGGCTAAATTCAAGCGAACGGGCTGCCCAAAATTTCAACCCCCCTCTAACTAAACTTTAATGTTTTAAAACCTTTTATAACATTATTTGGAATAAAAAATATTCTAGTAATGAAAGGGTCAAAATATTAAATTACACAACCATTTTATATGTTGGACACGTATATATTATGATTTTGCAACCATATGTATCTTGTAACCATATATATGATTATTTCATTTTCTATCTTTCTGTGAGTTGATACATATATCTGCGATGGCTTCAAGCATTTCAAAACACCGAGGATACATCAACAAGGCAAATTCATTATGTTACGTGTGGGAGGATTTCACGACAGTTGCACAGTGCCGAACAATTACTTCCTTCCTGAGAACTGCTTACTTTCATTATTTTGACTGTAAAATTGGAGATCAGGACCAATCTTGGGCCCCACACATCTGTTGTAAACCCTGTTACAATGGAATAACTTCATGGTTTAACGGCAAGAAAACATCTTTCAACTTTGCTGTCCCGATGGTCTGGAGAGAGCTATAAAGCCATGCAGGTGATGTTATTTTTGTCTGAAAAATATAACTGGTTTCAATGCTTCTTCTAGAAAAAAAGATAAAATATCACAACCTTCCCTCAGCTTTGAGACCGGTTCCACACTCAGATGATCTTCCTGTCCCTACACTCCCAGCAAATAAAGATTTTCCTACTTCATCAGATGAATAAATGTCTTCAGGGGAATATTCTGCCAATTTAATCTCTTCTGAAGACGATGTATCTGTTAATTCTGGAGCAAGTAGCAATGAAGCCATGATCCCCACTGGGTCACGTAGGAAGACCAAATGTCCTTGCCCGTGATTTGTATCTATCTAAGCAGCAGGCAGGGTTCCTGGCATCCAGGCTTAAGCAATGGAACCTGGTCAAGGCAGATGTAAGGATCACCAGTTTCAGGACACGGAACAAGGACTTCACTTCATTCTTTGGCATAGAAAACAGGTTGTGCTACTGCAAAAGATGTTTCTAGTTTGTTCACTTTTTTTAGTTTCCGTCACAATCCTCCAGATTGGCGTCTTTTCATAGATTCTTCCAAGCGAGGTCTGAAGGCTGTGCTCCTGCACAATACGAATAAATACCCCATCATTCCAATTGCCCACTCAGTCCATCTGAAGCTGTTGTATGACAATATGGAGCTCCTTTTGGAAGCTGTCAAGTACAGCCAGTACCGGTGAAGTCTAGGCAGGGCCCTCAAGGTCATTGGGCTCATGGATATGCAAACGGGTTTCACAAAGTAATGTTGCTTTCTCTGTCTCAGGGACAGTCGGGCTGTGTACAAGCACTATAAGCAGAAGGACTGGGGGTCTAGGAGCACTTTCGTGCCTGGTGAACATAGTGTCCAAGAACATCCTCTGGTGGACATGGACAAGGTGCTTCTTCCTCCTCCTTATATCAAGCTTGGGCTAATGAAGAATTTTGTGAAGGCCACGGAAAAAATGGCGCTGCCTTTCAACACTTGTGTACTCTATTCCAAGCTCTGAGTTTTGCTAAGCTCATGGAGGGCATCTTCGTCGGAGCTCAGATCCGATAGATGCTGAAGGATAATGAATTTGAGAAGCTTCTTACCTTGCCATGGCTTCTTTGGTAATAGAAGGGTACTAGATTACCAAGAGTGTATCGAGAAGTTGTTGCAGTATTATGAGGAGATGGGATACCGAATGTCACTCAAAATTCACTTTCTCCACTCTCACCTCAACTTCTTCCCTTCTAACATCGGGGAAGTGAGTGATGAACATGGAGAAAGGTTCTACCAAGACATTTCTAAGATAGAGAGCAACTATCAAGGCAAGTGAACCCCAGCATGATGGGGGACTTGTTCAGGATGTTCTTGCGTATCATTCCAGATGCAAAGTACACAAGTTCGTCTAAAACACTCACTTCTAACTGTCTGCTCTACTATGATTTGTGTGTATTTTATTATCCAAGTAATTTAGTTCCAAAAATGAGAAAAAATAACTTAAATCCATTATAATAAACCATATACTTTTATATCTTCTATATTCACGGCATTATATTTGATCAAATTTATCTTTAGATATCTTAAATTACTTTTAACCAATCTACCTTCATCATACCTATCGACAATATCTTTGCTCTGGGCCGGCCTACCTATCTTCCATTTTAATTCATTTTATTAATTTTCCAGATATTTTAAATATATAGGGTGCGGATGGTATCCATTTGAATGATGAGTTTTTATTTTTTGAAATATATTCGTCAAATTTATTCAGTTTGTCTTCGTGACATGTTCTCTCAATTTCACTCGATAAACCCGCCTATGGCCTCGATAACAAATTCCAGGCGACCTCGGAATCGGCCACAGTCCTTCTTCACTATCTCCAGTTTTAAGCTGCTCAAGCCCTGGTAGTCAGTGCCATCATATCGCCCTTTGTGCTGCAACTGGATTTGTTGGTCTCTTTGTGAATTCATCTGAAAATACTCGTACATCTGGTAACTCTAATCCGGAAATATTTATTTGTTCTTGTGCGTCTGTGGTGCAATTGTGAATTCTCTTTTCAATTTCGAATCCATTGGTTTTACTCTGAACACTTGCAAGTTTATAGATTCGGAAAAAGTTAGAAAGGAATTTGCCGGTAATAAAATCCTTCATTTGCCACAAAAGTAATTAAAATAATCGTTTCAAAAGTTTAATGTCGTTGTAAAAATTGCTTGTGCAAATGTAGACTCCGTACAGAAAATTAAATTTCGAATACTAAGCAAATTTCTATTTTAAGTCCTACCAAACCTCGTTTAATTATTAAACATCAACGGTGATTACGTCATAAAAGTGTACAGAAAAGCTACAGACATGGGAAGATGCCTCAACGCAGATAGTGAATGTCATGAAAGGTACGAAAAAGTGTAATCGGTTCATGCATCATCCGAGCATAGAAATGCTGCTCCACTTGGGAACTGTTTCATCAAGAGATATCCCGCATAAAACAAACCCTCGTGAACAACGGTTTCCTGAACAACATGATTGAAAAACAACTTCTCAATCACTTTTAAGAAGGCAGTTCAAAGACACGGATAAAGCGGAAAGTAACTAGGAAACAGTAAATAACACCCTACTGTACTATAAAAATCAGATGTCATCGGCCTACAAAATAGACGAAAAAAACTTCGAGGAGATTGTTAACCGTAACATCAAAGTTAAGAATCAAACGGACAAGATTTAGATGATTATATATTATAAAACGACAAAAGTTAATAATCTCATTATGAAAAACAACATCTGCCAAAACTCCTCGATCCTGGAATTTACGAACATATTTTACAAGTTTACCTGCCCGAATGAAGACTGTTAGCATCAAAACAACTCAAAATATGTTGGTACGACTACCGCCACACTTTCGAGGTGTTTGACAATGCACCTGCAACATGGAGCCCCCCCCCCCCCAAATCATATGGAGACTGTACATAACATCAGCTTTACCAGGGACATATTGGTTAATAACACAACGATCAAAGGAAAAGAGCGAAATAAATTTAGACTGAACACCTTAGAAACCATCTTAATTAACGAAGGAAGGCCAGCTATCAATATCCAGACTACATGCTGGAATCAAACATTAAAATTGTTTTAAAATTCCGCTTACCCAGGAATGGCCAGTTCCCTTGACATAACGTTTAAGCGAGGAGGAATAAATATCCTCTAAAATCCGTTTTCTTCTCATTCTGACTCCACTATTCTTCACCGATAAAGGAGGAAAGACATTCTGAGTTAATCGCATAGTTCGAAAACTCAGCAATTAAAGTCAAGTTTGGCTTTTACCAAACACATTTCAATTAAAAAAAGAGATGAACGTAGGAGAAGTTGTTTACCAACTACAAGTTGAACTAAAAAGATAATAAGAAAAATGGAAAGTTTCCAAAAACAATTAATAAAGGCGAAATATACTAAGGTCTTTAACAAAATCTTTCTATTTGATTTGATTTGATATGATAAGTGGTGAAATGTGTAGTAGATGTGGATAGATATGAAGAAAATTTGTATTTGCCCTGGTGCAGATGACATCCCAGGCATCTTACTTTTTTCTGGTTCTTTCTTCATCCTCCATTTTCGTTGGTGTCAGTGTTTAGCTGACACTTTTGTAGTTGTTTACTATTCTTGCCTTTTTGTTTGCTTATTTCTTTATTGATATCTTTTACTTTAATTATATATATATATATATATATATATATATATATATATATATATATATATATATATATATATATATATATATATGTATATATATATATATATATATATATATATATATATATATATATATATATATCTATATATATATATATATATATATATCTATGTATATATATATATATATTATATATATATATGAAATGAAAAACTCACAAAGTATCACGTGAGGGTCGCAAATGTATGCAATGTCCCGCAGGAAAAAATAAAATGGTGTTTTCAAGTACTTTCGAACTTTATTAAGTTCCTTATCAAGGATAACTATAAGAAATAATATTATATTAGAAGTATATATACGAAAGAAAAGTATGAAAGACCGCCTCAAAAACGAGAAATCATCAATGAGGAAGACGGAAGGGGGAAGGTAAAGATTCACATTAAGAATTACAAGAAGCAGGTTGTGAGCCCGGAATATATGGATTTGGAATTTTCCAATATCTTTGAAATTGGCCATAAACTTTGTTACCCTTATCCGTTTCTTCAAGACTTTTTTTCTTCTGCTAAAAAGTCATTTTATCAAATTATGTTTTTTGCTAACTCGTTACTTTGTTTTTACTTTTCTTTTGGTTCATTTTTGTTTATTTTCGCCTGTTTTGGGCACTATGCCTCTTTTAGTTATAACTATTGTTTAATTTCTTGTTTAGTTATTTTGTTTTATTTGTGTTTGGCACTACGCCTTTTTTTATTTATTTATTTGATTATTTATTACTTTCCTTATTTGGGCACTTTGCCTCTATTTATTGGTTTTTGTTAACGTTTGGGCACTTCGCCTCTTGTAATTTGTCTTCTGGTCTTATATTTGTCTTTTTATTATTACTTGGGCATTACCCCTCTCTTAATGTACTCATATTCGTTGAGTCTATTTCGTGAAGTCTTTTAGTGGAGTCATTTCTGTGTAGTCCTTTTCATGTGTATGATAGGGTAGTTTAATCTTTGTTATCTATATAAGGCTACTTGATTTTCCCGGGAGCACAGTCTTCCACTAGGGAATAGGGCTCTCCTGGTAGCTCGTCCAATTATTTGCTTTGGTATTTCCAGGTCCGCTTCTATCTGCATGCGGATATCATTCTCAACTTTTTCCCAGGTCTTTCTCCCTAGCCTTTGGAGGACTATATTCAGTGGCTCAAGTCCTGCTCTTGCGTGCCGTTCCGTCTGCCGAATATAGTCCATTCTGCTCGCGCCAGCTATAAGCAGGGTAGCATTGTTCTGGAGTCTCTGCATAAATCTGAGAGAGGTGGAACTAGCTGCCTGCGTTACCACTGCTGGGTACACCAGTATTGGTCGTACCAGGATATTATATAGCTTCTTGATGTTTTTGGCGCTGAGGTTTCTGAACCTGTATAATTTTCCAAGTTCTCTTTTGGCTAGGGAGATTTGGCTGTTGATGTGCACCTTATACCCTGTTGAGGTGATGCGCAGACTTAGGACCCTACTCTCGTTGGAGTACGGGTAGATCTCATCCCTCACTATGACGTCGTCTCTTTTCCGGCGGTTCACTGGAAGGACTGTGTCAGTCCCTCTCCTCCTGCGGAACCTGTGCTGCTGAGGGTTGAGAAGCTTCTAGCTCGGTCAGCTTATCTTGTAGCCTGTTGGCTAAAAGCTTTTCGTAGACTTTGCCTACAAACTCAAGGAGGGATATTGGCCTGTAGTCCACCATTTGATCGGAGAGGCTTGTTCTCTTTGGGGCTAAAAATGATTTTAGCCATTTTTAGCCCATCAGGGAAGTAGCCCGTATTCAGGGAAGCGTTAAAGATGTTAGTGATTCCCTGAATGATCTGCCGGGAAGCATGCACCAGATTATTTTTAGTGATGCCCGTCCAGCCTGGCGCCTGTTGTTTGAAGGTTTTTATGACTTCCATGACCTCTTCTGTTGTTATTGGTCGGCCATGGTCCGCCATTTCTCTCCCTTCGTCGACCTAGGCTCGTGGGTGCATTCGATGTATGATTTGGTTGAGTTCTTCAATCAGATGGTCTTAGAATTCCTGGTCGAATTCCGCATCGTCTTCTGGTGTTATTGAGAAGATTTCCTTCCAGAACGTGCGGAATCTTTCCTCCAGGACAACCTGCTTTCCTCCGCACCCCCAATTATACCTATCACACGAACGGCATAGTTGGGACGTGGCTAGATGAATGGCAGTTTAGTTGACTTCAACTCCCCTGCCACGGTGGGGGGTGGGGAGTAGTGGGGGGGGGGAGAGGGCGGATTAGCCCGACATTCGTCGATTAATCAGTTCTCTATAAATTTCTTCCTCTTCGAGTCCCCGTTGGGAAACGTGAATAAACAATTCACGTTGCTTTATCGGCAAGAAACGTCTTCTGTGTTAGCTCGATTTGTCCTATCCAGTCAAAATCTGCATACAAGAAGGTCTGCTACCTATTTACACTAATATATATATAAATATATATATATATATATATATATATATATATAAATATATATATATACTAAAGTTACATGTTAAAGACATGAAGTATTATATTATTCATTTTATTCAATGAAAATGAAATCGCCGTTATGCTCAACTACGGTTTCCAGACAACGTCAGAACATGCTGCAGGGCTTCTCAACGGTTCCCTTTTTTAACAGGGTGAAAACTGTGGTGATAATTGACCTAAACCTACCTTATTGATGCAGCAAACTGGTTGATCTCTCTCTTAACCACACTCCGCACATAAATAATCCAGGGGTTTGCATCTTGGGTAGTTAGGAGTTCAGTTTTTTGGAGTGACGTGGTCAAGAAATTATTTGAGAGCTAAGATTAGATCTTCCTGTTTGTGTGGCATGGTGCAATAGTCCTGTTATCACTACACCGGCCACCTTCTGGATCCAGGGCAACATCAACTTCTCCAGGCATTTGATATATCCCTCCAAGAAGATAAACAGGGGGGCGGGGGATAACATGGCCCTTGTTATCACTACCCAAAGCACCATGATGTGGACCAGGAATTTGGATTTCATGACGCTAAGTATATCTTTGTGGGACACAGCAAGCCAACAGATGTTTTTCAAATTTATCAGCAGGTTCTGGAAGAAATTTTTGGATCTGAGAAGAACCAAAGCATGTCTGGCTAAAAGAGATGCTTCAGTTTGCACACAAGATTCGCAGCCTTTCCTACCGCTTGACCTTCATCTTCTGCGACAGAAGCTGGTCCTTTGTCACCTTGCATGACTAATAGCTGATGTTCCCATGCACTAACTGCTTGATGAAAGATATTACACACCATTTTTACTGTTTATGGACCTCATTGTCTTGTTGTGATCGTTGACAATGATGACCTTAATCACGGAGTTAAATTGGAGTTTTTTCTTTCCGGAACACTTAGTGAGGTTTTTGAGCCGATAGTACCTTGGTGGCCAAAGCCAAAAAATATTTAAAGGAACCAAAAAGACTATTAATAACGATACAAGTATTTTTACCACCGTCAATTTCGTTCTCTTCTCTACCTATGGGTCTACAATTCCTATTTTATTTTTAATAATGAGTTTTGCCTCCAAAAAGAATGGGTTAGAATGGGACTTTCCTTAGGACCAACTCATGAAAATCTCTTTCTGTGTTTCCATGAGGCTTCCCGGCTCCAAACCTGCCCGCGGAAATTCTCTCCGTCTTTTATAGACGTTTTATTAACAACTGTCTAATCATGTTTGCTAGAGAAGAACATTCCCTCAATTTTTTTAATTTGTTAACAACAAACTTCATCTGTTCCGTTGCTCGTTACTCTTTAAATCCATCTCTCTTTATCATTCATTACCTTAAAACTTCAAAATTTAAAATCTTTAAACAATACAGACATATTGAAATGCTCCAAATTAGCTGTTCATGTGTAAATTTCAATACCCTGACGATGAGGCCGGCCCTGAAATCTCGAGTGCATTAATAAATTAGAAGAATGCATTTGTTTTCTGTTGCCCTGGCTATCTTATTGATAATAAATTTTGAATTACACAAAATAGCTCACTTGAATATGAATATATATATATATATATATATATATATATATATATATATATATATATATATATATATATATATATATATATATATATATATATATATATATATGTGGAAAACTCACAAAGTATCGCGTGAGTAAGCAATAAATGCAAGAAAGCCCACAGGGTAAAATAATACGAGGATTCCAAGTACTTTCGAACTTGGAATCTAAAAATCTAAAAATCACATTAGCTTTGCTCAATCAGGTCAACCTTTTTGATTTATCGCCATATGATGTTTTTTAGGGTGTTTTTTATGGCATGTACGGATATTTTATATATATATATATATATATATATAATGTAAAATTCTTTCTTATTTCTTGAAATAAATGAACTATGAAGATTTTACATGCGGCAATTTTTTACTAACTGGTATTTTTCTTTATCAGGTAAATGAAATGAAGAAGAAGTGTTTTTTTTTACGCTCCACATCCTTTCCCAGAAGGAGCTAAATGATGTCTACCCGATCGCACCTTCTCAAAAACCTCTGCCGACAGTTGGCATCCAGATTGAAAGAAAAGAATACTCCTCTTTGGCAGTGCTCACATTGAGATATCGAGAGTACCTGCATTTTTTCTTTGAAGAAAATGACTTAGTGTAGTGTACAGACAATGCGCAGCTTCTACACAAGCTTGGAGTGCCACAGTACCAACCTGAAGATTGGAGACTGTTCATTGATTGACAACAGCAAATGCTTGATCGTATTTACACTTTCCTTTGTCCCTCGGGCACTGCACTTGATTGGTTTCGCTCATACCTCTCCTCATGCACTCAGTCGGTCGCGCTCGATAACCTCTCCTCCGAGCCCGCGCCCATTCATTTTGGGGTGCCCCAGGGCTCAGTCCTTGGTCACCTCCTCTTTCGCATCTACTTACTTCCTCTTGGCTCCCTTCTTCGTGATTTGGGCCTGGCCTTTCACCTCTATGCTAATGACACTCAGATAGAGCTTCCATCATCCCCTGTGTCCTTCTCTCAATCAATTACCAAGCTCCTTTAAGCCTACGCCTCCATAAACGAATGGCTGTCTGACAACTTTCTCAAACTTAGCCACGATAAAACTGAAGTTCTTGTTGGTACCCCTTCTAAAGTAGAGAAATCTAAAGCTCTCTTTCCCTCTCTTAACCTTGGGGAAACCAATGTCGCCTTTTCTGATACCGTCAGTAATCTTGGTGTTATTGTCGACGAGCAACTTTCGTTTAAACCGCACATCCATTGTATCTGTACGTCCTCCTTAGGTTTCTTCCGCATCTTCTCACGCGTTTAATCCCATTTTGATCGATGAAGCCATGAGACTGCTATTCGTGCCTTCGTCACTTCATGCATAGACTACTACAATACTCTTCTAGTGAATCTCCCTTTTTTGTCTCTTCGCCCCCTACAACTAGTTCAAAACTATGCTGCCCGGGTACTCCTTCGCCGCCCCCGGTTCTCTCCTTCGATGCCTCTGTTACAGGAGCTACACTGGTTACCTATTTTCTTCCGTACCACTATAAAATTGTTCTCATCACCTAATAAATCTCGAGGCTCTACCTTATCTCTCGTCTGCCCTCTCCCATCGTCAAACTCCTCGGGAAATCTGGTCTAACCTCGCTCCCTTCCTGAACACTCCTCGTTCTGTATTCTGCTCGATAGGTGACCATTCTTCCTCAGTTTGTGCTCCTAGACTCTGGAATGCTATTTCTGCCGAAGTCCGATCCTCTCTGTTCCTTGCTATCTTTAAACGTCTCCTGAAGACTAATATCTTCAGAATTGCCTTCTTTCTCCTGTAAACTTTCTCTACACTCGCTACACAACTGCGGTATTACTAATGCCCTCTAAAGGGCGCATTAGTAATACCGATTATTATTATTATATGTGTTCTACTTCCCAACGGCAACTAGTATGCCTTTATAGCCCTTCGTCACGCCACAACACGGAAGGAGAATTATAAAGCTCTGAAGTACTTGCTGGAGTAAATTCGTTTTGCTCAGCATGAGTAGTTTATTTGTGTTGACCTGAAGATGGTGAACTTTTTTGTTGGGACATCAGTCCGAGTTCACCAAGTACCCTAACTTTCTCTTCCTGTGGGATAGTAAGAATCAAGCTCAGCATTACGCGAATAAGAAAAGGCATGGATAGGAGGAATTGGTATTTTGCAGAGCAGGGAAAGTCATAAATAACCCTTTGGTGGACAGACAGGAAACTCTTTCCACCGCTGCACATCAAACTTGGCTTGATCAAACAGTTCACTAAACCTGCGAGCAAGAATGGTGTCCGCTTCACTTACTTGTGTCCTGATTTTCCAAGATTGTCCATGGAGAATTTTAAAGCTGGCATGTATGATGGCCTCAATTCCATCAGCTCATCAGCAATCTAAAGTTTAAAAACTCAATGAACTTAGTGGAACTAGAAGAGTGGAAGACTTTTGTTCTGGTCGTGAAGAAATTTCTTGGCAAAAAGAATGCCAGGAACGATACAGAACGACTTGTCACTAATATGCTGACTGCTTTCAGAAGCCTCGGATGCAACATGAACATCAAAAGGCATTATGTAGTCTCACATATAGATCAGTTTCCTGAATATCTGGGGTCCGTGAGCGACGATCAGGAAGTGAGATTCCATCAGTACATGAAAAAGATAGAGATCAGGTTTCAGGGATGCTAGGATGCAGTTATGATGGCTGATTGTTGTTGGACTTTGAAAAAAAGACATCCCTACTGCTATTCATGCCCTGAATTCTGAACAATGATGAAGTAATATCCAATTTACATATAATTACCTTTATCAATGTCTGCCATTCAATTTATACTTATCAATTTTTGTAACATTTAATTATTAAATTGTGTTAAAAAAGTATTTTTTATCTTAAAAATCTATCTAGATGAGAAAAATGAACAAAAATCAACCGAAAATGAAAAAAATGTAATCGATTTAGTAATGAGATCGGATTTATAAAAATTAACTTAGCACAAAAAACTGACCTGATATGAGGAATATAATGTCATTTACGGGCTTAGCTGTGCAAAATTGTTCTGAATCAGTTGAGAAAACTTAAACGGCTTACATAGATCTTTTGTAACCCTTGTTGCTTTTAACAATGTAAGCAATATTATTTTCAAGCATTCAGCTACACCAGTTATAGTAGAGGTTAAGTCCATCACTTAGTAATAGCTTTTGTAAACAAATACAAATTGGCAAAATGAAATTGTAAATTTTTAGTACCATTTTTATTGACGTCTTTTTCTTCAATACCTATTTAAATTTGGCTTCCACCTATTCCCCCTTTTTTGATATACATAAAATATGGGCCTTGCAACTGATAGTCATTTATCTCTCAAAAACTCACTTTGCCAACGTTTGGGAATCCTCTCTCTGGTCTCTCCGTAATCTCAGCCGCATCCACACCAGCAACCACTTTAAACCCAAGAGCTTCGAATTGCCATTCATGCCTCCGTCTCCCCCCTGCCTCCTTGACTCATGCAACTCCCTTCTTGCTGCCTCCCACCCTTTGATCTTTTCAACTATTTCTCAATTCTTTAGTACTTAGTGTTCTTCTCCACCGGATTGTTTCTCTCGTGAACCTCCCCTGCTTCGTGATCTGCCCTGGCTCCCCTTTTGATACAGAATCACATTTAAGGTCCTTCTTACATATTAACTATACCTTAAATGCTGCAGCTGCTACCCCCGCTGGTTGTTCCTCGTAGTGCTCCTCCATGCTGTATGGATGACCAGTCTTTCTTTATACCTTGAGTATTTGGAATGATCTTCCTGTTGCAATACCCCCGTCGCCCTACCTTGGTGGCTTCAAGTGTGGTTTGAAGACACCTTTTCTTCCACTTATTCCCTAATCGATAGACAGGCGCTCTGTGAAGGTTCATAGCTTTGAATAACGTCATGCAATAATATTACCATTTTTATTATTTAATATTTCATAATGTTACTAAATTTCAGTCTCCAAATCGAACTTCTCTGCTTTACCTTTAACAGCAACTGAAAATAGCCATAAAATCTATTGAAATCTCTTAACGTTCAGTTAATCCAATTTTCACTCTCACCAAACTTGACTTTTGAACTTTGCTCCAATAGTTTAAAATTAAAAAAGGTTGAATAGAATTGTTTAACACTTTAATACTTAATGATATTCAGACACCATTTTAACACTACATTGATAAAGTTTATCAAACTTTAGACGGTTATTTCAGTTTCTTTAGGGCGGGAGAATATTTACATCGTCCAGTGTTGATATCGCATTTAATAACTGCCAAATGGGAGGAGTTTGTAGAGGTGACGTCATAAGCAAAATATTTTAATAACAAATGGATGGTGTTAGAAGAGATGACTTCATAAGCATACTATTTAAATAACCCAAATGGGCGGAGTTTGTAGATATGACGTCATAAGCGCAAGCTTATAAATATGTACGAAATGTACATTAATGTCCAAACTTTCTCTTGCGTAAAAGTAGATTTCCCTTGTCCAGGAAGGGTTCCTGTTTTTCTTTAATGCTTTATGTCCCCTAGTGTCCTAAAACTTGCCGGATATTGTTATTTTGATCTTTATGTGAATTTCATTATCGGTAGTTTTGAGTTTAGAATATTTAAAAGTACCCCAAATATCTTATTTGTTATTCAATTACACGTCGCTGACCTCTGAGTTTTGCTATTCTCCACAAACCCCAATTATTCACCCCAAATAATTAATCTCAATTTCCTGTTTCTCCTCGCAGAAAAATGAAAAAACACAAGATGAGTCCAACGTTGACCTCATCTCGGCATAATGTGGGTCACCTCGATTGAAATTCGAAATCCGATCTTATCTCCGGGAAAACAAGCGACGTGTTAACTGAGCATCATGGAGATAAGCAATGAGGGTATTTTATCCCCCCCCCCCTGACGAAGGAGTGCAGTGCGGGGAAGGCGCAATTGACCCTGTCTGCTTCTCCACCGAAACTACCCCGGGTGTCTCAGGGGTAGAAACCTTGGTCAATAGTACCCAATTGCCGCCAAGTCTGGGTTTCGACCAGAGTGCAATGAAGGACATTATCGCCTATTCGGTCCTGTTTGTCATCGACGCTGTTGGGAACTTGACTGTTTTCTTCACACTCTTCAGAAACAGATATTAGAACAACAGAGTTAATCTTATGATCATGCATCTGGCCGCGGCTGACCTCATGGTGACCTTCATCAGGATTCCGCTGGAGATCGGCTGGCGAATAACCACCCAGTGGGTAGCGGGCAACACAGCCTGCAAGATATTCCAGTTCTTGAGGGCATTCAGCCTTTATCTGTCATCGATGGTCCTCGTCTGCATCTCGCTCGACAGATATTTCGCCATACTGCATCCACTCAGGGTATGTAAACGCCCTTTGTGGGCATTTGAGTTTTACCTTCTCGTAGGCATTTTGAGTTTTACCTTCACGGAGGCATTTTGAATTTTACCTTCACGCAGGCATTTTGAGTTTTACCTTCTCGCAGGGATTTTGAGTTTTACCTTCACGGAGGCATTTTGAATTTTACCTTTATGCGGGCATTTTGAGTTTTACCTTCTTGCAGGGGTTTTGAGTTTTTGCTTCTCGCATGGATTTTGAGTTTTACCTTCACGCAGGGATTTTGAGTTCTACCTTCTCGTAGGGATTTTGAGTTTTACCTTCACGCATGGATTTTGAGTTCTACCTTCTCGTAGGGATTTTGAGTTTTACTTTCTCTTAAGCTTTTTGAGTTTTTCCTTCACGCAGGCATTTTGAGTTTTACCTTCTTGCAGGAGTTTTGAGTTTTTACTTCTCGCATGGATTTTGAGTTTTACCTTTACGCAGGGATTTTGAGTTTTACTTTCGCGTAGGCCCTTTGAGTCTTTCCTTCACGCAGGCATTTTGAGTTTTACCTTCTTGCAGGAGTTTTGAGTTTTTACTTCTCGCATGGATTTTGAGTTTTTCCTTCACGCAGGCATTTTGAGTTTTACCTTCTCGCAGAGATTTTGAGTTTTACTTTCTCGTAGGCCTTTTGAGTTTTTCCTTCTTGCAAGGGTTTTGAGTTTATCTTCTCGCAGGGATTTGGAGTTTTACCTTCTAGCAAAGATTTTGAGTTTTACCTTTTCGCAGTGATTTGGAGTCTAATCTTCTCGCAGGGATTTGGAGTTTTACCTCGTGTCAAACATTTCTGGTTATATCTTTCTAGATATTTTGAGATTTTTCTTCTTTCTTACATTTTGATTTGCAACTTCTCACAAACACTTTAAGTTTTTTCTTTCAGATGTTCCGAGTTTAACTTTTTAGCAGTTATTTTTAGCAATATCTTCTTTCAATCATTTTAAATTTTTGCTTTTTTCAGCCTTTTTTAGTTTTATTTGCTTTCAGAGATTTTGAATTTTACCTTCTTTCAAACATCGTAAATTTTTCCCCTTTAGGTCATTTCAAATTGTATCATCTTTCGCACATTTTGAATTTCACTTTCTTTCAAACAATCTAAATTTTATCTACATTCAGTCATTTCAAATTGTAGCTTTTTCCAAACATTTCAAATTTTACATTCTTTCAGACATTTTGAATTTTATTTTCTTTCATATATTTTGAATTTTACTTTCTTCCAGACATTTAAAATTTATCTTCTTTCATACATTTTAAATTTTACCCCTTTTCAGGCATTTTAAATTTGACTTTGTTTCAAACATTGCGAGCTTGTGTAAATTGGAATGTATTCATTATTGTGAAGGAGAGGACGATGTCCCCGGCTCAGCCTCGAACAAGTAGCGATTTTCATTTCTCCTAACTTGACAATTCCTATTATGAAGCTTTTTTTTTGAGATTTTCCAGTCGCAAATTTCCTTCTAAGTAGTTGCTTTACCGAGTATTGCAAAAGTCCTGTTGCACTAGTTACGGCGCTCTCAACAAAGGATACAATGATATATTTGATGCAGTTAGACAAGTTTTTATTGTTTAATGATATAAATATGTGTTTAAATTGTAATATTAATCAATGTGGACGCCTTCGGCGGCAAGCCCGCTCTCCAAGAGAGACCTGAAGACCGAAGGCACGTTACGGACGAAGTCCTTCCTCATGCTGACCTACGCGCCACATACTGTAGCGGACCTTGCAGGATTTATCCTCAAAATGCAACCACACACTGTAATGAAGGGAATTGAGGTCGGATGACTGTGGCAGGCAAAAGTCTTTCGACTAGAAGTTCATGTTGAAGCTGTAACCTACCGCAAATCACGCCGGCGGCATCTTTTCAACATTCAAAACCAAGACGCTGAAAATCGTCACAAAGGCCAAGTGCATAGTCGTGGGCACGTAACGGACCTTGAAAACGTACTGGACGAAGCTGACCACGCGTTCTTTCAATGAGAATTCGATTTCCATGACTCCTCCAGTCATTGAGAAGGCGACGGCAGCTCTCCCGGCGTTGTTCTCGCATACAGTCGGTAAACAGAGGACTTTACACCCACCTCAAGCTCTTGCCGGCCTCCTGCTTGACGGCCCTCGACACCGTGGCCACCAAGATATTCTTCTTCCTCGCAAGCGCAGTCATTTTTAGATTCGGAACAATTTTCAAGCCCTTTTTCAAAGCTAAAGGTTTGATAACTTGGGCTCAACCTGAATATGGTCAATCTTTGAGGTCTTTCTTGTTCTTGAGCCTCTTGCGACTCTGTGAACGGTCATCTGGGTGACGTTGAGCCGCTTGGTGATTTCGGATTTGTTGTGGCCCGTGCGCGGGAGAAAAGAGACCTCGATTCTTTTTACTTCAATCTCGACACACAATGAAAAAGACTTTTTAGTGACACATGCTAAAAAAGTAGACCCTTAAGGTTGTTTGATGGAACTTTTTCTATCACACACGTTGACCTCTCTCTAAAAATGTGCAACAACTTTAAAAAAAAAACGGTACTTTTTTAAAAAATAAATTTTAATAAATATTCAAACAATATTTTTAATATTAATTATTTTTTATTCTTTCCTCAGTTTTTACTTATTTTCCTTTGACTCAGAAAATGTCCACAAATACCGCGAAAGTTCGTAGTGTGGTGGATGTGCATTAAAGGCAGTAAAGAATTTAACGTTTATTATGAATGCCACAAACTTTAAGCGAAAACAATTTTATTAATTCTCAAATCTTAAATGAATTCGAAGTTTATATATGGCCCGCGTGCCAGAGGAATGTGACATCAGGCCAACTATGGCCCTCGGACCGACGTTTGAGCATGTGTTGATTGGGTCAGATATTCTCGACTAGGATTCGCGAAATTTTGATTTAATAATTTGATTAAACGCGAATATTAGCAATATGACTAGGCAAAAATTTTGATATAACTGCTGATAGAATCATTAAATTCGACTTGAATTCTTTGAGTATTGCCCACAGAAGAAATCATTTTCAATCTTTTGATGAACTACTGCCGAGTAATTTATATTGCACGCTCTCCCCTATTATTTAAGGTCAACAATTTCATTCAAATTTGCTAGTTTTGTCACCTGTAACCATTCAAAAAGGAATAAAGACTAATCCTGAGAATTTTTGACCCATCCTCCTTTCTTCAGTCGTTGCTAAACTTCTGGAATCCCTTGATAGAAATATGATCATGGATAATCGGAAGAGAAAATAGGGCTTTCGAATTTGGTTTAATTTCTCTTGAATCATCACAACCTTTGAACAAGATAAAGCAGTAGATGTACTTAATCTCGAGGTCAAAAAGGCTGTAGCCATCGTTACAAATAAAATATTGAAAAAAGGTTAAAATCGCACGGAATAAGTGGAAAAGTCCAAAAAATAGATTAAAGACCAGCTGGAAAACCCCAAGAAGAAAGTTGTCAATGTGAATAGTTTATCATAGGCATCAGCCCCTAGCGGCCTTCCTCATGAATCTGCTCTCGGCTCGTTTCTCTTTTAAAAAAGTGTAATATAATATACATTTCATCATTATAATCTACGAATCTCTGACTTAATATGGGTGGGTGGTCAAATTTTTAAAAGTCAAAATATAAAAAAGTTCCAGTCATCAAAATCTCGAATGATCCTTTTTAAAACAATCCTCTGTAGCGTCACAAAAGGAGAATAGTGTTATAATATACATAGCTAGAGATATTTTGGTCTCCCATCATATGAAAAGGCGTAGGAGGAACGCGTCAAGAGTAGATAGATGAAATTAATTCTTGTACTGTGAAATAGATCGTACAAAGACAGTCTAAAGCATCTCAAGTCAACTCCGCTGCAATTCAGTGGCATCTGTGCGACCAACCTGTTCAATTCTTTAAAACTAATAAATGCATTTACTATGCCTAATTATTATGACTCCATATTTGGACTCGTGGTAGCTAGAAATAACGGTTTCATTCTAGTAAACAAAAGATATAATTTATTTTCTTATAAAATACTAGATACTAGGAATAACTTGCCTAATGATGTCGTTAAAAGCATTACAGTTTTTAAAAATATATTCAATGAATATTATTTTAAAATTACTAATAAGAGTCGTGAAACTAATTCTTGTTCCAGATCCTCTCTTCCTTTTAAATGTCCGTCCCCTCTGACTACTATCCTTCACCTCGTTATAGGACCAACCTCGACTGCTTCTGTACTGCTTTTTAAATCTTTAGAAATCCTTCAACTTCACTTTGTCTCTCCCTTTCTTTCCTTCACCAGTGTCGTTCGTCTGTCCTCAATGGTTCGCAGGGAGAAAATATCCTCGTTAGTTACATTATTTTCCCCTATCTTTTCTTTAATAATCCAGCAACAGGGTGCTCCATGTAGGGTCTTATACTTGATATCTGGGTGCAGCATTCCTACCCAGCCTCAATGCCCCAGGGAGTTTCAAAGTAGTTTGAGACTACCTAGGATTTATTGTTCTAGGCAAGATAGATGTGAACTATCTTGTCTGAGAAGGTAGAGAAAGTGGCAGGTGTAATGTGGGGGGGAGGGGATTGGGGCGAAAGATGAAAGTGAGACAAGCAATAAGCTTGATCATTATACATATGTGTACTATATTTGTTTTCAGCATGGATACGGCGAGTGTGAGCTTCACGGGCTAGAAAGTGAGTGAAAAGTGATTGAGAAAAGGAAGCTATCATTTTCATCGTTCGCTGAACTTGGACAACCCAGAGGCTCCTCTTACAGTTTATTTTGTGTTTCTTTGCATTCATAAGAGTTGGAGAACCAAAGTGCACACCACCCACGAGAGAAGGTTAGGAGACAGGGGGCATGGGGATCGATTCAATAAGGCAGGGACAAGTTGAGGTAAAAAGAAAGGGAGAAGATGTTTAACGAGGGGGATTGAGGTAACCTCCCGGGACTTATATGGACTTCTACCTCGGAAGATTATGTTTGTTTTTCTTTAATGTTATTTATCGGACTAAAATTTGGATACTATCCTTCGTTTGTCTTCACTTCATTTTTGAAAGGTGTTCAAGTTTTTGCTCCCGTAGTTTGCACACTCTTTAGGCAGATAGGTTCCTGCGTAATTTCGATCCAGTCTTCCAGTCCTAATATTTAAGGGTGATTAAACTGGTTTTTAGTACATTTTATTCCTTTTTGCTTTTGCAGTTTTTCTTTTATACATTTCTTTCATTTCTCCATCCACTGAATTTCTAACTGAATAAATATGGTTTCGTTGAAGTAAGTAAGCAAGGGTATTTACACTTCCACGGGCAGGCCTAGCCACACGTTTCATCCATACAAATGAGGTTAAAAATGAAAGACAAATAAAATCCTTCGTTTTGCGACAGTTAATAGACTTGGTGGACACATTTGGTGGGTTCGTGTGGCGAATTGTTTTTGCTGGCAAATGAAAATTTATTTCATTTACCTAAGCAACACAGGAGAGGTTGTAAAAACACCCCATTTGTCTAAAGTCACTCGGATTTGTGTAGTTGCGAAAAAAAAATTACAAAAAAATTGAAAAGGAAATGAGATTGTGATCCCTGAAATAAATGAAATAATTATTACAGGTGCTGAGAGCGCTACAAAATTACAGGTATTAAGGGAATTTGTTTTTTCCGTTAGGTTTAACCCTAAATTTCCCGTTATTTGGAATTTGTTAGTTTCTTCAGCGTATTTAAATGATTTGCTAACACGCTACCGGATTTACATAAAAAAAACAATTTTATTCACATATATTGCTTATTGAACCCTAGGTCAGTCCTAGTCTTTTGATCCTCCCAATAACAATTAGAATTCTGTGTTAAGTAATCAGACCATGAAAAGATCCCAACAGAATCCTACCAGGAGAATTCCACATGAAAATAATCATGGGAACCAATAAGAAATTTCTTATTGGTTCCCATGATTATTTTCATGTGGAATTCTCTTGGGTTCCTTTCATGGTCTGATTACGTAACACTGAAAATTTTAAAACTGGAACTTGAATTGGGTCAACTAGAAAAGAAATTCCCTCCAGAGGAAGATCAAAGAACCGACAAATAAAAGGATTGTTCTTCCTTCAAATGTGAAACACTCATATATGATTAAATATTAAGTAAATAATTAGTAGGTAATAAATAGATAATAATTAGATAAATAATAAGTAAACAATAATTAAAAAATAAGCAAGTAATAAGTAGATAATAATTAGATAAATAAGAAGAAGGTAACAATTAAAAATAAGTAAGTAATAACTAGATACTAATAAAAAATAAGTAAGTAATAACTAGATAAAAATAATTAATAAGTAAGTAATAAGTAGATAATAAAAAACAAATAATAACTAAGTAGCAATTAAAAATAAGTAATTAATAAGTATATAATAATTAAAAATAAGTAAGAAATAAGAGGATAATAATTAAAAATAAGTAATAAGTAGATAATAATTAAAAAAATAATAAGTAAATAAGAATTAAAAAATAAGTAAGTAATAAGTAGATAATAATTAAATAATAATATACTAATTAGCTAAATAGTAAGTACCTCATAATTGAAGACTGTATAAGCGTCATTTGATTCTACGACTTGGGTACATGAACGACTCTCGGTCGAGGACCAACTTAAAATCTGAAGGTAGGAACGAATCTTAGTTCAACACCCACAAACACTCCACTGGCAGACCTGCCTCTCCACTGCTACCACCAGGAGTTAGATGGTCTAGCACACTCGTATAATCACAACATAACCGACACCTGAACACATAAGACCAAAGCTTAGATACTCAGGGCGATGAAATCTATGGGCAAACCCCGTCTAGTTGGAGGAGTTCATCGATTCGACTAGCCTACTCGACGCTCCCAAGCCCGAGCTATATAAGTATGAATAAACTTGTAGAAACGACAAAAGTTAAGATATCCAAACCACGGACGAGGGCTATTTTTTAGGGGTAGCGTCTAAGTAACAACCAGTCATCGATATACAGTCATACCTATCAACCGATACCTATGTCTACTCATGCCCAGTCTTCCAGCGGGTGTCGTAAAAAGTGATTAAGCCCGAATAAAGGCATTGGCGAGGGAAGCCGCACAATCGGCACTTTTATTCTTGCGAGTGGAATACACATTGGTGTTAATGGGACGGGGACGGGAAGGAAAATCCCCACCAGTCAAATTGGTTAATCCGCGTTGATATGCGAAGCGAATGAGTGTGGTGAATGTGAGGGGTCTATGTGACGGTAAAGAGGGGGTTGTTAGTGAATGCCTTTAAAACAGGGAAGTTACAGATGCTTGTTTTATGCGAGACAAACAAGAAAGGGAATGAAGAATTTGTTTGGGATGAAGTGGGATCAGGTGTAGACTAGGATGGGAGGCATAAAGAGAGTGTGGCAGTGCTTTCGAGTAAGATTGCCACGATGAATGGCTGGGTATGAATGTGAAGCTTTAAGATTATTTTAGGGAATCTGGGATTTGTAAGGGTAAAAGTGTGTATGGTTGTAACCTACGGAGCCTTTAATGATATAAGTGAGGCTCATAAATGGAGGTTCTGGAATGATATGGGACAAATGGTGGATGGAATTTAGATGAGTATCCTTTGAGATGGGTGCAACTAGATGGAATGTAAATAGAGAGAGGGTGGTAGGGTTCTGTCCTGAAATAATCGTGTGTTAAACAAGCTGTAGCAGTACGAAGGTGTGCCGAAATACGCAAAGGTTCTGAAAATGACACGGTGAGAAGCTGTATGAACAAAGTGGGCCCTGGAAGGAAGCATCTGCTACAAGAAGGATTCGATGTGAAAGCTGTAATAAGTATGAGTGTGGGATTATACGAACATACGGCTCTTCTGTGTAAGATTAAGTTAGGTGTTTCATAAGAGTAAAAGTGAGGAGAAGGTGGGAATGAAAGAAGAATTTAAATACAAAGAGTTGAAAGAAAAGTGAAACGTATGATTGACCAGAGTAATAAAGCAGCAAATTAAGCAATTGCAGGAAGTATGAAAAGAGAGAAAGCAAGAGAAGAGAAGCTGCGTGAACGAGATATATAATAATGGCAGAGTACTTTTCAGCAGTGGACAAGTCAAGAGTTGATGGATATAATAATTTGTCGAGTTACATAATGTCAGAGGTGGGCACCGCTACCAAATTTTTGAAACCGCTATCCGCTACTCTGCTACCTTGGCTAGCTGAAACCGCTAGCGCTACCTTTTCAAAATCGCGAAACCGCTACCCTCTACTCTGCTATCGCTACTTTTTATTGTAAAGCGCTGGCCCCACAAAACAGCTTTTTACTGGTTTTTAATAAATTTAAAGGAAAACTACTCTATATTACATCCCAAATTAGCAGTTTTAGGTAAAGAAATGTAAAATAGGTAGCGGTATTGATTTTTTTAGTCCGCTACCCACTACTTCACTACTTTTAGCTTATAGAAACCTCTTCCGCTACCATTTAGAGAGTCCACAAGTAGCGGAATAGCGGCCCACCCAACTATGCATAATGTTGATATGAAAGATGAAAGGAATACGATTATGTTGGTGAGTGGAACCGCGTTGTTTCGCCAAGTAAAAAATTACTATGCAGGAGGTTATTGATGTAAAAGTCTGAACAATGAAAGAGATGATATTTTCAATGAGAAGCAGAAAAAAGTTGTTAATCTTGTTAAGAATTGGTCTGGTGGCTATGTTGTAAGTCCCTTAAAAGTGGAAGAGTGCCTGAGGCTGGAAGAATTCTGCTTTAATACTGTTGTACAAGGACAAAGTTGAATGCAAAAACTACAGGGGGATAATTCTGTTGAGTCTTGTAGACAATTTGTAGGGGAAAATTCAAATTGGGTAAATAAGAAAGATAACTGAGTGTAATATAAGAAGATAAGCAAGATGGTTTTAGAGCGGTAAAGGGGTGGTGTGAATCGTGGTTGCAGCAAGGTAAATACCGTTTTTTTTGCCAAAGTTCTGTTACACTGGGTTTTTTTATTTTTCGATAGGTTCACGTGTGTGATAGAAACAGTTCTGTCATACAAACTTAAAGTTTTACTTTTCCAGCAGGTGTCATTAAAATGTCTTTTCGAATGTGTGCAGGTGTATCGAGATGGAAGTGAAAAGAATCAAGATCGCTGCTCTCCAGCGCGCGGGCCACAATTAGTCCGACATCGCCAAGCGGCTCAACGTCAGCCGGTTGAGCTTCCCGGAGAAGCTCGAGAACGGGGAAGACCTCAAAGTTCGACCTCATTCAGGCAGGCCTCACGTGTAAACCGTTTGCTCCGAAGCTCAAAATGAGTGCGCTCGAGAAGAAGAAGAAGGAGAAGGAGAACATCTTGGTGACCACGGTGTCCAGGGCCGTCTAGGAGGAGGGAGAAAGGTACTTGAGGTACATGAAAAGGCCTCTGCTCACCGACCATATTCGAGAATAACTTCGGGAGTGATGTCGTCGCCTTCTCAACGACTTGAAGAGTCATGGCGATTGAATTCTCATTTTTTTCAGAGGAAAAAACCTTCACTGTCGGTCCGTTCATTAACCCACAGAACGACAGCGTGGTTAGCTTTAGTCAGGATGTCTCTGTGATCAGCTACATCTACACGATTACAAAGAGACTAAGGCCACGAAATTCCTGCCCTGGGTGAGAAAGAACACGAAGAAGGCGGACTACATCTTTCAGCAGGACAGTGCTTCAGCCCACACGACCAAGACCATACAAGGGTGGTTGGGGTCGAACATGAACTTTTGGTCGAAGGTCTTTTGGCTGTCCCAGTCGCCCGACCTCAATTCGCTGACTACAGCCTGTAGTTTTATATTGAGGGCAAAGCCTGTAAGATCCGCCACAGAAACTTTTACGAGCTTAAGTCCTACATCAACCGCGTGTGGAGTAGCATGAGGAAGGACTTCGTCCTCAACGTTGGCGCGGCCTTCAGGTCTAGCCTGGAGCAAGTGCTCGCCCTTGAGGGCAGCCATATCGATTGATATTACAAGATAAACACATATTTATATGTTAAAACAATAAAAACTTGTATAACTGCATAAAAATATGATTGTGTCCTCAGTTAATAGCGTGGTAAAGAGTGTAACATGACTTTTGCAACACCAGTTAACTGAAAAATCCTAGGGATAAGAAATGTAAACTGTATTCTTGATACATAAACCTTGAGAAAGCTTATCTCTAGATAGGAAAGAATTAGTCAGCTGTGAATAATGTATGGAATGAGTAGTAAATTATCCAATGATTTGAATGGTACTTGTGTTGGAGGCAAGACGTGCGTTATGGCGAAATATGACCGGAGTCATTGGTTTAATTTAAGTGGGAAAGATGGTAGGAGAAAATAGTATGATGGAACGTAGCTGTTTAATATCGTTAAAGATGGAATACTGAACGAACTACGAATGGGAATAAGGGTAAGGTGTATGGGATTGATGAAAAAGGGAGAGAGAGAGGTTTTAGCTATGTCGGTTTATGTTGATTAATTTATTGGATGAGAATGAGAGGATGTAGAGATGTTGTTCGAAGGCTTTGACAGGGAATGTGTGAGAGATGGTTAAAATTAACGATAGAAAAATATTAGGTTAATGATATTAGCGGATGAAGCTGAGTATGCTGCTGTTTGAGTCGGCAGTTGTTCTGAACATATGGCCAGTTTTAAGTAACCAAATGCATTCGTAATGACGAGGGCACAAATGAAGCAGATTGCGATCTCCGAGTTAAAGGTGTGAGGGAAGTGACTGCGATGATCAGAGCGTTACGGAATGCCAAGGGTTTGGGTATCGAATGTGTGAAGAAGCCGCATGAGAGTATGGTACTCCTAACTTTCGTCGAGTAGAGTAATTATATGTTGTGGGAAGAAGAAGAAAAACTCTCGAGTGAGAGCATCGAGTGAGAGCAAGCGATGCTTATGGCATGAAAAAGGGTGTGAACGATGTTGTAACTGTTTCCTGAATTGGTATAGACATATAAGAAGAAGGAATGGGAAGAGATATGAATAGAATATACGAGAGTGAGTATCAAGGTAGGTGGAGGGTAGAAAGAGTGAAAAAAACTGGGTCGAATATAAAAATCTGTGTTTGAAAGAAAAAAGCTGACTGTGCCTTAGACCTTCTGTTATGTTTCCGCAAATTGACTACGAGAGCTTATATATCCTTACCTTCAATATATATATATATATATATATATATATATATATATATATATATATATATATATATATAGATATGGATTTTAAGTAAGAGAATAGTTGTAAAAATTTAGTGAACTTTCACAAATCTTAACAACTTTCATCCCACGATTAATTCCAAGATCGAGTGGGAATGGGACAACTCGCTGGCGTTCATCGATAATACACTCGATCATACAGTCAGTATACCGCAAACCCACAGATTCTAACTCTCAAATACATTATTATTCACTCCATGATAATTTAGTTAAGAAATATGTAGTCTTATCCTAAGTCTTAAGAGCTTATCGCATCTGCAGCTCGCGCTTCTTCAAGACGAACTTTATTTCATTAGTTGTACGTTTATTGGATTAATGTAGCACTTATGGTTCATTGAATCATGTCAATCTAAAGCCAGACGGATTTATTATTCTTATAATAATAAGAGTAACGCTACCATTAAAATATTTATTTCATTACCTTTTGCCCGACAACTTTCCAAACTAGGACACTTCGCCACAAATACCAATATTAAGATTGAAGTTTAAAAATAACCCTACTATAAAAAAAGTGCTTTTCAAAACACAAACCTTGTAACCAATAGTCTGAAATGTATCTTATTGCACGCAACAATTGTTAGGAATCTTATTTAGCTGAAACTGACGACTTTACTAAACGCATATTTTCACAAAGGGGGATATAAGAAGAGGAAGCCTATCTTCTAGTTTGTTCAAAATTGAATTTAAAAAAAACAAACTAGTCTATAAGTCCGATAATTATTTCAAAAGACGTATACCTGAATCAATATTGATTACAAATATTCAAAATTCGAATATGTCTGAGGGTTCATTTAAATTTAAAAAGAGTCATTTAAAGTTTTACGGCTCAAAATTGCTTCGAAAATCCTCATAAATTTACTCGTTACGTAGAGTATGTATTCCTTTGTTGCCCCCTCCCTCCTTTGTGATCCTTTTCCCATCCGCTGCTATATATAAAGGAAACGTGTTAAGTTTTCTTCATTGCATAGTTTAAGATGATAGAAGATACGGAAACTAGCTCTGTAATGTAATAAGCTACGAGTAATTGTACTAAAGTTTGGTTGTACATTTTCAAATAAATTCACGCCATTGTGAAGTTCTTCTGCACACACAGACAGACAGACAGAAACAGACGCACACCAAATTATGGGGCAAGTATGAAAAAGTGAAGAATATGATTGGAACTCATTTATTTCATACTTGACATAATAATAAATACAAATTTTTGAGTATATTTTATCAATAATTAATATTTTATGTGTTCTCCTTTTGCTTTTCTAACCACTTTTATGGGTTTTTGCATATTGTGCATAAGTGGTTGGGACAACCTTCTACCATTCAATGTGTGATACTAACGTTTATTCCTTTTTTTTAGTGATTATCTTATTGGTAACTTAAAAGTAGCAAGTTTTTGTTAAAAATGTCTCCCAAGGAACAGATTCCTGAAGCTCAAAGAGGTCAATCAAAATCATTGCAGTTTGCAGAGAGGGATTGTCACAAGTCAAAATGTCAAGAAAATTGAAATACTCGAGGAAACAGTGTAAAAACAACCATCAAAAGGTACAATGAGACCAATTCTTTCAAAAACCATGATGGTCAAAATCGCGAGAGATGTACAAATCCAAGGGAAGAGAGGTTGTTGAAAATGACATCTCTGGCGCGCTCATTCCCCGCAATTCCTACATGTCCAGGAACACAGCAGAAGATAATCTCAACATCCGCCCGGCTCGGCAAAACCGTGGCGTCACGGATATCGCGAACCAGGGCATGCGGAGATTCCAATGCCCCGAGAGCACTCAGGGCGCTTTGTGAGTCGCTATAAATCACAATCCGGTCTCCGAACTGAGCACGTCGCGGGATCTCCCGTACCGAGTGGTGTATTGCTACCAGTTCGGCCGTGAAGACAGACGCAGCGCCTGGCAGAGCCTCGCTGACTTCAAAGAGATAGGATACGGCGTGAGAGCCGATCCCCTCTTGGGACTTGAAGCCATCCGTATACATTGGCACGGTTCCAGCGTGACACGAGGTGTGCTCCAAAAAGGTAGAACGAAATACTCACGGCACCGTACAAGCTTTGGGAGCAGAGACGTGGCGACAAATAGCCAAATGTGGTACACTCCAGGGTGGCGTCCTAGGCAGAACCAGGGGTGTCACCGGCCCGAGAGCTATACCTAGCTCTCGAAGGATTTTCCTGGCCCTAAACCCAAATGGCTTAGGGTATGACTGGCGTCTCTCGGCGGCATAAGCACCGTCGAGATAAGCTGCGGATGCAGTGAGAGCTGTTGGCGACTGAGGGAGGCGCTGGGCTCGCGCGTACAGGCAAGTGATGCACTGAACGCGGCGTAGAGCGAGTGGCTTCTCCCCAACATCGACCAACAGGCTCTCAATGGGGAAAATGCGGAATGCACCGGTCGCAAGGCGAAGCCGGTGTGGTGGATCGAGTCCACCTTCCGCAATAAACGCTCAGGCGGTGGATGTATAAAACTCGCATCTGTAGTCGAGCTTTGAACGAACAAAGGATCGATAAAAAAGTGGGGCAGTAACCCTATCAGCGCCCCAAGCGCTGAACGTCACGGAACGGAGAATATCCATGGCGCGGGTACAAGAGACCCTAAGGCTGCGAATATGAGCCTCCCAGGTGAGGCGTCGGTCAAATACAAGACCAAGGAAACGGTGCTATTCAACCACATCCAGGTACACCCCATTAAAAAACAAATCTGGGTCAGGGTGGAGCCGTGGATGGCAGCAGAAGTGCACCACCTTAGTCTTGGCCAAAGAAAACCGAAACCTGTGCGCTTCAGCATAGCAAGAGACGCGGTTCAATGCCTGTTGGAGTCGACGTTCCAGAGTTGGTATTTGGGCCGCGCCAAAAGAGATCGAAAGGTCGTCCACGTAGAGCGTAGCGAGAACATCTTCCGGCAGCACCAATCTGATGCCGTTGATGCTTAGGGCAAAGAGTGTGACACTGAGGACACTTCTCTGCAGGACACCCTCTTCCTGCTCCTTTGGGCCGGAAATGGGTCTCCCCACCAGTACGCGGAATCGACGATCTCACAAAAATTAGGATATAAACATTATGAGGCGTCCCCTCGCCCCCATGGTATCATAAGCCTTCTCCCGATCAAAAAACACCGTGGCTCAGTGCTGTCTACGAGTGGAGGCCTAGCAGACGGCATTTTCCAGTCGGAGCAGAGCATCTAACGTGGAGTGGAACTTGCGTAAGCCGCACTGTGCAGATGACAGATGGCCTCCACTGTCCGGATTAAAGGCTAATCTAACATATACCAATTTCTCCATCAACTTGCACACGCAAGAGCTTAGAGAGATTGGGCGGAAACCGGCCGGAGTAGAGTCATCTCTCCCCCCCTGTTTGAGAAAGGCGAGCGCAGTAGCGATTCGCCAGGAATCTTGAAGAAGACACTCCACCCACATCCTGTTAAATAAATCTAATAAAAAGGCCATGCCTCGCTCACCCAGGTGTCGAAGCATGGCGTACGGGAAATCATCCAGACCATGGGTGGTGTCTGCGCATGAAGCAAGAACTGAGCGCAACTCACTCACAGTAAACCTGTCGTTGAATGGTCCTCCGCCTCTGGAGGTAAAGTCCAGCCGGCGGCATTCTGTGACATCACGACGTGCATTGAATGCTGGCGGAGCAGCATTCAGGCTAGAGAATGCAGAAAAAGCGGTCGCAAAGGATTTCGCCACGGACGCGGGGTCCGAGATTGCGGTCCCATTCTCCTGGGGAACGGGAGGGGGGTACTGCGAGAGCTTGCCTCGAATCCTTTTGACTCGCTCCCACACCTCTGCTAGAGGGGTCTTCCGGTTAAGTGAAGACACGTATGCCCGCCAAAAAGAGCGGCGGGCGTGCTTCGAAAAATACCGGAACCTAGCCCTAGCCCGAAGAAATTCAGCGACAGCGAAATCGTTCGGGCGGCGTTTATAGCGCATATAGGCATAACGCTTCTGTTTAAGGGCAGTCTCACACTCGGCCTACCACCATGGGAGTGAAAAACGGCCAGACGTTCCTAGGACGAGAAGAGCATCCGCAGCTCTTCCAACTTGGCCCGGAGTCCACGGCACTTCCATTGAAGGAATATGCCCTCCAGGCCTAGCTCGGAGGAGACGCGGGGGCCCTCTTCTAACAGAAGACCCTCACGGGAATGGCCGTACGCTTCCCGGAGGCAGAACCCCGAGCGCTGTTGGCCTGACAAATCACTGAAGGCGCTGTCGCCTTCGAGGACTTATTGAGGGAGGTTGGGCTCGCCATGAGAGTCTTTTCCTCCCTCCACCTCGAAATCTTAGGCGGGCATTGCGGCTTCGGAGGCAGGGGCCCTCTTTTCGAGGAACCACCGTATCTGAGCCACTCAGCCCACCACTAGGCGTGGGCGAAGGAGCGCCGAAGCTCCTTTCTTGCTGTCTTCCTATCAGGGGGCAGCATTAGGAACCCCGGAAGTTAGCCTGGCGACCAAATTCAGGGGTGTTGCCTCCTGTGAGTCTAACGACTCGATGGAGGTGCGTGGCCGTTTCGCCTTACGGGAAACGGTCACGCAAAGGGAAGAATGGGGAGCCCTGGTTTTAGCCGGGGCTGGGTATGAACATTTTTCTCCGCCAGCTTTACCAGGGGGGCGCCCGGGTTGTGTAGAGCCCGTAGAAGGGCTCCGAATGGGCGCGGAAACAACAGTGCTCTTTAGCCTGGATGGACCAGGAGCAGAGTGTGCCTTTTTAACTATTGAGGCATAAGACGTCCCAGGCAGAGCCGGGCGCACCAGGACCAAGTCCTTAGCCTCGCGGAATGAGAGTGGATCCTGGGCCTGAACGGCCAGGATTTATTTCTCAAGGAGATGGGCACCACATTGCTTTGAAGAAGCAGAGTGCGGCTCTTTGCAATTGACACACTTGGTTAGATTCGATTTAGACTTATCTTGTGCGGCCTTGGAGCAATTTACACAGACTTCGGGTAACTCCCTTTCCATGAACGATTCGTATGGCCGAAGCGGTGGAAGTAATAGCACCGCTGCGGCAGTGGCACGAATGCCTTCACGCGGTAGCGGTACCAACCGGCACGCACCGACTCAGGGAGCTTGTCACAGTCGAACGTGACGAAGAGTGTAGGGGTGGGTTTCGAGGCTCCTCCCTGTTTTCTCATCACACGTTCGACCTTTACCACCTCATGGTCGGCCAGCTCTAAGGTGATGCCATCTATGGAGTAGTCAATGAGTTCCCTCGCATAAACTACTCCTTTCACAAAGTTCATGGTAGAGTGCGGCGTCACACTCACCAGGGTGCCATCAAGTGTCCGAAGAGTAAGCACTTATGTTGGCCGCCTCGGCGGGATTCGCCGCATTCGCCAGAAGGCTCCCGTTCGAGAAACGAGTCACCTTCTGCTCTCTACCAATTGCACTAGCTAATGCTCTTCTGTGATGGATCATGTTGCCCTTGGCCAACATGCTACCATTAGTGGAGCTAATAACTAAGAAGCATTTAAAGCCAGTGGGCTCAAAAATGCCAGGTAGCCTCTCAATAAGGGGCTACGACGTTATCGAGGCTTCGCCCTGCGCTCTTTTCGTCTTAGTCATAGTCGGGGACTCCGGAGCCAAGGAGGCAGATGGGCCGGATGTGACGATCTTGGCTTGGTCGCCCACCAAAGTGGCAGCAGACCCATCCGTCATCGCAGCCCAGGCGGATAAAGAGGAGCCCCGAGTCTTTTTATTCTTTTTTTCTCCGAAATAAAGAAGGTCCTGCTGGTCGCAGGGGCACCGGTTTCAGGAGATCCCTCCCCTTCTTTACTGCCTCGGAGACCCCAGCCATTTGAAAAGGACCTTGCATAGGGTCGGATTCGGGTTCGATGCTGGGCGCCGAGCCCGCATTCCCACCCATGGAAGGCCCTACGGTCTGAGGCTGGGTTGCTTCAAGGACCATGTCTATCACTGGAGGGGCCTCCAGTTGGCCATCCACCCTAGCGCATCGCAAGTTCCGTTGGCAGCGTCACCAGTCATGTGTGGGGAGGCACAGGCCTCGACTCCGGCAAGGTTTAGTGTTCTGGCCAGCAGATCTTTTGGAGGAAGCGACCAAAGGGGCTTGGCTTCCCTCTCCCCCTAAGGGGGTTTGTCCTACCAAGCCGCTTTAATGGAGAGCGGTCGCTATGGGCTGCCTGCTGGCTTTCTTGGCAGTCCCCTTGGAAAGAAAAGGGGGGACTGCGGCTGGAAACAGGGAGGTGCCCGAAAGCATCTCCAAAGAAGGGGGTGAGGGGGAGTCCCCTACATCCGTAGGCGAAGGAGAGGAGTAAGCCTCCTCTCCGGTTAGAGAAATATGGAGGGGCCTCTGCGGAAGCACAGAGGGGAAGGGATCTCCATTTTTCTTGTGGAGCTGCCCGAGGGTGGCTCCCTTGATGGAACAGGGGAAGTTGAGGGTTGGTTTTGTTTTCGTTGTTTATCTATGGGCATGGTGTCCCTATTTTTTCCACGGGAAGCAATAGTAGCCTGCACTGCATAAGGTGCGTACAGGACTGGCAGAGCCAGGTGCCGCCACTCAGGACCACCCTTCCCGCCTAGTGGCCTGGCAGTCCATCGGCATAGCGGCTTCACCTTGGACACGGCGTAAAATTTATAGAGTGTAAAGAGGAGAGGAAAAGGGATGTGAGGAATGTATGGGTGGGGATGAAGCAGGTTGTTAAAAAACAACCAGCACAGCCTGGATCTCAGGGGTTAAGGAACATTGTCCCCTCCCCCCTCAGCCCCGATCCGGGACGGTTGGCTGAGAAGAAGGTCAGCATCTACCCTATGAAATTAGAGGCTGACCAGGCAAAGTTCTGGGGCAGGTTGTATGAAAAGCGACGAAGTAGTGGAGAAATATTGGCTATCTGAAGGAGGGAAGAGAGGCTAAGCTGGGGTCGGACGGAGCACTGGATCCCGTCAGCACACCGGGCAGGATGGCAAATTGCCGCTCCCCTTACGTGCTTGCCAAGAAGAATGACATACTATCTAAGTAACGGTGCCCCCCAAAACACACAAGTCAAAACCATGGAACCATTCTCAAAAGAAAAATGTTAGAAGAACACACGAAAATGATATAATCCTAACAACAACAGCAAATGCTTACTACACATCTAAAAAATAGTAAGATCTTTAAAGACAAATGGCTTAAACGCCTTATTAATAAACTATATCAAAAACAACCAAAAAACTCACAAAATAAAAATAATGAAAGTGATAGGCTTGATCACCAGGCGCCTTGCATTTCTATGCAAGTTTCTCACACTACTTTCCCATTTTGCTACTTTTATTAGTTTTATCCCTTCACACATGCTTTTTTTCTTCTACATCCACATACACACCCTATAGATTAAAGGATATTTTCAAAGAAAACCTCTTACCATTTACTTTGTTTGGTGTGGATGATGACAGCCCATAAGGTGTGTCAGATGCAGTGTGAAGATGGTTATTCATTTACTTTACTAAAATTGGTAGGAAAAATCGGCGTTAAGTTTTAACTTTTCTTATGCCGATTTTTGTTCCAGTGGAGATATCAGGTTTTCCTTTTTTGCTTGAGGAGTTTGGGAAATCTTGAGGAAGTCATAGGATTCTAAGGATCCCATCGAAGGGACTAGTACCCTCCCCCTCGTAATTTTTAAAAAATAATTTAAGTTCAAAAGAACGTAATGGTATAGTTAAGAATCACGTAGACTTTCCCATCAAAGCTCAGAGAGGGAAGAGAATAATCAATTTTTTTCATTTTTTCACTTTAATTAAAAATTCATTAAAAATTAACTATTAATCTCAGCACCGTCACTCCTATATCACTAAGAAGAGGAGGCACGAACACGTCTTTTCTATTTAAATAAATTATTGTTAGGCCATATACTAATTTTGAAAATGAAGAAACTTGACAAATGAACGATAGATGAACGAAGTTCATAATTTAAGCTCCACTCTGTATATTTATTCGAGTATTTGGCTGCATTTCTGAGCTTTGCCAAAGAAATAAACTCGCATCAGCCGAATTGATTTCAAGAATAGAATAGGTTAGGGGAAAATTTCGCCGCTATTTTCTCTTAAATTTATGTAAATCGCTCGCATTTAAATTAAATCCCCAAATATTAAATTTATGCCAAGTTGAGGGATGAAATTTAAAAATTGGAAGGTCGCCATATATGATTTGAAATGGAATTTAATACCAAATATAATGGTATTAAACCAATGCCCCTGCCCACCAGCACTGGCCATGCCCACCACCACCGCTACTTCCCCTCATCGCCCCCACCATCACCCCTGCGCACCCCTACCGCCCCTGCACACCCCCTACCTTTGCCCCTGCCCACCACAAACACAACCACCCTGCCCAACCCCAGCACTATTGCACTTATCAATCACCAGCAAGAACCTCATTTTACAAAAAACAGGACCCCTATCCATCCACCACCACAGCGCCAGCCGACCGCAAACATTACCGAACCTGTCCACCATCAGACCCTTACCCATCCACCGCAATTACCCCTACCCACCACCATCACCACCACCACCGCCCTTGCCCACTACCAAAACTACTGACCCTGCCCACCGCCACCACTGCCCCTGCTCACCACCTTCTCTTCTCCTCCTAATCCTCCTCTCCCTTCTTCTCCTCTTTTTCTTCCTCCTCCTTTCCTTCTCCTCCTTTTCTGTTAATGTTATCATTGCCTCCTCTTCTTCATCTCCTCGTCATTTCTCATTTGACTCGCCAATTTATTGTACATTCTTTAAAGGTCTGACACCGACGATCCTTGACGAACGCGCGGATCTCCGTCGGGAGAGACGCTAAAAATTGATCCCGCAACACGAAGTCTTTTAAGGACTCGTAGTTAGTATCAACCTTTGATGATTCTAACCAAAATTTAAAATTCCTCTGAAGAATGTATCCGAATTGACAGAACGTCTGTCCGGGTTTAATACGACCTCCTCGAAATTCTAGGCGGTAGAAATCGGGAGTCATATTATGAGCAGCCAATAACTCAGCTTTTAAGGTGCTGTAGTTAATTGTACATTCAGACGGTAAAGAAATAAAAATTTCGCGCAATTTACAATTTAACAAGGGAAGCAATCTGGCTACACCTTCAGCCTCCAGATCCATGTTATTGATTTCGAGGATCTTTTCGAAGTGGGCTAAAAATGCCTTGAAATCCTCTCCATCCTTGAAATTGGGGAGCTTTAGTGAGAGATTGGAGGGGGGCTTCGGAACGGGAACTGGCTGACTGTATCTCTGCTTCAACACAAGCTAATTCAATCTGATAGTGAAGCTCAGCTTGTCTTTTCCGTTCCTCTGTTTCTCTTTATTCTTGTTGGATTTCTCTTTCTTCTCGTTGGATTTCTCTTTCTCTTTCTTTTTCTTCTCTTTGAATTTATCTTTCTCGTCTTTGGATTTCTCTTTCTCTTTCTTTTTTTTGGATTTATCTTTCTCTTTCTTCTCTTAACTTTTCTCTTTCCGTTCTTTGCTCCTCGTGAACGTACTCAATTAGTTCTTTTCTGGAAAGTCCCAAGTATTCTCCTCGCGCTTTAAAGATTTCGAACTAAGTCTGTTTGCACTTGGAGGCGCAATAGTCAACCAACTAAAATTCCTTGCAACAAGAATTATGCCTTCTAGAGAATTAGCCTACCTAAATATAAAAACTGACCTATTCGTACTTGGTTTCTCGATCTAAATAACCACTGACTAAAATCACACAAAAAAAACACAAACAAATTATTGTAACAGCTCCTTGAGCTACTCCAGCTTCTTAAGTTTCCAAAAAAGGGAATAGCAATCGTTAAAATAAAAGGAAACTACTATACTCTATTATTATAACGAATAACACTATTCTTTACTCGACTGAGACCAGTGTTTGCAAAGATATAGCATTAAACCTTACACAATTGATACCAAATTTAAATAGTATATATATATATATATATGTCGTAGAATGGACTCTCGACGATATACCATATATAACTATTCGTTGAGGAAACTGATTTAATTATCTTTAGAGTGCGTAGATGTCTAGGCTGGCCGATATTATGTATCTTCGATATGCTTAAGAAGTGGAACTGAGCTCAAGGATAATAATATTGCTATCTTTAATAAAATAGTGTTTAATTAATAAAAACTATCAACAACACACAAAATGGAAAATATTGACATAAACAGAGAATGGAAAGGGTCGTGGGGAATCTAGCTAATCCGAGGATTAAAAGGGGATTTAAAAAGGTAAAAAAAATATTAATTTAAGGGATGGGATGGTTCGCTAAACCATTTAAAGCACAGGATAGAGTTGACAAAAGGGTTAAATACTCAAAGGGAACGTTCGGCTTACGTAATTACACTTGTTGTGCAGAGGAAGGCGACGTGAAGTAATTTTCGGTCCGCTGGGCGAGTTCCAGCCGAAGGGGGGGAATTAAATGATCCTGACGTGGCGTCTGAGAAATGAGAACCGTTTCTTGACAAACGGGCTGGAAGAACAATGGCTGTTCTATGTTGTTCTCTTCTGAACAACAGAGGGGGTGAGAACCGTCTCTTGTCTACGGGCTCGAGAACAATGGCTGTTCTAATGTTGTTCTCTTCTGAACAACAAGGGGAAAGTGTGAGAACCGTTTCTTGGCGAACTGGCTGGAAGAACAATGGGGCTGTTCTACGTTGTTTTCTTCTGAACAACAGGGAGGGGGTGAGAACCGTTTTTTTTCAACGGGCTCAAAAAGAACAATGGCTGTTCTAACGTTGTTCTCTTTCTGAACAACAGTGGAAGGGTGAGAACCGTTTCTTGTCAACGGGCTAATAAGAACAATGGCTGTTCTACGTTGCTCTCTTTTGAACAACAAGGGGGAAGGGGGTGAGAACCGTTTCTTGTCTACGGGCTTAAAAGAACAATGGCTGTTCTAACGTTTTTCTCTTTCTAAACAACAGGGAAAGCCTTGTGGACTTGGCGTCACGAAGGCTCGAACCTTGGCACTCAAGGTATATTGTACTTTTTCTGGACAAGTGATGGTGAATCTCGAAGTCGAGGTTCCTTTGGCGCACAAGGTGAGAGTGGGTCGTAGTGATGTTTTGCAACGAAAATCTGGATCTTCAATCTGATCTTAGTGGTAAAGTTTTCAAATAAATAGTCGGGACACCCCCTTGGCTTGGGGGACAAGGGAGTGGGGGCTTTGAGAACGATGCCTTATCTGCCCATAAGCCTAACTCAATCTGGCGAGAAAGGCGCATGGGGAGACGGGAGAAGATAAACCTCCTTGTTTAAACATTGACTCAGGTGGCTGCGATATGGCGCCAGGCTTCAAAGCGAATATGCACGTGGGTAGCATCTTGGTTTTAAATAACATGTAATAGTGGTTAAAATTACGCGGCCCCAACCCGTTCTATCACAGACACGAAGATCCTCTTTCAAATAACTGAGTAGAAAATTTACGCGTTCTTTTAATATTCTGTTTTTAATTTTCGCTATCCTAGCTACATAACCTTACATTTATGTATGTTAAAACTTATTTGTTATTAAGTTGACCTCATCACATACGAAAAGGGCTCCATTTCCTAGAGGCTTCTGCGAATTTAGAAATTTACTAAGTAAACCGTTATCAATGTCATTTAATTAGCCTCTGTTAGAAATTGGTTAATTAAAGATCCTTGAAAACTCTCCTAGTAACTGGGTCACAGTTCTAATTTGCTTCATTTAGGATAACCTTTTATGAATGATTTAAATGCCAATTTTCTATCCAAAAGATAATTTTTCCTCTTTTTCCGTTTGCTTAAATTACCGTAAGAGCCTTTTACAAGAAACAGCATCAAAGGCTTCTGAAATTCTAAGTGAAACTATCCACTGCCTATTGATTAGCGTCGATAAGTCATTTTATGATTGATTACAATAAATTACAAAATTACAAACTTATTCAGCGAAATCAATCATTTAGGTCTTTAATTAAAATATTTTTTTTCCTCGATTACCCATATTTTATCAATAATTATATATTCGAAGAGTTTAACAATTAAAGCTGACCCGAAAGAGCGATGTTTACTAAGATCACCTTTATTTCCTTTTTTGATTATAGCTGTGACATGAGCCCTTCTAAATTTTGCTGGGATCAACCTGTCCCTAAAATACCAGTTAACGATCAAGCAAAACAAATAAACTCAATAATTCGTTTTGTAGATTTTAGAAGAATTTAGTAAACAAATAAAACAATTGATAAAATAAATCATTTTCAGCTTTTAGAGGAATTTGGTAAACAAAATAATCATTTTACAGACTTTAGAGGAATTTGGTAACATAATCAGGCCCCGATGCCTTCGATCGTTTCCTCTTTTCTATCGATAGGAAACTACTTCTTCCTCGTTCTTCAAGATCATTATTTCGCTAAGTAGAGATTACCCGAAAAAGTCCTCAACAGTGCACCTATGAAATGATACTATGAAAACTTTAATATGCGTTCCAGTTTGTCGATTGAGATTATCTTCTATTCTGTATCGGTCCCAAAGTCTCTACAGTAAAATTTCTACGCAAAGTATCAGGTAAGATAATTAAAATTTCTCTGTCACCTAATATCATTCCTATATTTTTCTTAATCACACCTTCTAGCGTGCTCGCCCGCAATCGCTGGGTCAGCAGTTTGAATCTCCGTCCGGATTCTTTTTAAGCTGACACTATTTACTAGGTAAGTTACCGCCGTGACTGGGCATCACGGTTGAGAGTTGGGGCTTGCCCTAGCTGACGTCCGCTTGAGAAGCTACATAGCTTGAAATGAGGACTAAAACCAGCAAACTTTTTAACTTTAAAGCTTCGAATAACAATCAACGATTATTTAAAAAGTAACACATTTATACTTTAATTTATTAAAGTGTCCCATTAGGTCAAGAGGATTTTATGGGTTATAAATTCATTTAAAATCCTTAATAGAAAGGTTAAAGATCGTATACAGTGGTTTTAATAATCCTTTCTTTAATTCTTTTAAGTGCATTGGTTACACGCAGTCAGGCTCAGGTGCCTTCGTTTGTTTCATCTTATTTATATGTGCAATTATTTGCTTCTTGAGTCACAGAGAATTTGATGTTCCGCAAAATCGAATCCTTCGCTTAGTCTGGATAACTGTGAAAATTTCTCAGCAGTAAAAATACTTCTGAAGTTCTCCCAAATTTCCATTTGCTTCATTTCTTAATTTGTTCGCGGAATTAAATAAAACTTTAATTATAACTAGTTTATTATGTTTATAGCATCAAATTAATAAATGATGGTCTTTGGGCTTTTATTTTTCATTCTAGAGCATGTGTTCGAGGAGACTTACATTTAGCTCCGTGCATTTCTTGAGGCGCAACACAAAGTTGTCCAAGACGTCCTTACAAAGAGTCCAATGAATGGCTCTTATCTCCTCGCTGATTGTTTTCTTGAGTTTATTGATGGTCCTCACTCTTTCTGCGTACATTCGGTCCTTGAGATAGCCCAAAAAGAAGAAATCTGGCTAGCCAAGGTCTTGGCTATGAGGTACCCACTCAAATCACTCTTGAGTCTGATCGCACGGTTTCTAAAGTTGTCTTTCAGCCACACTCTGGACAGGTTTGAGGTGTGAGAGCTTGGTCCATCTTTTTGGAACAAGAAATTTCTCATAAGCGAAAGACAAAGGTTCTGTGGCTCACTCTTGTAGGTTTCGAAGACCTCAATAGACGTTTATTTAATGACTGACGCTATCGCTCCAGAATCCTCAAAGAAGAATGGTCCGATGATACCTCTGGCTGATATTGCAAGCCATACTCTGCACATAGAGGAATGTAAGGCCTTGGTAGCTAATTCCTTTGGTTTCGAAGTCGCCAACAAAATATTTGTCTTTGAGATCACCTATCTTTCAAGATCGACGTGAACTTCATCTAAGGTGCAAAGGAGGTTAAAGACATCTGGGGTCTTCTAGATCTTTTCCAGTAAATCGAGTGCCATAGAAATTCTCTGCTGTTTATTTAAGGCTGTAAGGGTCTAGTTCTTCTGTTTTTGTATGGATAAGCTCTTATATCGTTTACTAGGATTCTCCTACAAGTCTTACGCGATATACCGAGGAACTGACTTCGCTTGCGCAAAGAGCGTCTCTGACTCCGCTGAATTGACTCTCTCACGCTCTCTACCGGATCAGCTGTACGCTTCCTGGGACGTCCTGAGTTTCTCAGACGTTTTACACTGCCTGCGTTGAGGATCTCTACCTATCCATACCTATCAAAGTGATCCACTCTGCTTTTCGAGTGGGGTCTTCTCACATTCAAGCTGATGCATGAAAGTCTCCTAAATTTTCTTGAAGCAGCCTGTCTTGTAATAATCTTTGGCGCAGTATATTCTTTACTCGAGCTTCCATTTAAGTCTAGTTGTGTTCACAAGCGTTGCTTTTTCCATGTCCAGCAAAAAGAAAGGTTGGTATTGAATAAACGTAAGAAATATCTCCAAAAGTCGGCGTGAGGCCCTTTTTTTAGGGTCACCCTGTATAAACTTCAATCACTATTTAAACGAACTAAAAACACCATGCGAACAAATCGTCCATAAATTGAAATTTAAACGTTATAAGAGGAAAACGTAAATTAAATTTTGATTTATTCAACGTTTTAATTTGGAAACGACTTCAACGTACGTCAATTTAAATATTTTCTCAACCATTTTTCCTGGAAATCAGAAACTTTTCTTATTCAAACCAATGTTAGCACGCAAGGCAAACATTTCTAAACTTGGATGATATCAAAGCAAATTCCTTTCTACTATGATATATACAAATGTAACATGTGTAAAAGAATTTAGGGTTAATGAAATAAAATTAAGTAGCAATATAAGTTAATTTAACTTAAACTAATACAACTGTAGTTAATGATATACAGAAATAAATAGTTGAATTAATGATAAGGGAAATTTTGAAGGAGGAAAAGCAGATGCAAGTGATTGGGGGATGACTTTAATTCCATGGATTAGAAATATATGAAAACACTACATGGAGATAGTTGTAAGTTTTTTTAATCTTTTAAGAATAATTTGGGGAATCAATTCGTTAATATGCCTAAAAAATGTGCTAACATGCTAGATTTGATTGAGAAAAATTATAATTGTAGAAATTAAAGGATGTAATCATCAGATAGTTCGAATTTTAAATTGGGAATTTAGAAAAGTAGAATATAGGAAAAAGTAAAGAAGCTATAAATTTTCATGGGAGGAAATGTGAAGAGTACTGAACAACCCTCCCCTTAATTTGGCTTAGTGAGATAGTGATTTCGGAAGTTAAAATACATGAGTTATGGCATTCTTTTCACCTTGTATTAAAGCTAGAATAGTAAGCATGTACATATCACAATGAAGGGTATAATGATAAAATGTAGGAAGCTATTTTGATGGAATGAGGACATAGGAATACTTATAAGAATAAAAGTGAATATAGAAATTACAGAGAGAAAATAAGGGTCGAAAATCTATATCATTATATATTTTCAAGGAGTGACTTAACTAAAACAAAAGACTTTCATAATTTAACGTAGCTTAAAGGAAATAAATACACAAGACAATTATGTTGTCAATATGAATTAAATTCAAATCTAACTAATATAAAATGTTTGTTGTGAAAGAAACTAATGAATAAAGAGTTTATTTACAAAGTGATTAATTTTTTTCCGTAACAAAAGAGAATAAAAAAAAATTATGATACTTCTAGGACAGGGAGAGTGGTGCTGAGTACCTTTAATATATATTAGGGAAACCGAGAAAATGATTAAAAATAGACTCTGGCGATGATAATATTTATTCTAAGTTATTTAAAGAAATCACAGAAATATATTGCAGCTAACGTTAAGATGAATATTAGATTAACAGAGTTTGAGGAAATCACTATTGATATATTGGAAAAGAACCAATTTATTGCCCATTGCCAAAAAGTGCATTAAAGAAGACCCATATAACTATTAGTTAAAAATAAAGAGCTTGAATTCTAAAGTTGCAGAACTTTGGGGGGTTTTAGATAGAGGGGTGTCGAAAAATGGAAAAACATAAATAAAGAACAAAAGTTGGAAAATAGCTTCCTGCGCCGCCGAATGACTTTTAGCGAGCTGCGGATCCACTGCGTCATCCTGAGTCTCAAAATAAACTCATTCAAGCGAAGATTTAAACGGCTCTCTAGCATTTCTTGGCATGCTTCACAGCCTCCTCCTAGAAGCGGAGTGCATATTAAGGAAATGAAGACTATGAATGCCACCATTTCTCGGCGCGCTACAAAAGGAGAGTTTGAGAACATTTTGGGGAATAATGATTAATATTAACTTGGGATTAAAATACGTAATCATGATTATAAATCGACTGCAATTTCTGGATTATTTAATGAACGAATTAAATAATGGAGAGAATTTAAATGTAATGAAAACCTTTGTCAAGATTCACCAAACTTAGGAGACTAATATAGCAATAATTAGCCACTTTCACACTGCATGGGGCAGAGTGTGGGATGCTCCTCATCCACGCCAAGCAAGTCACTGTATCCTAAAGACCAATCTAACAACCCTATAAAGTCCTGTATCAATTGGCTCTTGTAACTTTACCGTCGTGAGACATACAGGGTGCATCGGGGGGGGGGGGGAACTATCCCTCGTACTGCGAGATCCAAAGTGAGGGTTCAAATACCCAATTAGTACGGGTCATTTTCGAACTATTTGATGGATGTGAAGGTGCAGTGTTGCTCTTCATTGCAATACTGACCGCATACCACCACTTCGTACATTGCCATGATATAAGTCTATAAAATTAAATATATACAGTATTGATAATAAATGACACATCTCATAAAGGAGTGAGCACTAACTCTCTCAAATCTGATTTTTTTTATCACATCAGAAATTTATGAATTTGGTTTATTGTATTTCTTTGGACGTCAACTAAGGTACTAGTGTACTATCTCCTCTCTTCTGGAACCCTGCCGATGGAGTACTAGTGTACTCTCTCCTCTCTTCCGGAACCCTTCCGATAGAGTACTAGTGTACTCTCTCCTCTGTTCCGGAACCCTGCCGATGGAGTAATAGTGTACTCTCTCCTCTCTTCCCTAACCCTGTCAATGGAGCACTAGTGTACCCTATAGGGAAGCTCATACCTACATACCCCTGAAGTGGAACCACGAGGATACTGTTATCACTGATGGCTGTCAAGAACAAAATACTACCCCTCTGCCCATTCCAACAAGGACCAGCACATGGTGCCTCCAGGTTGACTGATGACTGTCATTCTGATTTTTATGTGCATTTTATCATCCGGTCAGGGGATCTCGTCCACGAAGGGAGAGAGGGATGGTGCCACTTCTTAGATGGATTAGCATCGGAGGAACGCTGTAGAGGATGAGAATGACATAGTAGTGGTTGTTGAGGGTTTCTAAGCAGTGCAGTGAGGAAAGAAGTGCAAATGGAGAGTTGGGCTTTATTTGAGCAACCACACTGTAATGAAGGAATTGGGGACCTCTTCAACATTTCAAAGCAAACAATCATAATTTCATTTCAATTGTTACTGCTATCTTTACCTTCGACTCGATCCTTTATTATTTACCTTACGCCTTTGTTTAATAAATACTGTAAGGGAATCGATGCCCCCAATCTTACAATTGAGCCGCTGTTCTGTAACCACAACGTCCTGTCAGTGGAGACGGCGTAGCCCGACCACTTAACCTTCTCCCCTCTCTCCCCTCGTCTTGTAGAGAAGCTGAACGACCGCCCGAGGACCACATAATGCACTAATCAGCTCAGGTCAGACCCGTGATCCTAACATCGGTTAAAACAGCAAGATTTCCACTAAGACTTGGGATCCAATTTCACCGCATATGCGAAATTTGAGTGTCGTCCTAAAGCCAGAAGGTCCCTTAGGGCTAGCTGAATGACGCTCTGAGATAAACCGTTAGAGGAGAATCAATGCAGGCTGTTCACGCATCCATCCACTCCTTCACCTACCCCCAGTGGGGTGGCGAAGTATAAAATCAAATAACTTTGGAAAAACGACGAAGACCGGCAAGAGGCCGGCTACCAACAAAAGGGACTTGAAGAAGCTCATCCGGAGCCAGTTCCTGGTGGTCACACCGAACTTTAAGTTAATTTGATCTAAGAAGCAAGTTTAACTAACTCTCGTCAGAGAAGCCCCCTATCCTGGTGTATCCAAAAACATAGAGATAGTCCTCGCCCTTGAGGAATACCCCAAGTGAACTCCTTCCAGCACTTCCCTGAGTCAAAGTATTCACGCATTGGCTCATCGCTAGCGAGTGCGAATTATTCCCAAAGTAATCAGACGAGAAGAAGAAACATTCTTCTCCCGTCCCGTGACGAGATCATTTCCTCCAGAAGGCGTGCGTCTTCCCATCTGCCCCACTCTCTGAAGTCTTCTGTGGCTTTAAAAAATTTCCCCCTTGAGAACACAGCTGTAACCGCCGATCCACACGCGTCGGCACGGAAACAACATTCTTGAGGTGACAAGAATTGTTCAAGGTCAGACTCAAATCCGATTCTTGTGGAATCTCGTAAGCTATTTAAACCCCTGATATATGTTTCATTGAGGTCAGTTGCAGTTAATATTAAAATGAGCTGTGGGTCAACCTTTACTATAAATTCAAGTATGTAATTTAGAAAGCCTCACTTAAAAATTTGATTAATTTATCTGTGTATTTAGTGTGTTAAATTTGATTGGTTCATGTTTTTAATTAAAGTTCTAGTTTTCTTAGAAATCATTTTTATTCAATCCTCGAAACGCTGAGCAAGGCACTAGGAACCTTCAAAGATTAACGTAATAAGAATCATAATAATAATCGAATATAGCACTCTTAGAGAGAAAACGTAATCACCGAGTTTTGTAGTACGTAACCAACAACTACGTACGAACATCCATGACTCGGTCCTTCCTATACCACGACAAAATACTTATTTTATACGTCATCCATTACAATAATATATTAGTTCTGAATGGTATCTAAGCCGTCTATTGAGGAAAAATATAGAGCAAATGAGGTGTTGGACTTCATTAATAGGAATGTGACTGACATTCCTATTAATGAAGTCCAACACCTCATTTGCTCTATATTTTTCCTCAATAGACGGCTTAGATACCATTCAGAACTAATATATTATTGTAATGGATGACGTATAAAATAAGTATTTTGTCGTGGTATAGGAAGGACCGAGTCATGGATGTTCGTACGTAGTTGTTGGTTACGTACTACAAAACTCGGTGATTACGTTTTCTCTCTAAGAGTGCTATATTCGATTATTATTATGATTCTTATTACGTTAATCTTTGAAGGTTCCTAGTGCCTTGCTCAGCGTTTCGAGGATTGAATAAAAATGATTTCTAAGAAAACTAGAACTTTAATTAAAAACATGAACCAATCAAATTTAACACACTAAATACACAGATAAATTAATCAAATTTTTAAGTGAGGCTTTCTAAATTACATACTTGAATTTATAGTAAAGGTTGACCCACAGCTCATTTTAATATTAACTGCAACTGACCTCAATGAAACATATATCAGGGGTTTAAATAGCTTACGAGATTCCACAAGAATCGGATTTGAGTCTGACCTTGAACAATTCTTGTCACCTCAAGAATGTTGTTTCCGTGCCGACGCGTGTGGATCGGCGGTTACAGCTGTGTTCTCAAGGGGGAAATTTTTTAAAGCCACAGAAGACTTCAGAGAGTGGGGCAGATGGGAAGACGCACGCCTTCTGGAGGAAATGATCTCGTCACGGGACGGGAGAAGAATGTTTCTTCTTCTCGTCTGATTACTTTGGGAATAATTCGCACTCGCTAGCGATGAGCCAATGCGTGAATACTTTGACTCAGGGAAGTGCTGGAAGGAGTTCACTTGGGGTATTCCTCAAGGGCGAGGACTATCTCTATGTTTTTGGATACACCAGGATAGGGGGCTTCTCTGACGAGAGTTAGTTAAACTTGCTTCTTAGATCAAATTAACTTAAAGTTCGGTGTGACCACCAGGAACTGGCTCCGGATGAGCTTCTTCAAGTCCCTTTTGTTGGTAGCCGGCCTCTTGCCGGTCTTCGTCGTTTTTCCAAAGTTATTTGATTTTATACTTCGCCACCCCACTGGGGGTAGGTGAAGGAGTGGATGGATGCGTGAACAGCCTGCATTGATTCTCCTCTAACGGTTTATCTCAGAGCGTCATTCAGCTAGCCCTAAGGGACCTTCTGGCTTTAGGACGACACTCAAATTTCGCATATGCGGTGAAATTGGATCCCAAGTCTTAGTGGAAATCTTGCTGTTTTAACCGATGTTAGGATCACGGGTCTGACCTGAGCTGATTAGTGCATTATGTGGTCCTCGGGCGGTCGTTCAGCTTCTCTACAAGACGAGGGGAGAGAGGGGAGAAGGTTAAGTGGTCGGGCTACGCCGTCTCCACTGACAGGACGTTGTGGTTACAGAACAGCGGCTCAATTGTAAGATTGGGGGCATCGATTCCCTTACAGTATTTATTAAACAAAGGCGTAAGGTAAATAATAAAGGATCGAGTCGAAGGTAAAGATAGCAGTAACAATTGAAATGAAATTATGATTGTTTGCTTTGAAATGTTGAAGAGGTCCCCAATTCCTTCATTACAGTGTGGTTGCTCAAATAAAGCCCAACTCTCCATTTGCACTTCTTTCCTCACTGCACTGCTTAGAAACCCTCAACAACCACTACTATGTCATTCTCATCCTCTACAGCGTTCCTCCGATGCTAATCCATCTAAGAAGTGGCACCATCCCTCTCTCCCTTCGTGGACGAGATCCCCTGACCGGATGATAAAATGCACATAAAAATCAGAATGACAGTCATCAGTCAACCTGGAGGCACCATGTGCTGGTCCTTGTTGGAATGGGCAGAGGGGTAGTATTTTGTTCTTGACAGCCATCAGTGATAACAGTATCCTCGTGGTTCCACTTCAGGGGTATGTAGGTATGAGCTTCCCTATAGGGTACACTAGTGCTCCATTGACAGGGTTAGGGAAGAGAGGAGAGAGTACACTATTACTCCATCGGCAGGGTTCCGGAACAGAGGAGAGAGTACACTAGTACTCTATCGGAAGGGTTCCGGAAGAGAGGAGAGAGTACACTAGTACTCCATCGGCAGGGTTCCAGAAGAGAGGAGATAGTACACTAGTACCTTAGTTGACGTCCAAAGAAATACAATAAACCAAATTCATAAATTTCTGATGTGATAAAAAAAATCAGATTTGAGAGAGTTAGTGCTCACTCCTTTATGAGATGTGTCATTTATTATCAATACTGTATATATTTAATTTTATAGACTTATATCATGGCAATGTACGAAGTGGTGGTATGCGGTCAGTATTGCAATGAAGAGCAACACTGCACCTTCACATCCATCAAATAGTTCGAAAATGACCCGTACCAATTGGGTATTTGAACCCTCACTTTAGATCTCGCAGTACGAGGGATAGTCCCCCCCCCCCGATGCACCCTGTATGTCTCACGACGGTAAAGTTACAAGAGCCAATTGATACAGGACTTTATAGGGTTGTTAGATTGGTCTTTAGGATACAGTGACTTGCTTGGAGGGGATGAGGAGCATCCTACACTCTGCCCCATGCAATGTGAGAGTGGCTAATTATTGCTATATTAGTCTCCTAAGTTTGGTGAATCTTGACAAAGGTTTTCATTACATTTAAATTCTCTCCATTATTTAATTCGTTCATTAAATAATCCAGAAATTGCAGTCGATTTATAATCATGATTACGTATTTTAATCCCAAGTTAATATTAATCATTATTCCCCAAAATGTTCTCAAACTCTCCTTTTGTAGCGCGCCGAGAAATGGTGGCATTCATAGTCTTCATTTCCTTAATATGCGCTCCGCTTCTAGGAGGAGGCTGTGAAGCATGCCAAGAAATGCTAGAGAGCCGTTTAAATCTTCGCTTGAATGAGTTTATTTTGAGACTCAGGATAACGCAGTGGATCCGCAGCTCGCTAAAAGTCATTCGGCGGCGCAGGAAGCTATTTTCCAACTTTTGTTCTTTATTTATGTTTTTCCATTTTTCGACACCCCTCTATCTAAAACCCCCCAAAGTTCTGCAACTTTAGAATTTCAGCTCTTTATTTTTAACTAATAGTTATATGGGTCTTCTTTAATGCACCTTTTGGCAATGGGCAATAAATTGGTTCTTTTCCAATATATGAATAGTGATTTCCTCAAACTCTGTTAATCTAATATTCATCTTAACGTTAGCTGCAATATATTTCTGTGATTTCTTTAAATAACTTAGAATAAATATTATCATCGCCAGAGTCTATTTTTAATCATTTTCTCGGTTTCCCTAATATATATTAAAGGTACTCAGCACCACTCTCCCTGTCCTAGAAGTATCATAATTTTTTTTTATTCTCTTTTGTTACGGAAAAAAATTAATCACTTTGTAAATAAACTCTTTATTGATTAGTTTCTTTTACAACAAACATTTTATATTAGCTAGATTTGAATTTAATTCATATTGACAACATAATTGTCTTGTGTATTTATTTCCTTTAGGCTACGTTAAATTATGAAAGTCTTTTGTTTTAGTTAAATCACTCCTTGAAAATATATAATGATATAGATTTTCGACCCTTATTTTCTCTCTGTAATTTCTATATTCACTTTTATTCTTATAAGTATTCCTATGTCCTCATTCCATCAAAATAGCTTCCTACATTTTATCATTATACCCTTCATTGTGATATGTACATGCTTACTATTCTAGCTTTAATACAAGGTGAAAAGAATGCCATAACTCATGTATTTTAACTTCCTAAATCACTATCTCACTAAGCCAAATTAAGGGGAGGGTTGTTCAGTACTCTTCACATTTCCTCCCATGAAAATTTATAGCTTCTTTACTTTTTCCTATATTCTACTTTTCTAAATTCCCAATTTAAAATTCGAACTATCTGATGATTACATCCTTTAATTTCTACAATTATAATTTTTCTCAATCAAATCTAGCATGTTAGCACATTTTTTAGGCATATTAACGAATTGATTCCCCAAATTATTCTTAAAAGATTAAAAAAACTTACAACTATCTCCATGTAGTGTTTTCATATATTTCTAATCCATGGAATTAAAGTCATCCCCCAATCACTTGCATCTGCTTTTCCTCCTTCAAAATTTCCCTTATCATTAATTCAACTATTTATTTCTGTATATCATTAACTACAGTTGTATTAGTTTAAGTTAAATTAACTTATATTGCTACTTAATTTTATTTCATTAACCCTAAATTCTTTTACACATGTTACATTTGTATATATCATAGTAGAAAGGAATTTGCTTTGATATCATCCAAGTTTAGAAATGTTTGCCTTGCGTGCTAACATTGGTTTGAATAAGAAAAGTTTCTGATTTCCAGGAAAAATGGTTGAGAAAATATTTAAATTGACGTACGTTGAAGTCGTTTCCAAATTAAAACGTTGAATAAATCAAAATTTAATTTACGTTTTCCTCTTATAACGTTTAAATTTCAATTTATGGACGATTTGTTCGCATGGTGTTTTTAGTTCGTTTAAATAGTGATTGAAGTTTATACAGGGTGACCCTAAAAAAAGGGCCTCACGCCGACTTTTGGGGATATTTCCTACGTTTATTCAATACCAACCTTTCTTTTTGCTGGACATGGAAAAAGCAACGCTTGTGAACACAACTAGACTTAAATGGAAGCTCGAGTAAAGAATATACTGCGCCAAAGATTATTACAAGACAGGCTGCTTCAAGAAAATTTAGGAGACTTTTATGCATCAGTTCGAATGTGAGAAGACCCCACTCGAAAGCAGAGTGGATCACTTTGATAGGTATGGATAGGTGGAGATCCTCAACGCAGGCAGTGTAAAACGTCTGAGAAACTCAGGACGTCCCAGGAAGCGTACAGCTGATCCGGTAGAGAGCGTGAGAGAGTCAATTCAGCGGAGTCAGAGACGCTCTGTGCGCAAGCGAAGTCAGTCCCTCGGTATATCGCGTAAGACTTGTAGGAGAATCCTAGTAAACGATATAAGAGCTTATCCATACAAAAACAGAAGAACTAGACCCTTACAGCCTTAAATAAACAGCAGAGAATTTCTATGGCACTCGATTTACTAGAAAAGATCTAGAAGACCCCAAATGTCTTTAACCTCCTTTGCACCTTAGATGAAGTCCACGTCGATCTTGAAAGATAGGTGATCTCAAAGACAAATATTTTGTTGGCGACTTCGAAACCAAAGGAATTAGCTACCAAGGCCTTACATTCCTCTATGTGCAGAGTATGGCTTGCAATATCAGCCAGAGGTATCATCGGACCATTCTTCTTCGAGGATTCTGGAGCGATAGCGTCAGTCATCAAATAAACATCTATTGAGGTCTTCGAAACCTACAAGAGTAAGCCACATAACCTTTGTCTGTCGCTCATGAGAAATTTCTTGTTACAAAAAGATGGACCAATCTCTCACACCTCAAACCTGTCCAGAGTGTGGCTGAAAGACAACTTTAGAAACCGTGCGATCAGACTCAAGAGTGATTTGAGTGGGTATCTCATAGCCAAGACCTTGGCTAGCCAGATTTCTTCTTTTTGGGCTATCTCAAGGACCGAATGTACGCAGAAAGAGTGAGGACCATCAATAAACTCAAGAAAACAATCAGCGAGGAGATAAGAGCTATTCCTTGGACTCTTTGTAAGGACGTCTTGGACAACCTTGTGTTGCGCCTCAAGAAATGCACGGAGCTAAATGTAAGTCTCCTCGAACTCATGCTCTAGAATGAAAAATAAAAGCCCAAAGACCATCATTTATTAATTTGATGCTATAAACATAATAAACTAGTTATAATTAAAGTTTCATTTAATTCCGCGAACAAATTAAGAAATGAAGCAAATGGAAATTTGGGAGAACTTCAGAAGTATTTTTACTGCTGAGAAATTTTCACAGTTATCCAGACTAAGCGAAGGATTCGATTTTGCGGAACATCAAATTCTCTGTGACTCAAGAAGCAAATATTTGCACATATAAATAAGATGAAACAAACGAAGGCACCTGAGCCTGACTGCGTGTAACCAATGCACTTAAAGGAATTAAAGAAAGGATTATTAAAACCACTGTATACGATCTTTAACCTTTCTATTAAGAATTTTAAATGAATTTAAAACCCATAAAATCCTCTTGACCTAATGGGACACTTTAATAAATTAAAGTATAAATGTGTTACTTTTTAAATAATTGTTGATTGTTATTTGAAGCTCTAAAGTTAAAAATTTTGCTGGTTTTAGTCCTCATTTCAAGCTATGTAGCTTCTCAAGCGGACGTCAGCTAGGGCAAGCCCCAACTCTCAACCGTGATGCCCAGTCACGGCGGTAACTTACCCAGTAAATAGTGTCAGCTTAAAAAGAATCCGGACGGAGATTCAAACTGCTGACCCAGCGATTGCCGGGCGAGCACGCTAGAAGGTGTGATTAAGAAAAATATAGGAATGATATTAGGTGACAGAGAAATTTTAATTATCTTACCTGATACTTTGCGTAGAAAAAAAATAATCTGGAAAGCTTTTGCTAGTAATTCCAAACAAGAGCGCATATTTATCTATGTCAAGAGTATCAATTTTACTGTAGAGACTTTGGGACCGATACAGAATAGAAGATAATCTCAATCGACAAACTGGAACGCATAGTAAAGTTTTCATAGTATCATTTCATAGGTGCACTGTTGAGGACTTTTTCGGGTAATCTCTACTTAGCGAGAAAAATGATCTTGAAGAACGAGGGAGAAGTAGTTTCCTATCGATAGAAAAGAGGAAACGATCGAAAGCATCGGGGCCTGATTATGTTACCAAATTCCTCTAAAGTCTGTAAAATGATTATTTTGTTTACCAAATTCCTCTAAAAGCTGAAAATGATTTATTTTATCAATTGTTTTATTTGTTTACTAAATTCTTCTAAAATCTACAAAACGAATTATTGAGTTTATTTGTTTTGCTTGATCGTTAACTGGTATTTTAGGGACAGGTTGATCCCAGCAAAATTTAGAAGGGCTCATGTCACAGCTATAATTAAAAAAGGAAATAAAGGTGATCTTAGTAAACATCGCTCTTTCGGGTTAGCTTTAATTGTTAAACTTTTCGAATATATAATTATTGATAAGATATGGGTAATCGAGGAAAAAAAAATATTTTAATTAAAGACCTAAATGATTGATTTCGCTGAATAAGTTTGTAATTTTGTAATCTATTGTAATCAATCATAAAATGACTTATCTACGCTAATCAATAGGCAGTGGATAGTTTCACTTAGAATTTCAGAAGCCTTTGATGCTATTTCTTGTAAAAGGCTCTTACGGTAATTTAAGCGAACGGAAAAAGAGGAAAAATTATCTATTTGATAGAAAATTGGCATTTAAATCATTCATAAAAGGTTATCCTAAATAAAGCAAATTAGAAACGTGACCCAGTTACTAGGAGAGTTTTCAAGGATGTTTAATTAACCAATTTCTAACACAGGATAATTAAATGACATTGATAACGGTTTACATAGTAACTTTCTAAATTCGCAGAAGCCTCTAAGAAATGGAGCCCTTTTCGTATGCGATGAGGTCAACTTAATAACAAATAAGTTTTAACCTACATAAATGTAAGGTTATGTAGCTAGGATAGCGAAAATTAAAAACAGAATATTAAAAGAACGCGTAAATTTTCTACTCTGTTATTTAAAAGAGGATCTTCGTGTCTGTGATAGAACGGGTTGAGACCGCGTAATTTTAACCACTATCACATGTTATTTAAAACAACGATGCTACCCACGTGTATCTTCGCATTGAAGCCTGGCACCTTATCGCAGCCACCTGAGTCAATGTTCAAACAAGGAGGTTTATCTTCCCCTGTTCACCCCTTGCGCCGGCCTCGCCAGATTGAGTTAGGCTTATGGGCAGATAAGGCATCGTTCTCAGGCTCGGCTGTGCATTCCCTCGAAGCCCCCAATCCATTGTCCACCAAGCCAAGGGGGTGTCCCGAATATTTATTTGAAAACTTTACCACTAAGATCAGATTGGATATCCAGATTTTCGTCGCGAAACATCACTACGACCCACTCTTACCTTGTGCGCCAAGGGCCCTCGACCTCGAGATTCACCATCACTTGTCCAGAAGAAGTACAATATACCTTGAGTGCCAAGGTTCGAGCCTTCGTGACGCCAAGTCCACAAGGCTTCCCCTGTTGTTCAGAAAGAGAACAACGCTAGCACAGCCATTGTTCTTTTAAGCCCGTAGACAAGAAACGGTTCTCACCCCCTTCCCCCTTGTTGTTCAGAAGAGAACAACGTAAAACAGCCATTGTTCTTATTAGCCCGTTGACAAGAAACGGTTCTCACACTTCCCCTGTTGTTGAGAAAGAGAACAACGTTATAACAGCCATTGTTCTTTCGAGCCTGTTGACAAGAAACGGTTCTCACCCCCTCCCCCCTGTTGTTCAGAAGAAAACAACGTAGAACAGCCATTGTTCTTCCAGGTAGTTTGCGAAGAAACGGTTCTCACCCTTCCCCCTTGTTTTTCAGAAGATAACAACATTAGAACAGCCATTGTTCTCGAGCAAGTAGACAAAAGACGGTTCTCACCCCCCCTGTTGTTCAGAAGAGAACAACATAGAACAGCCATTGTTCTTCAAGCCGTTCGTCAAGAAACGGTTCTCATTCCCAAGACGCCACGTCAGGATCATTTAATTCCCCCCCTTCGGCTGGAACTCGCCAGCGGACCGAAAATTCCTTCACGTCGTCTTCCTCTGCACAACAAGTGTAATTACGTAAGCCGAACGTTACCTTTGAGTATTTAACCCTTTTGTCAACTCTATCCTGTGCTTTAAATGGTTAAGCGAACCATCCCATCCCTTTAATTTATATTTGTTTTACCTTTTTAAATCTCCTTTTAATCCTCGGATTGGCTAGATTCCCCACGACCCTTTCCATTCTCTGTTTATGTCAATATTTTCCGTTTTGTGTGTTGTTGATAGTTTTTGTTAATAAAACACTATTTTATTAAAGATAGCAATATTATTATCCTTTGAGCTCAGTTCCAATTCTTACGCATATCGAAGATACATAATATCATCGGCTTGCCTAAACATCCACGCACTCTAAAGATAATTAAATAAGTTCCCTCAACAAATAGTTATATATGGTATATCGTCGAGAGTCCATTCTACGACATATATATATATATATATATACTATTTAAATTTAGGTATCAAGTGTGTAAGGTTTAACGCTATATCTTTGCAAACACTGGTCTCAGTCGAGTAAAACATAGTGTTATTCGTTATAATAATAGAGTATAGTAGTTCTCTTTTGTTTTAACTATTGCTCTTCCCTTTTTTTCGAAACTTAAGAAGCTGGAGTAGCTCAAGGAACTGTTATAATCATTTGTTTGTGTTTTTTTGTGTGTGATTTTAGTCAGTGGTTATTTTGATCGAGAAACCAAGTACGAATAGGTCAGTTTTTATATTTAGGTAGGCTAATTCTCTAGAAGGCATAATTCAGGTTGCAAGGAATTTTAGTTGGTTGACTATTGCGCCCCAAGTGCAAAGATGACTCAGTTCGAATTCTTTAAAGCGCAAGGAGAGTCCTTGCGACTTTCCGGAAAAGAACTAATTGACTACGTTCAAGAGGAGCAAAGAACAGAAAGAGAAAGATGAGAAAAAGAAACAGAAAGAAAAAGAGAAAGAAAAATAAAACGAGAAGAAAGAGAAAGAGAAATCCAACGAGAAGAAGGAGAAAGAGAATTTTAACGAGAAGAAAGAGAAATCCAACGAGAAGAAAGAGAGGAACGGAAAAGACAAGCTGAGCTTCACCATCAGATTGAATTAGCTCGTGTTGAAGCAGAGATACAGTCAGCCAGTTCCCGTTCCGAAGCCCCCTCCCCCAATCTCTCACTAAAGTTCCCCAATTTCAAGGATGGAGAGGATTTCGGAGCATTTTTAGCCCACTTCTAAAAGATCCTCGAAATCAATAACATGGATCTGGAGGCTGAAGGTGTAGTCAGATTACTTCCCCTGTTAAATTGTAAATTGCGCGAAATTTTTATATCTTTACCATCTGAGTGTACAATTAACTACAGCACTTTAAAAGCTGAGTTATTGGCCGCTCATAATATGACTCCCGATTTCTACCGACAAGAATTTCGAGGAGGTCGTATTAAACCCGGACAGACGTTCCGTCAATTCGGATACATTCTTCAGAGGAATTTTAAATTTTGGTTAGAATCCTCAAAGGTTGGTCCTAACTACGAGTCCTTAACAGACTTCGTGTTGCGAGATCAATTTTTAGCGTCTCTCCCGACGGAGATCCGCGCGTTTGTCAAGGATCGTCGGTGCCAGACCTTTAAAGAATGTATCGAAGAAGCGGATGTCTATGCCGCCAGCCATAATTTATACCCAAAGGAGAATCGAACTTCTCACTAACCCCCCAACCAGGAAAGAGGGAAGGATTCGCGCCCCTTTCCAGGAAAGCTGACGAAGTTTCCGGGCCCCGTAAAACCCCAAAACTTCATTCCCCAAAACAACAATGGGACTCCAAACTTCCCGTTAAGATTTCTCCTCTATCTCTTTTCCCGAAGCGATCAATCATATGCTTCACCTGTGGAGTAGAAAACCACATGAAGTGGAATTGCCCCCCAAGTTCTAGGCATTAAAGCGGACCAGCCCACCAAGTTCACCAGATTAATGCCACCTTGGCTCCCCCGGTGGTGCAGACCCAAGCAGTAACTTCTCCCCCTCCGTCAGGCCACCAGGTAAATTTTATTTTTGATAAAAGTTCACCGGGAACATGGAAATATGAGGCGGGCAGCATGAACGGCTGCCGAGTATCGACTTTCGTCAGGGACACAGGATGTACGTGTTTAATCCTGTTCGACGAGCTCCTCCCCGCTGTGGACACTAACCACGAAATATTTCCGGTGGTACATGACTACCTTGGGCGGGCGAACCGATTCCCCATCGTTAGATGTTACCTGCAGTGTCAATATTATGATGGCTGGGCTGAAGTCATTTCAGCACCCATAAAATTCTGTTCTGTACTTATAGGACAGAGCCCTCAAGTAAGCTCTGACCCTGTGTCCCAGGCCACCCTTACTCGAGGTCGAGCTAAGAAGGAAGCCCACGAGTCCCTCCCCCTCAGAACCCCGATACCGTCCGAATTCTCGGAGATCCTTAACCAGGACCTTAGGACGGCACAAAAGGAGTGTGAAGCACTAACACCCTTATGAGATAAGGCCCAAAACTAGGACATGGAGACTGTCCGGGGACCCAAAGTCATCAGGTACCTGGAGCAAGGTGGCTTACTATATCGATCCGCCGAGGACAGTAATAACGCTGTTACTACTGTCCTATGCCTTCCACGATCCTATGTCCCTATAGTGCTCAAAGTCGCTCATGACAGCATTTTTTTCCGGTCATTTTAGTCACACTAAAACGGGCCAGCGCATTTTTAAATATTTTTATTGGCCGGGTGCTGCAGCTGACATCTTAAAGCATTGTCGATCGTGCGATGTGTGTCAGAAGACGTCCGCTAAGGTGGGGTCAGACCTGCTCCCTTACAAAGGGGACCAGTCATTACTGAACCCTTTTCCAGAGTGGCCATCAACCTGGTTGGCCCTATCCACCCCCCTTCGAGCGAAGGGCACAGCTACATTTTCACTTTGGTAGACTTTGCTACCCGTTTTCCCGAGGCTGTCTTCTTTCGCCGAAGCGACAGTTTTTCTTGCCACCGAGGCCCTCATTTCCATCTTTTCAAGGGTAGGCGTCCCCAAGGAAATACTCTCCGATAGAGGCCGACAATTCACCTCTGAGTTGATGGAGTACGTAGGGAAGCTGCTCATGGTAAAGCCCATTTTTACTACCCCCTTCCGGCCACAGACAAACAGGATGTGCGAGAAATTAAATGGAAATTTAAAATCCATTATTAAGAAGATCTGTGCCGAGCAGCCCCGCGAATGGCACCGATATCTCCCGGTCGCCCTATTCGCCTATCGGGAAATTTCCCACCGTACATTAGGCTTCTCCCCGTTCGAGCTCCTTTATGGACGTAATGTACGCGGGCTACTCAGTATTTTAAAGGAGTTGTTAATCAAGCCCCAACTGGATCAAGAACTTCAGTCATCTTACGCCTATGTCTTGGACCTACGCCAGAGGCTCGAGAAATGCGCAAACATCGCCTATGAAAATGCCGATGTCAATTTGAAGAAATACAAAACCTATTTTGATGTCAGGTCCGAAGATCGTAAGTTTAAGCCCGGTGATGAAGTACTCCTGCTCCGTCCCACAGCCAGTAATAAATTACTGAGCCAATGGAAAGGTCCGTACTCGGTCTGCGAGGTACGAGGACCAGTAGATTACATCATTGGTACCCCCAGCAGACGATAAGCTCTATCACGTCAACTTATTGAAAAAGTACCACCGACGCACCCATGGAAATACGTTCGTAGCACTGGACGAAACATCGGCGCTTGAAGAAGATAACCCCGCGGAGTCCCTTAATGCAATATAGACAGTGTGCATCCAACCTGATGCCGATTACCCTCCTCCTTCCCTACCAGGCGAGTCTTTTGAACCCTCTGACCTGGATTTGACGCGCAGCTGACACCACATCAAAAGAGTCAGCTACAAGAACTATTTGAATGGAGTCACCATTTAACCACCCTATTAGCTCTTTTCGAGCGACTGCGCGGAAATGGCCTCACCATTGGCCCCAGCAAATGCCATTTTGCCCACGAAACCATAAAATACTTGGGTTTCAAAATAGGACAAAGCAAGTTAGGTCCCCAAGAGGACAAGATTAAGGCAATCGCCGACATACCCCTCCCGAATACTAAGAAGCAATTAAGATCGTTCCTAGGATCAGCTTCCTACTATCAGAAATTTGTTCCGAATTTCGCTGCAATTCTGGCGCCCCTCAGCTCCCTTTTAAGAAAGAATTCCCCCGATCGTCTACGTTGGAATGATGTCGCTGTTTCCCATTTTAATCAGCTTAATAGTAAGCTCATTTCTGCCCCCATTTTAAAGTTGCCCAACCCGGAAAAATTCTTTGGGATTAAGACCAACGCGAGCAACGAGGGCATTGGAGGTGTACTTCTTCAATACGACGATGACGGAACGAGTCATCCAGTTGCATATGCTAGTCGCCAATTATTACCACGCGAAAAGAGATATGCCACTATAGAGAAGGAAGCTCTATCAATTATCTGGGTTATAGACAAATTCAAGCTGTACTTGATATGTAAAGAATTTCAGATAGGAACCGACCACCGTCCGTTAGCCTATATTAGGACTGTGCGACACTCCAACGGCCGAATCATGCGCTGGAGTTTACTCTTGCAAGAGTATCCATTTAAAATAAATTATATAAAAGGTTCCGATAACCAGGTCACTGACGCACTCAGTAGGAATGCGTTACCGAATAGCGTAGAGTAATTGTATTCGTAGGATTAGGATCTCTATGTATGTAAATACCGTCTTGTACGACTTAAATTAAATTCTCTTGTAATATAATTAGTTAATGGATATGTCTGAATTTTGTAACGCTCAATGTCTATTTTTTTTGTATGTATATATATTTGTACCCATTAAATTACGTATAGATTATTTTGTCCCATATGTACTAATTTTATATCATTTCATTGTTCCATGCCCCTGTTTTTTATTAAGTTTGTACTAAAGGTTATTTTCCCCTGTAATCAAAAGATCAAAATAATCATATGTATTGAGGTAATACTAGTTAGGTGCAGGAAGGTACGGTTGGTACAAGAAAACGAGTTCCCCACAACGGAGCTCTATCGTAGTCCCTTCTCTCTTTTTTTTCGAAGTGACAACTTTTCCCTGGAATGGAGGGGTGTGATAGAACGGGTTGAGGCCACGTAATTTCAACCACTATCACATGTTATTTAAAACAACGATGCTACCCACGTGCATCTTCGCTTCGAAGCTGGGCGCCTTATCGCAGCCACCTGAGTTAATGTTTAAACAAGGAGGTTTATCTTCCCCCGTTCTCCCCATGCGTCGACCTCGCCAGATTAAGTTGAGCTTATGGGCAGAAAAGGCATCGTTCTCAGGCTCGGCTGTGCATTCCCTCGAAGCCCCCACTCCATTTTCCCCCACGCCAAGGAAGTGTCCATCCTAGTTATTGGAAATTTTACCACTAAGGTCAGATTGGAGATCCAGATTTTCGTCGCGAAACATCACTACGACCCACTCTCACCTTGTGCGCCAAGGGACCTCGATCTCCAGATTCACCATCACTTGTCCAGAAGAAGGACAATATCCCTTGAGTGCCAAGGTTCGAGCCTTCGTGACGCCAAGTCCACAAGGCTTCCCATGCCCGTTGACAAGAAACGGTTCTCCTCCCCCCCCGCTCTGTTGTTCAGAAAGAGAACAACGTTAGAACAGCCATTGTTCGTTCGAGCCCGTTGACAAGAAACGGTTCTCACCCCCCCTGTTGTTCAGAAGAGAACAACGTAGAACAGCCATTGTTCGTTTGAGCCCGTTCACCAAGAAACGGTTCTCACCCTTCCTCCTTGTTGTTCAGAAGAGAACAACATTAGAACAGCAATGTTCTTGAGCCCGTAGACAAGAGACGGTTCTTACCCCCCTCCCTCTGTTGTTTAGAAGAGAACAACGTAGGACAGCCATTGTTCTTCAAGCCGTTCGTCAAGAAACGGTTCTCATTCCCAAGACGCCATGTCAGGATCATTTAATTCCTCCCCCTTCGGCTGAAACTCTCCAGCGGACCGAAAATTCCTTCACGTCGCCTTCCTCTGCACAACAAGTATAATTACGTAAGCCGAACGTTACCTTTGAGTATTCAACCCTTTTGTCAACTCTATCCTGTGCTTTAAATGGTTTAGCGAACCATCCCATCCCTTCAACTTTATATTTGTTTTATCTTTTTAAATCTATCCTAATCCTCGGATTAGCTAGATTCCCCACGACCCTTTCCATTCTCTGTTTATGTCAATATTTTCCGTTTTGTGTGTTGTTCATAGTTATTATTAATAAAACTCTATTTTATTAATGATAGCAATATTATTATCCTTGAGCTCAGTTCCACTTCTTAAGCATATCGAAGATACATAATATCGGCCAGCCTAGACATCCACGCACTCTAAAGATAATTAAATAAGTTCCCTCAACGAATAGTTATATATGGTATATCGTCGAGATTCCATTCTACGACAGAGATATTAACCTGAATCTTTTAAGTTTTTGTAGAAAGATATCACTCTGCAACTGGATAAGGAGTGGGATTTCTAACATCTATGTAGTTCAATCCCATCGAAAAGGAACACAAAACTTCAGGATCTGTCAAGGAGTGGCGCCTATTAATGTTTGCGAGGCTATTCTGAATTCATGGATTATTGATTTTTTTTATCAATTCAAGAAATAATGATTTTTTTGTAAATTCTTGGATTAATGAGCTATTTCTAAATTCAGGGATTAATCGTTTATTTTTTATTTCACGAATTACTGATTTATTTCTAATTTAAGGGATAAATGATTGATCTAAATATTCAGAAATTGCTGTTTTATCTATATATAAGTTAATAGCGATTTATTTATAAATTCGGGGATTAATGTTTGATTTCTACATTCAGGAATAAATGATTTTTTTCCAATTCTGGGATTGATGAATTATTTCTAAATTACGGAATTAATGATTCTTTTTTATAAATTCAGGGATTAATGATTTATTTTTAAATTCAGAGAATGATGATTTATTTCTAAATTCATGGATTAATTTTTCCATTCTACGACAAACACCTTTTGGGCTTAAGAAGTATTTTCGCAGATGAGAAGAACAAAAATTGAACAATTCTTTTAATTCAGGTCTGACAAAAGCTTTATAAAATGAAAAATATCATTTTCCCCTTTAAATCAAAAGATCTTTGTTTTCAACTCTGATTTCTTTTCTTAAATACACTTCTAAAATTTTTTAATTTGATCAAAATTAATAGACTAAAATTGTATTCCATCTTAAGAGAGGTTGTTTCATGATCGCCCATAGTATTCACTCCCTAATAAGTTTGATCTCCTTCGTGCATAATTCTTCCATTTATTTAAATTCCAAGTTTATCAAAAGAACATAAAAATATACAAGGATAAAGGTTTGAAAGCGAAGAAAAATGATGGAATCAATATATATGAGATAGAAAATTTCCTAAGAAAAGACGGAGAAACATAGATTCCATGAGACTGGAGATTCATGTAGTTAAAATCACCGTTAAACGTTAATTATAGCGATGAGTCTCACGTTTGGGGATGCCATTTATCCACGCCATGCAATGATTGTATCCAATGGACCAATCGCCAGCCGGAAATAGCTCTGTATCAATGAGGTATTTTTACCTTACATTTTACATACCCCTTTCCCAGGTGTGCCCAATGGAGTGTGAAAGTAGTTAATCATTGCTATACTAACTTCCTCCCATTATCTGGTACATTGCAGTCATCCTGTTTACCTAGTTAAAACAGTGCCTATCATCTACCATCTTAATATTATATCTTTTTGTTGCACATATTTTATACAATTTAGTAAATTTTGTTCTATTAATACTGTTCTAAGTATTTACATTAACATATTATTGTAATTAATTTAACTTCATCTTTCATCTTTATGGCTATTTTCTTCACTTTAAGTTGCTTTGTAAATTTGATGGATCACAGTGAGATTTTCCTCTATTTTCTAATGTTGTAAAATCCACAGATTTTATATTTTTTAATAAAAAAATCACTATCGAGTTATTGAAGATAGATTATAAACAACAATGATTCATACAAAGCACGGAACCCCAGGGCACCGGTAGTGACCGATGCTCAGATTAGGTTAATCGCATGATTAGTATGGGTCACTGAACCTGTGATGGAGAAAATAGGCATGTGATTAGTTATATCGGCTGGAATTATTCCAGAGAAGGGTTTGAAAAGTTGATCCAACCAGATCTTGTCAATAAATGAGGAGTATGTGAAATAAAATAAGTAGAATGTTTAATAAGGGAAAGAGAGGAGAAACAGTGTTAAAGAGTGATAAAATCGATAACAACATTTGAAAGAATAATAATGCCAATATTTAAGTCGCCAACCATTATGGTCGGATATGAGAGAATGCAGTCAGAAGGTATATTTGAGCCGGTTTCATTCATCAAGGAATATATAATATAAATGTTCTAGAGAGATCAACTATGTCCTTAATAAATGACTAAATGGCTTTTAAGGGAGGTTTATACGAAATAAATGCATAACCAGAAACCCCACCTCCTTTGAAGTTTCTAAATGTGTAGAGAGGGGTGTACATAACCATGAATATTCTGATAATAAATTTGGGCGAACCAAGTTTCGGTAAGAATTATTATATCAGGTTGAAGAACCATTTGAAAGTATGTAAATAACTCGTCGCACATTTTATTGAAAGAGAGTATGTTCAAATAATAAAATACAGACTTTACGTCTTAATTTAGAAGGCGAAAAGCTAAATAAGGCAACATCAATGAGGTTTGAGGAATTCTGCTAAGTCATTCATTTTTGCGTTAACTTCCTTCAAAAAATCACTTATTAATTTGGGAGTTCCTAATTGTCGTAATTCTATTATAAGGCTAAGCCGTTGGATGTTAATAAATCTTATATTACCTATGAGAACGAATCAGATTTTTATAATTCTTTCATGGAAGTAAAATTAAGATAGAGAATTGATTCACGCATTATGTGTGGTGGACTGGAAGCAGAGGGCACTTGCGTAGGTTTGATTTTTAGACCAGAAATTCAGTTGAGATAATTTGGGAAAAAGGCTGTTAGGCTTACCAGTAATTAAATTTAGAAGATGTGAATAAGATGGGAATAGAGATCCATGAAGACCACTAGAGTTAACACCCTTGTAAATTCAGTCACGAGCTATGAGAGAAATCGAAAGAGTATAACATATAATAAAATTAGCAATTTGAGGGCACTCGGTGGTTGCAAGAGAGAGTATGATAGAGTAAGAGAGAGAGAGAGAGAGAGAGAGAGAGAGAGAGAGAGAGAGAGAGAGAGAGAGAGAGAGAGAGAGAGAGAGAGAGAGAGAAAATGGCATGAAAGAGTGTAAGATAGAATAAGAGAGAAAGGAAGAGAGAGAGAGAGAGAGAAAGAGAGAGAGAGAGAGAGAGAGAGAGAGAGGGAGAGAGAGAGAAAAAAAAAATAGTGAGAGAGTCATTCTTCTTTCCATTAACTCAAGCTCTCAACCCATGAATCATTTTAGTGATCTTTCTTTGCACAGACTTAAGCAAATTAATGGCTATTCTATGATACTCGTACAGTGACCAAAGTTGGACCCTACAGTCAAGATGAGGCTTAACTAATAAGAGGTACAGTTTCAGAATGACATCAGCACTCCTATTGCACACGCTCCTCCCTATAAATTCTAATACATATAAGCTCTATTTTTAGCAGTAAAGCACTGCTTTCTATGCATGAATTATGAACTTAAAAGGACACATAAGCTCTCACATTCTAACCTTTTAAATACTCATCCATTCAATTTATAATTATTCCGTAGATTACTCATATCTATACTAAGAGCGAGTATAATAGTTTATTTTATTACGTAATATTTTATGTAAGAGGATATGAAAGGGAGATTACAGCACTTTGATGTATTACGACTCTTCAATGAGGTAGAATCTGTGGAAAAGCAAATGCGAATTGATTCCTTTAGCATCTGGGTGAACCTTTTCTTTTAAACTACACGCGAACAGATTCTTTTACCATTTTGGTGAACTTATTCTTTGAAGATTGAGGGCGAACGGATGCTTTTAGCATTCCGGTGAACTTATTTTTTTAGACTACGGACGAACTGATTCTTTTAGCTTCCGGGTCAACTTAATCTTTTTTACTGCGGGCGAACTGATTCTTTCAATATGAACTTATTTTTGCAGCACCCGGGTGAACTTATTCTTTTAGACTGCGGTCATACTGATTGTCTTAGCATTCGGGTGAACTTATTTTTTTTTAGGCTACGGACGAGCTGATTTTTGTATCATCTGGGTGAACTTATTCTTTTAGACCAGAAGTTCTCACCCAGCAAGAAATTGGGACCACAGATTGGCAAACTCTAACTGTTGGAATATCAATATTTGTATTGCCCTTGAGTTCCTCAGGGGGGCACAAGACGCAGTATGCATCGGGTACCTGCTGCAAGTACAAGTACCCCCTCATCTCCTATGTTTATTTGCAGTATGCTTCAGTTTGGTCTGCTAAGTAATTAATTATGAATATAAAAGAAACTACTTTACTTATATTCAAGTTTTAAAATCCATCAACGTTTTTAATTGCTATTAAATTTGTAAAACTCCACCATAAAAAAAATCTATGTGAATGTATATCTACTAATATTGAAAAAAATATAGGATTTTCAGTATTATATGCATATTATATGGAATGCACCTTTTGAGGCAGACAATCTTGGAAAGGGGGAATGACATTCTGAAATATGATGAAAGGGGTGCACGGGGCAAACAAAGTTGAGAACAACTGTTTTAGACGGTGGTGGTCGAACTGATTCTTTTCTCATCCCGGTGAACTTATTGTTTCAGACTGCGGCGAAACGGATTCTTTTAGCATCAAGTGAACCTATTCTTTTAGCCTTCAGAAGAACAGATGTTTTTACCATTTGGGTGAACTTATTCTTTTAGATTGAGGGCGAAGGGATTCTTTTAGTATCCGGGTGAATTTATTCTTTTAGAATACGGGCAAGAGGATTCTTTTTGTATCCGGTTGAATTTATATTTTTAGACTTCGGACGAGATTATTTTAACCTCCGGGTTAACTTAATCTTTTAGATTGCGGGCAAATTGATTCTTTTAGTATCTGGGTGAACTTATTATTTTAGCACCCGGCTGAACTTATTCTTTTAGATTGAGCTCATACTGATTCTTTTAGCATCCGAATGAACTTATTCTTTTAGGCTACGGACGAGCTGATTTTTATAGCATCTGGGTGAACATATTCTTTTAGACTACGGCGCAACAGATTCTTTTAGCATCAAGTGAACCTATTCTTTTAGATTTCAGAAGAACAGATTGCTTTAGTAAGTTTATTCTTTAAGGCTGAGGGCGAAGGAATTTTTTAGTATCCGGGTGAACTTATTCTTTTAGAATACGGGTGAGATGATTCTTTAGTACCCAATTTAACTTATCTTTTTAGAGGGCCGACGAACTGATTCATTTAGATTCCTGGTGAAAATAATCTTTTCGACTGATGAGGAACTGATTCTTACAACATCTGGATGAACTTATTTTTTTTTTAGCACCCGGATAAACGTATTCTTTTAGATTGCGGTCATACTGATTCTCTTAGCATCCGAGTGAACTTATTTCTTAGGCTACGGACGAGCTGATTTTTTTAGTATCTGGGTGAACTTATTCTTTTAGAGCTTGGTGGGCAAACTGATTTTTTTCGCATGACGCTGAACTTATTGTTTTAGACTGCAGCGCAACAGATTATTTTAGCATTCGAGTAAACTTATTATTTTAGACTTCAGAAGAACTGATTCTCCTAACATCTGGATGAACTTATTATTTTAGACTGCAGACCAAGTGATTCCTATAAGATCCGGGTGACTTATTCTTTTAAACCGGGAGAACTGAATTTTTTAGATCGTGGGTGATCTTCTGCTTTATTCTTCTAGACTTCGGAATAACTGATTCTTTTAACATTCTTGTGAAAATATTCATTTAGACAGCAAACAAACTGATTCTTTTACCATCTGGTTTAAGTTATTCCTTTAAACTACAGGCGAACTGATTCTTTTAGCACTTAGGTGAACTTATTCTTTTAGATTGCGGAGGAACTAATTCTTTTAGCATCCGGTTAAACATATTCTTTTTGACTGCGGGCGAACTTATTATTTTAGATCGAGAGATGGACTTAATCTGTTAGTTTTCGGGTGAATTTATTCTTTTAGGTTTATACCGAGTATTGCAAAAGCCCTGTTATACTCGTTACGATGCTCTCAACAAATGCCACAATGATAGTTTTGATGCAGTACTTTACTATACTGACCCACAAGCGGTTGACGAACGACTTCAGCTCGTCAAAGTTGCTATGACTAACCTTGCAGGCCTTGCCCTCGACATGCGCCGGCACGCTGTAGTCGAAAGGATTGATGTTGAGCGACTGCGACGGCCAAAAGTCCCTTGACCAGAAGTTCATGTTCGACCCCAACCACTCTTGTACGGTCTTGGCCCTGTTGGCTGGGGCACTGCCCTGCTAAAAGATATAGTTTACCTTCTTCGTGGACTTGCTCACCTAGGTCAGGACTTTCGTCGCAAAGATGTCACTGTAATCGGACACGGTGAGCCTCTAACCAATCTAGAACCTCACCGGCAGCACCTTATTGCCATTGTAAACCCCAACGCCGAGCATCAACCGGGAGGCCGTTTACTTAGTCGTGGGTACGTAGTGGACCCTGGAGACCTCCTGACCGAAGATTACCAGGTGGTCGTTCTATTCTTGATAACCGGATCGCCTTCAAATCTTTTTTCATCAAATAAAATGAGAATTCGATGGTCATGACAGTTCAAACTGTTGAGAAGGTGACGAAAGTGCGCCTAAAATTGTTCTCGCATACGGTCGGTGAGTAGAGGCCTTTTTACGCACCTAAAGGTCTTGCCACCAGCCTTAGGGTGGAGCGAAAATGAGGTGTTTTTCTAAATCAATAACGTAATAGAGAAATTATGGTACTCTCTGCCTAGAAAATGCATCTCCATAAATCTTAGCTCATATAAATAATATCTTCAGGTGCCGCCGTGAGCTTTAATATATATAAAAATGTGAGATTTTAGCCGATTTTGCTAAATAGGTCGTGAGCTTGTTGAATCAATATTTCCTTATGTAATAGAAATATTTAAGGTTAAAAGCTTTCTAAGAATAACATTTTAAAGTTATATCTCTATAGACAGACATTTTGATGTGCCGCAATGCTATTAAACTTATGTTAAATATGCGGAAATTACCTGTGTTTTCGGTCGCTACAAAGGTCACCAATTTCATTGTTGCCAAAATTATTGCATTGATAAACTTGTTATATTAATACCTTTATTTAAAAAAAAAGAAGATAAACTTCAGGTCTGTACACCTCCCAGTTCAACTCCAAAATAAATTATTTTGGAATCTATCTAGGACTCACCACGAGGAGGTAGCTGTACTTCGGGACCCGCCCTAGCCCAACCCATCCTCCCTTCCATTTGAGCTAGTCAAAATTGTTTTCACCCTGCAAAGTGTCGTTTGGTTTCAAACTTAGGCATTTTCTGACGGGATTCTATTCTTGAGCGAATAAATCCATCTCTTGATTTCTGGCCACACACTGAAGCAGAAGCTTCAGTGACTAATTTTACGCATCGTTCGACAGCCTGTGTGTGACACGGCAAGTTCGGAAAATTGTTCTTCTCGTTCGATTCAATTAGATGATTAATTTATTCAGAAGTAATGCTTCGAGTTAATGAAGGTTCAGTAATATTTTCAAGTTGCCAACAGATTATATCTGTGTAATTCATGGCATTGAAGTTTAGATCAGGAATCCTTAATATTCTATTCTTTCCTTTATCTTGCCCTCTAGCCTTTTTGATTCTTCTCCAGGCAAGTTGTCGAACAACACGTTGAATGACGGGACGCACGATATCTCTCACTTCTGGACTTAGGGTGCGTTTTAGCTCAATAGTCTTAAATAGATGATGAGGTCCATTTTGAGAAGAAGCAACTTTAGTTTCAAACCAAATTGGAACGTATATTTTCATTACATACTCCGCGATTGTTTTGAGAGTGGCAGATGGTTCATTGGTCGCGACATATAATCGTAAGATACGGTTCGCAGTTGTTAACCACCGGAAGAGTGCCAACTTTCCTGGGTTCTTTAGCTGTAGTTCTTAAATTAAACTTCCATTTGAAATTGATCTGACAATATCGTGTAGATATTTTTACCTATATTACCAGTATAACCTTTTGGATCTACAGTTTTACCATTCAGGGTTTGAAGCAGATGGCGAAGAGGTAATTCATTTGCGTGCAGTTGGCATATGAACCAGTGAACCAGTTTATTTAATTTTAGTTCCATTAATCTCACGACACCACCTTTTGTTCCAGTATTGACTGCAGTACCGTCGCATCCAAGTGCTTCAATATCGTCTGTATTGACGCCTTTTCGGTCATAAAGTCATACGAGCCATTAAATATTGCTTAAACAGTACCTCCTTGTACTGATATATGACCAAGGTATTTGGATCCAGGTTCTACAACAATTGATATATGTGCATCTTGTACTGTTTGCTTTGAGCATTTCCCCCTAACCTCGATTTGTTTCAGAGTCTCATTTTTTCTTCCATCAAAATAGAGTCCATCAATTGTGGCTTGCGTTTCTTGGATCAAATCTCTGTGTTTTTTACGACTTCTTCTTATTTGGGATCGATCAACCACAAATGCTGGATTTGTTTCAGAGCATCCATCATTGTCGTACAATATGAAACTTGCAATAATAGCTGCAGCTTTGTCTGAAAATCCAGTTTTGTCATAAGCCTTAGCTAATCTGGAAAATCTCGTCTTTTTTGCTGACGTTGGTTTGTCTTGTCACGCTTTTCTTTTTTTCCCTTGATGATGGTTCTTCAAAATTTGGGTCTTCTGTGCAATCGCTTTCGAGTTCAGAAGAGGGCTCTGCGACATACATTTACTTGCAAATCCTCAAGAAGTTCATGCGCATGGGAAATTTGTTTTTCCTTGTAACTTTGAAATTTTATTTTCCTTTCACTCAATCCTGCTTTTTTCTTTGAAAATCTTAAGTCTATTCTGCCAATAGCCATCTTCCTTTCTGTTCTTTGGTCTGTTAAGAATATCCTCTCTTGTTCTGGTACTTTTCTTCGTCGTTCACAAGTGCAATCTGAAAACGATTTGCACTTACATGTTGAAACATCAAAAAATGTTGTGGCTGCTTTGCTTCTGAAATCATCAATTTTTTTCTTAAAATTAGCATTATCTTTCTTCCCTTTCATCGATTTCAACAGTACTCTGTATTTCTGGTGGTAATCAACAATCATTTACTTATTCATTTTCTGACACACAGGAAATGGAAGCTTTTATCCACAACCTTTTTATTTTATTTACAATTAACTTTGAGATATCACTCACTGGTGGATCTTTGTTTGTGCTTGTTTTAAGAATCTGTCTCTCGAACAAATAACATTTTATCACGCCCGCATAAATTTGTAACACCCTCTCACTCAAGTCACAAGCATTACCAAAAACTAAGCAATCAGGTTAATTTCTTTTCGAGGTCATTTTTATTTAGCTATTATATTCTGTGTTTAACAATAATAATCATGGGTTATAAGGTAAATGGTATGAAGGTAAAGTATTAAATAATATCATATAATGCAACAGAAATTAACTAAGCATAAAAACAACCATGATATAACTAGCAGTCACTGTAACACATCCTCCCCTCACCGCAGCTAAGCTATTACTTCCGTCTGAGGGACCGCGTGCCAAGTGTGTTGACAATTTGCCAGTGGCGGCACCTGAAGGCGTGATCCTAAGATTTTGAGTTTTTGCACACGTAATTTCAATGGTTTGCACTAATTTATAATCGCTATTACTATTTTTTATTTGAGGATATGAAGAAAATATGGCCACTAAAAGTGAATAATGGTGAAATATTGAGTTTTTTCAACTTCAATGGCTCGGCGGCACCTGGAAAAAATGATTTCCGTAAAAAGCTTCTAGCTCGCTTAATATTTACCAACAGAACACCAAAATATCACTATTATATTTCATTTTTCGGAAAAATCTTTTTCACTCCACCCTAACCCGCCTCCTTGATGGCCCTCAACACCGTGACCACCGAGATTTTCTTCTTCTTCGCGAGCGCATTCATTTTGACTCTCAGAACACTTTTAAAATCCTTCTTCACAGCCAAATGGCTAACAACTTGAGTTTTTCCTTAACGAGGTCTTCCTTGTTCTTAAGCTTCTCCGCGACTCTGCAGACGGTCAACTGGATGAAGTTGAGCGATATCGGACTTATTGTGGCGCGCGCGCAAGAGAGAACAGAGATGCTGATTCTTTTTACTCCCATCTCTACATACCAGCACACAATGATAAAATGTTTTAATGACACATAATGGAAAAACAAAACTTTAGGGTGTTTGACGCAACTTTTTCTATCACACACGTAAACCTCTCAAAAGTTTAAAACCGAGTGTAATAGAACCTTTGCAAAAACTGGTAAATAGACCAATGGATTCGGCTTCCTATCAAATCTCTATTGAAGAAAGGGGCATTTTTTCTATGTTTAATGGAGCAGTTTCTATAGTTTCCTATACGGAAAAGACTGCGATTTGGGAAGAGGCCAATTTTTTGATACCCTACGGCTCCCTACGGTCCCCTAAGCGTATGCCAGGCTTCCCAGTTGGAATCTGATGGGTGTATTTAATCGTACTTTATATTAATTATTTGTTACCCCCTTAGCTCTAAGAGATAAAACTAACAAGGTCATCTCTTTCAGGAAGTTGTAAATAGAAAATGTAGAGAAAGTGGCGAAGAGATGAAGTTAGACAGAGATATGAAGCCACAGATCCACCTACGCCGGTGAGAACGTCAAATCATGATAATCTTCAGAGAATAGGTACAGCAAGGTCGCGTAAGCCATAATGATACCCCCTTAGGAGGCTCGGAGTTAGAAATCCAATGGTAAATGGCGATAGTGGAATATATTTACCATAAAACGAGCCCTGTATTGGATAATAAATGGTAATTTACACCATCAATTCGCGATGTTTCGATCAACATGAAGTGGTGTATTCATTGATAGTATTATATTTAAAAAAATAATTGAAGGAACAAACAGGTAGATAAAGTACACACAGGATGATTCATGTATTTGAAAACACAACTTTAGCAAGTCATAAACGCCTTAGGATTTATCATCTGTCTATTTGAGCCAAAACTTAGAAGCTTCTAATCTGAGACAAACAAGGAACGACGTGCCGTCCTCCTTGCCCTGGTAACAGCCTAGGAATACTTGCAGATTTCCACTTTCTTGAACGTAGCCTGGTTTTCGTGATTTGAAAATTGACACCTTCTTCAATGTGGCCAGGTCTTTCGTGATTCGGAGATTGCCACCATATTGAACGAGGTCAGGTGCTTCGTGACTCAGAGATTGTTACCTTCTTGAACGTGGCCTAATCCATCTGAATTAGCAGATTTACACCCTCTTTATGAATCAGGTTCTTTGTGAATTGAAGATAGCGGCCTTTTTGAACGTTGACAAGTTCTTTGTGACTCAGGGATTCTCACTTTCTTGAAAGTGGCAAGGTAATTCTTGATTCAAGATTGCCACCTTCTAGAAAATCGCAAGGTTCTCCGTGACTCAAAGACTGCCAACTTCTTGAATGTGGCCAGGCTCTAGCGTCTTCGTGAGTCGGAGATTGCCACCTTGTTGAAGGTGGAAAGGTCCTTCGTAACTCGGAGATTATCAGCTTCTCGAATGTGGCCAGGTTCTACGTGATTCGGAAATTTTCAACTTCTCAAACGTGGCAAGGCTCTATTAGATTCAAATTGCCACCTTCTTGAACATGGCCATGTTCTTTCTGATGGAGATTGTAAGATTAATGAACGTAGCCAAGATCCTCATGACTCTGAGATTTCCTCCTTCTTAAAGGTGGCCAGGTTCTTTGTGACTCGGTGATTGCAACATTGTTTAACGTAGCTAAGTTTTCTGTGGCTCGCAGATTGAAAACTTGTTGAACGTGGCCAGGTCATTCGTAACTCGGAAACTGCTACCTTCTCGAACGTGGTTAAGCCCTTCTCGATTCGAGATTGTCACCTTCTTGCTACTTAACGTGAGAAAAATAGCAGCTAAAGAAAGAAGGAATCTTAGTGGTCAGACCTCGTCAGGAAGGCAAGTTTGTCATGCAGGTCTAGGGCATATTTCATGACACTTCCTAAAATTATATCTTATGGAAGAATTTGTCACATTCCTAATAAGGATTCTGCAGCCTTTATGTACCTTCAAGACTTCTTCCTTAATTTGGCTGAGCCAAATGAAGGCCAAAGCCGTTATCTTCATCGGCCTACAGATAAGTAAGATTCTGTAGTGTGCATAATTCCCCAGGAAGTTGAGTTGTAAAGAGAAAGCTGCTTCAGGCATCTTTGTTGTATTCGTCGGACCAGGGATAAGTAAGATTCTGAAGTGTGCATAATTCCCCAGGAAGTTGAGAAAAAAGAGAAAGCTGCTTCAGACAGCTTTGTTGTCTTCGTCGAAACACAGATAAGTAAGATACTTAAGTGTGCAGAATTCCTCAGGAAGTTGAGTTGGAAGAGAAAGCTGCTTCAGACAGCTTTGTTGCAGTGGTTTTGGGAATTATTAAACAATCACAAGGAACAAAAATAATGGATCTGGTTAAGACTTTGCTATGGAACTATGGCAAAATCAGCGGCAGGATGTCCCAAATGTCCATATCCATGACGGTCATTTGGATAAAGTTAGAGAACTTGGGAACATACTGAGAGAAGAAATAAAACCGCTTTCACAAGGATCTACTCTACTTTGAGCCCTGCTATCAATAACCAGATAACATAAATATAATGCGAGATTAAATTCTGGTTCTGATACGTCTAAGTGAATGTTGAGGTATGGAGTGTGTGTATGTATTTTTATGTTGTGCATATAATGATCACATGCGTTGTAGAGTGTCATCTGTGTCTTCTGAGAATCCGTATCTATGTGCGTGGCGTGCGATTCTATTTGGTCCCTGGACGCAGATGAAAATGGTCTCTTTGCTGTCCTAATTCAGTGTGTATGTGCGTCTGTAGTTTTCAGGTGGGCATGGGGTGTCATATGTGTACATTATATGGAGTATAGGGAATAATACGGCTAGCTGGGATATACTTACGCATAGAGTAAATGGGTAGATGTTGTTTTGTTTTATTTTATGTGTCACCCCCGGTCTGTAAGTTAGTGGGAAAGAAGTAGTCTGGAATAGAGATTGAACTCCATGCTGTTAGCCAGTTTCTAACGGAGTCCTTCGTGCCACACCTTGTCGAAGGCTTTCTCTACGTCCTTACTGACGGAAGGTATTTTCTGTCTTTCTTGGCGTGCTTTGTGTATTATGTCATGAACGAGGGTAACAACCGCTTGTGTGGACTGACCACTCCTGAAGCCATATTGGCAAAGGGAGAACCAGTCCCTCTCCTCCAGAAAAATTCGGAGAGTGATGTTGACCATACGTTCTAGTATTTTGTCTAGCTGCTCTAACAGAGCAATAGGACTTAAGTTGTTGTAGCGTTTGTGGCTTTTGTTATTATTGTGTAGAAAAATGGTTTGTGATATTTTCAATGGTTGTATGAAGTGGACAGATGAGAGTGAAGCGTTGAATAGATGTGTTAATGTAGCGAATATGGTTTCTGGGAGGTGGTGAATTATAGTGGCTGGAAGGGCGGATGGGCAGAGGGTGCGTATTGATGCTGATTTAATAGTGTTTGGTTTTCTCGGTAGTGATAGGAGTGGATAATGTTTTAGTGTTATAGAGCATCTCCATTTGTATTAGGGAGGCGGGCCCAAGTTCTTCGGCGTGGAGCCGGCTACATTTATGGAATTCCTGAAAGAGCTCTTGTGCGTGTGATTTGGGTAGGGTGTGCGTAGGCACTGTGTTCCAGTGAGATCTAAATGCGTCGAGGATGTCATTAGTGTCAGTGAGTGTATGACTGTTTAGTTGGAGGGTGATTGGTTTTGGTGGGTCCGTGCCCAACATCCTCTTTAACCGCCGCCAGAAGAAGGAATGGTCAGTGCTCGACCACCACGCGCCACTGGAGGTTTCGTTATCGCTGTACGCATTGTAGGATGCTGGCACGTAGGAATGTGATGTTATGTTGTCTTGGGCCTCTGTTGTAGTGGTTATTGTATTGTATAATAAGTTTTAGTTTTTGTCTGTGTACGGAGAACATAAATTATTTTTTGTGCGTAGGTTTTATGCGGTGTTTATGCTGTCCATGAGTATACATCACAGGTCGTCTATGTGACTAAGGTTGGTATTCTGTGAGCTGAGATTGTGTGGTGTGTTCTCAGTCATGTCTTTTGAACTCATCCCACTTCGTGTTGTTTAAGTCGAAGAAGGGACGGGGGGAAAAATATTGGTAATTATGAGATTATCATGAAATATGGATGAGGTCAGATACTACGTGGGGACATGGGGCAATGTGTGTGTGAAAGTGTGTAGCATGGCCATTGCGTAAGACCACGTCCTGGGACGTGGTCCCTCGCCATACCCATATAATGTGTCAAGGGCCGGGCTGATATCCTTGCGGCGATATCGGTGTAAAGCAGTGTTCAGATACCTTTCGCATCATTAGTGGTGTTCGAAAGTAGTGTAGGGTTGGAAGCGTTAACGTTCCCCACAAACAAGAAAGGGAGCTGCTGTCATGGTGGTATGTAGTGAGTGGTCACTAAGATAAGGCCAGTGCTCGTATATATTTTGCAAGCTAGAAAGGATTCATCTTGTGTGTTTCTGAGAGAGTGGTGTATAGACTGCTTAACTAGGATCGCTGATCCCAGGTGCGGCGCTTTTGAGTACAGGTATGATTAAGGCAAAGATAGGTAGTCTTAACATAATATTTTGACTATAGAAATGATTATTGAAGTGACAAATGTAACAGCGGTTATTACTGCCCAAATGATAATAATAATAAGATAAGATAAAAATTAATTTTTGTACGAGAAAAATAGGTCAAAGAAAAAGAGCCAGGTAATTTTGTTATAAAAGTAGCATTTTATTGATTTTGATTATGTAAAAGATATTGCTTTAAATAAAGTAAATGAATCAAAAGGGTTAAGAGATAATGGCAGACCATTCCAAGTACGAACAGATTGATATACAAAAGAAACTTGAGAGAAAGATTTTAAAAAATTTAGAAGGTTGAAATTTCGAAGACAAGAGAATCAGGTTGCATAATTATTTGTGGGAAGGAGGGGAATGAAATCGTGTTTGAAAAATGGGTAATTATTATCGGAGTTAAAAATTTGAAAGAATTTAATTACGATGTAAAAAATTAAAGGTGATTTAAAGAAGTATTTGATTGAAATTTTGTTGCTGAGTAGAAAACCGAAGAAAATTCTTTGTTCTTCAAAGAATTGCGATCTCCGGCTACTGATTGCTAACTATTTATCAGGTAGGATGTGAACCAGAGGTTAAGTGATATCATAGGCTTCGATTCGATCTAACTTATTCACAACAATTTCATAATTTACTGTATTAAAATCTTTATCAAATACTTACATAAGTGAGTGTGAGCAATAGAATATAATGTCTTCTAAGAAATTCATGAATTGCTTCAGACGTGGCATCATTTGGACAAAATCCACATTGACGAAGAAACAAGATTTTATTATCGTCCTCAACAAAGACTGAAGTTACTTGTGCAGTAGTTTTTCAAATATCCTAAATAAAGTTATTTATTAGGAAATAGGCCTGTAGTTTGATGGAATTTCACACTAACTGATATAAAAATTGGGGTATCATGATTAAATTTCGGGCACCTAGGTAAAACACCACGTAATAAGAATGAATTAAATATAATATATATTATTGGACTAGTGAAATCAGCAGTAATTTTGTTATGACGATGGGAACAATATTATGACAAGATGTGTTATTTTGTTTTACAAAAGTTGACAATATTTCAATATCAGTAAAAGGTAAGGCGAAGGAATTAGTAATTCGGTCAGATACATATCTCATCGGGGAGATCAAGTTTGGCAAGATGCTGTTATCAAATTCACTGGTGATGTAACTAAGGTAACATTCGAAAGCCTGGCCAATGTACGAGGATTTTCAAAAGATTTATCAGTATAAATAAGCCGAGAAACTTAGCGTTTGGAGGAAGCGTTTGTTAATGGTTTATTTAACATTTTTCAGGAATCAAGGTTATCAAAGAAGCTGTACATCAATTTGTTTTAGAAATATTTGATTTTAGCCTGTCTTAAAATGGAAGTTAATAATGTTTTGAAAAATGGTATAAAGTGTAAAGGGCATATAGCCCGTTTATACGATTTGAAAGGAATAAGTTTATTATTACGGCATTTAAGTATATTTTTCGTAATCCAAAGACATGAGGTTTTATGGAGTAGAGGAAAACTTGTAGCGTACATGGCAGTGATGAAGGATTCATTTGATGAGTGTTAAGGTTATTTTATTGAACTGGGGAGTAAGAACTACAGTAAGTAGTGGGAGCTTCCGGTAGTTTATAGGAGTTTATTTGACTCTAGCTACTAAGTAATTTATAGGCAAAGAGCTTTGATTTAGTTTATAGAAGGAATATGTCGAAATAAGCATGTGGAAAGTTAGGTTAGAAACGTCTCATTTAACGAATAGCGTTAAATCAACCACATTTTCGTAGCCATAGAAACCTCGTACCCTACAAAAGACGTAAAATCAAGCAAATTTTCGTAGCCATAGAAACTTAATATCCTACGAATAGCATCAAAATTTTCTCGTTATTTTGTAACCCCATTGAGATAGATGCAGCATTTATAACTAAATATTATGTCACTTAAAAACAGATTGGTAATTTAATAATGATATAATTGAATTCAGTATTGTTAGAATATTTGTTAACTAATTAAAATTGCGCTTAAGAAACTTCCTCAATGATACGCAGTTGAAGTCTAGTGTAGCGTCATTTTGCCTTTTTGGGGAAACGAAATTTTTCATAGTTGATTCAGTACAAACATAATCCTTTAAACTTTTTAGAATCCATGAGATGTCAAGGACAAGACATTTATCTATGGAATTGCGGATTACTCATTATATACTCTATATTAGTCAATTAACAATAAGATTAATGTTATTAATATTCTACTAATACATGACCCTGCACTGTTTTGTCCAGTAAATAACGTTGAAAAAACCAAAGCAATCGATCTCGTCATTAAGGCGACGGATGTCATCCAAGAGCTAAAGACGTAGATCGTAAACTAGTAGTGGTGGTCCATCTTCAGCGGTAGCGAGATGCTAAAAGGAATCTTGCCTTTATTTGTAGCAACTATTTCCTATTTTCCTTGTGATTTCTAGATGCGATCTCCTAAGAATGTCGGTGGCTTAGCGATAATTCAGGCTTCGAGAACAGCCTGAATATCTTCCACTTAACCTTTATAGAATCATGTAATTATATACTAGATGCATTTCAATATATGACTATGATTGTATCCCCGCTATATGATGCAGATCTGATTTCAACTGCCTCTTTTCCTTTTTCATCGGGGTAGTGAATGTACTCTCAAGATCACAAGTCTCATATTTCATGTTCATTTCCTCCATGGCATTTTCCAAATTTTCTTTTTTTGGGGGGGTTGTTCTCATTTTCGCATTATTCCAAACTTGGGATTAGTTCTGAAGACGGGAGTTAGAGTTTGTTAAATGCCATTCCTCCAAAATTAGAGTGAAGGTTGGTGTCAGTCATCTTCATTAGGTTGACATTTCTTCTTTCCTTCAGCACGACGGGATCGCAGTTACACCCTAACCATTATAGCCATGATTTGTTTCTCACTGTCGAGAAAAAATCCCTGAGCTTTTCTGAATTGTTTTCGTTCTCTTGCAATTTTAATACAATTTTATATTTTCAAAGTTGTCAGGGGAGATTGAACGAGGGATCATTATTACATTTAGTCATAACCTTCGTGGTCATGGATTGGGTGCAGTTGTGAGAGAGTTTAGTTGAAGTCAATCTGAATGGTCCAGTTAACAAGTCTCCCATTTTAGGGTGAGGAAAATATTTTGCCGAAGCTTTAGAAAAGAACGGTAGGCAATAAAGATTGGAGATGCTGGGATAAAAATGGCATTATTTCACTATAGCAGATATGATTCTTTTTATGATTAGGGGGGAAACCAGGAATTACCCAGATCAAAGCTACGTGAGATAAGTCAATGCAAATTTAGAGAAGGGGGAGGGCAGTTCATATGCAGTTACTGGAGGGTAGGAGAAACCTATGGGGGCTCGAGGTTTCTTCACAGGAAACTTTTGACAAGAAGACACCTTAAGTTTTACCCTCACTTAGGAGCGACCAGTTTTCTTTGTCCAAGTCGTTCTCTTTAGGTTACCCAAGTTGTTTTAGAGATGAATATTTAAGCCCTGAGGCTCTGGTATGTAAACCCCTGTTATATTTTGGAACCGAAATCCAGTTTGGAATATTAATGTGTACATTTGCCTCCTTTTAAAGAACTATTTAAACGATTCTAACCATAAAATTTAGTATTTAATTTTGTGTCCTATGAATTATTATCATCTGTAAATTCCGTGTTATGTAGTTTAATCACAGTAATGAATAATTGTTTAGTGTTATTCTTTGCTGAAATGCACCAGCTAATATAATACCCAATTAGTTTTGTAGTATCATCGAGACGTACATGATTTGCTAATTAGCTGAACACAAGACTCAGCAGCTACAAATAGTTTTTTCTAAGCTTGTCTTTTATCTTGCCACATGACCAGCACAGCTTAACTACAGCTTCTTGATTGCTTCTGCTATACTTTTACATGCAACCAGATAGTTGTTTTGTTGCCGCGCCAAGTTATTCGAATCATAATTTAGTCATGGGTACTCTGAACTCTCTTTAGCTTTATTGTAAGTTTTTAGAGAGGTTCAAAGTTTTAGGTAAAGTCTTTTCTCTCTTAATGACCAAACTCCCTAATCCCTAGTTAGACTTCAGTTTCATGTCAATCATTCGTCTCTTTCATGCTAGAAAGTATTATATTTCAACTTAGACTCGTTTACTAGCGTTAATAACCCTTTCCTATTTAAAATATTTATGACTTGCAAGTGTTTCATAAAAAATTCTTAGCATTATATTTTTCAGACATGAAATTATGGTACAAGAAAGTATTTCACGCCCCACTCTTCATTAAATACTTTTACTTCTTTGCTTAATTTTCATTTTGGTTTTTGGAACCATTGTTGGTATAATGCCATTACAAATAATAATCCAACTAATTTTTAATTAAAGAAAGGAGCTTAAAATACTGATTCAAAGTTCCAAACGATTTTAAGCACTTTTTTAGAATGTTAAAATGAGATCTCTCTTTATAAAATGAATTTAACAAAACTCACAGAAATCAGAAATATCTAAAAGGACAAATCACTAGGCACCTACACAGCATTATAGATCTTAAAACATAATCACAATTAGGCCTACGGAGAGCACGGGAAAATTGTAATCAAATTGTAATTATTTTTCAAAACAAATACCTATTAATATAAAACTAAAGAATATTTAAATGTGTAACAAAAAATACAACTAATGGTGTTTGCTCTTCGCTCCTTGCTGCTAATATATTCAGCAGTATATTCAGGAGCCAAGCTGCAGGCTACCCAGCGCGTCTACGGATGGCGGATTGTGGAACGTCCATCAGATATGATGGGTAGCTGTGAAATAAGCAAGCTTCAACTTGACGAATAAACAGTGGCGAAGCCGCTACTCTTGTGTAGTCAAGAAAAAACTAATTGAAGTAAGTGCAAAAGGTCGTTATAAGAAGAAATAAAAGCATATGAGTAACTGAAATCTCTACTGACATTGATTTATTGTTGGCTAAATATTCGCAAGAACATATTTTGCAAGATTCTCTCTTTGCTCCACATATTCTTTTTCAAAACAAATAGTAAACAGAGTCATGGAAAAATTGCTTATTAATGTATTTGAGCACTAGGAACATCTAATCAAAAACCAACGTGTGGACGCACCCTGTTCCCTCGCCAACTCCTGACCCACTGTCTTGAGGATGTCTTTGACTGGACAAAGACTACGGGATTCAATCCCTAATGCGAAATCTGCTCTGGCGAGCCGCACTAGGCGAGCGTTATTAGACCGATGCCTCGGCAGTCTCCTGCAACACCCCACAATGGCTGGTCGTCTTGGACCACCTTGCCACCAGCCCAACTCTAGAGTGCCAAGATAGTGGGCTGAAGAGTTCACTCCCCCCACCCCTATTCTCACTCTAAGGATCTTTTGTGTAAGCTTCTCTCTTTGCTCGACATATTCTTTTTAAGGGCATAGAGTGACGTCATCTCTGAAATTGACGGACAACTAACTACTACTACTTTACGGCTCTGTACCAGGCAAATGAGAGGCGGGACAAAGCGTACGAGAAATGCTTTGATAAAGCTATAATTTCTCGTTATTTCTTAAAAGTTTCTGAAAGATTTGTCAAAAACAAAGGAGGAGATAAAATTTTACTACAATTACCTTCGTTCAGAGAAACGAATCGACAATTGTGCGAAAATATGAAAATAGTTTTCGTAGCGAGGTACGATAAGAACTTTAATTTAATTTATTTTTTTAGCAAGTACAGATGTATTAAATACTTATAGATTAGTTATTTTTGTTTGACGATTGAAATGTTATCTTCCTAAAATAGAAAAAGAAAACAAAATCTATAAAAATGTATTTATTATTAAAGAGCTTCAAATGGCGAAATTCGTAACTTGTAATGGCGGCAGGTTGCCCATCTATGTCACCTGCACAGACGAAAAACAAGTCTCCAAACTGATTCTTTAACCCTGGAAAATACTTCTGGATTATTCCTCACCATACCACACACCCCTTTAAGAATTCATTTGTCTAATCTTTACAATCAAATAAATCATATTTTCTTGAGGTGAACAAATAGTATTTTAGCGCTAATTGATCGTTTATTCGAAACTGACCCAATATACGAGAGTAGTTCCTTCTCAGTTCAACTATTACACCAGAGATTTAGAAATATAAGCTCTGGTCTAAAAAATTGGACCCTCTTTTTTTACTTTTTAAGCCCATTCCTTGAATGGAATAAATGCAGACAAAAGCGCATAAAATCATATTTTTCATCTGGTAAAAATCATTATTTTATTCAATTTCGAGATCCGAATATATGTAAAATATTTTCTGAGTTTATGAGAGAAATTCGCAATTTTATGGCCACAAAATAATACAACTCCGCAATAATATTAAAATTCTCATCATTCCGAGTTCCAACTCGTCTAGACAGAAATTATTAAGAATTTTTTGCTCTAAATGCTTTAATTCACATTTTTATCATCTGGAAAATAGTCTAAAATTAATATTCTTTTGAAGAATACTGAAAATAGATCACTAATTTAATTACCTCCCCCCCCCAAAAAAAAATCAGACCTGTATGAATGCTGATTACCCAATTCTTACATCCCCCCAAAAATGCTCAGCATTTTTGCATGAAAAGATAAGCGCTGAAAGGAGATGAACGCCAAGAACGTTCAACTACTGACATTATTATAAAATCTTCCTTTTTGAAAAAATAATTGAATGGTAAGCTTCGTCTTAAAGCAAAAAACAGTTGCTTTTTTTGCTTGAAAACCTTCAGAAGATGGGAGGGGGGCGGGTAATTTTTCGTCTAACTTCAATATATTTTAATCAAAATTATATTTTAAAGACTTAAGGAATTCTACTATTTGTTTTTATTCAATGAAATGGCAGTCGGTCCCAACCAAGGCCTCCAGGCGGATGCGAAATCTGCTATATGCCTTCTCAACAGTTCCCTTGTTTATATGAGTGAAAACTGGGGTGGTTCTGGACCTAATCTCCACCTTGGTAGTGCACGGGGACTTGTTGGTCTGTCTCTCAACCACGCCCCACACATAATAGCCTAGTGATTTGGAGTCTGTAGAGTTGGCTCAGAGTGACAGCCAAGTCTGTATACTCCTGCTTGTATGGCAGAGTTGAGTCTCACTGCCACATGTACGGCCCTTCGCTACAAGTTAAAAGAAAACACGGATTCTACTAAGATAAGTGCATGAATAAAACTAAAACACACAGATGCTGCAAACATCAGTGCCTGAGCAAAAAGAAAACATAAATGCTACTAAGATCCGTCCCTGAGTAAAAGGAAAATACATGGATGCTGCTAAGATCAGTGCTTGAGTAAAATGAAACATGAATCTTACAAAGTTCAGTGCCAGTGTAAAAACAAAACACATGGATGCTACTAACTTCAGTGTCTAAGTAAAAAGAAAATACATGGTTGCTACCAAGATTAATGTCTGAGTAAAAGAAAACCACACAGAAATCCGTATAATGTCCCCGATGACCAGTCGTTATCCGCAGTTCAACGGGAAATCCAAACCTCGCGTACTACACATTAGCCACCGCAAAGTAAAACCGAATTGGAATTTCATTTGCCAACGAGACATCCATTAATGTTTGGCTAATACATTACCGCCATGTCCATAGGTGTTAGAAAGGCAAATTCGAAGAGATCAAAGGCAATTGTATCGCATAATAGGATTGTATACAAAGATTTATCAGGGAAATAAGCGGATATATTCTTGTAATTATAATGTATCCATCGCAACGAAGATTATGTTGATGCCATGCATACATAACCTAGGTACTACATATGTGGACTTTCTATAAGTTTATGGTTTCCATGGCTACGGAAGTTCGTTACAGCTTGACTAGTCTTAGCCATTTTTCCAACTGAATATTAATTGTTTTGTTTTTTGAATAAATGTTTTTTTTATCGGACAAAACGTTATGGGTGTTAAGTGTGGGAGGTTGTATTATTATTAGGTAGGTGAGGTTGGCAGCGTTAGGTTGTGGTGGCTTGAATATGGTACATCACCAGTTATCAGGGCTGCTCTCTGAGGAGAATGCAGTTGCGATGTTCTCCACGGCCTCGGCGGTGAACCATCCAAGTACTAATCCGATCCGATGTTGCTTAACAGTGACAATCTCCTTATAGGGCCACCCGGCAACCTGGCGCTGACCTGAAGCTGACTTCAATTGTTCGAGGGAAGAAAATACTCTCCCTCGGCTTGAGGTTTGTTAGGCTAGTTAAGAGGATCGATATTGATTACCAGTATGAAACGAAATCCCAAAAGACGGAATTTCGGACTCCTTATTTAAGGCGTAGGACTCGGTTTGCTTTGGCATAAGATGAATTCGAAATAGGCATCTCGTGTGCTCGGGCGAGCCTATTCCTTGCTTTGGGTTGGTATCTTAATTGATTGCAATTCCGACTGCGACTGACTGTGGCTGTTCTTGTGAAAATGCCCGTGACTCTAATTGACTGAATTACTGCAAGACTGTGTTCCCTTGGTCTACCCATAATGTATATATACTGTGACGCACGACATGGGCGTGGCTTATTATTAGCCAATAATTTTGTTAAGGTGGAGCCTCCTCGACTCCGTGTTTATTTATGTGTCCATGGAGATAGAGATTTATTTTATCGAATTCCAAAAGATGCGACTTTGCGTTTTGCGGCTTTCCGCTAGCAAATAATAGTGGCTACTATCTTGTTTTCTGCTCTGCACCTGCTCCTAATCTTGTTTGAACAGCTGACCTTTTAGCATGACTGTGAAAATCGCTTTACTTTGTTTTACTGTGTATGTGTGTGTACATGTGCTCAGGTTTCTAACGTGTAAACGTCTCGACTTCATTCATCTCGCCGTGGCCTTTGCAAGCAACATATATATATATATATATATATATATTATTTACATGGACTATTGTTATAGGTTCTTTGCTACAAAAGCTAAACATTATTATTTTACAGAGATGTTACATATTATTTACACAAAGAGCTTTTATTATTTTTGAAGTCTGCTATACATATTTTAGATTATTTGCATGTGCATAGTTGTGAACGTGCCTGTTACAAACCTTCATGTGATTAACAGGATGCTCATGTTACATATTATTTACACAAAGAGCTATTCTTATTTTTGAAGTCTGTTTTACATATTTTAGATTATTTGCATGTGCATAGTTGTGAACGTGCCTGTTACAAACCTTCATGTGATTAACAGGATGCTCATGTGTGAAGCCTCATCTTAAAACCTATTCCACTTTGCACAGTTGCAATATAACGTCGTCTACAATAGCGTATATTATTATTAAAGAAATTTCTTATTTAATCTACTTGTCTCGTTTAAGAATTCTGAGTGGACTAAATCATTATAATGGAGAAATGTAGCGAGTAGAACTACAAAGAGCAAAGTCCTCAATGGAGGCAAAATGACTGTATGGCAAAGCGGTGAGATGGATGAAAGTTAGAAAAATGGCTCAATGAATTTATAGCGATGTATTTTAATTTCCATGGCTAAGTTCGCATTAGGAGCACAGAACTCGACAGTATGAACTTGCAAGTTATTGCTAATGCTACTTAATTACATATTGCCTATTTTGGCTAATCAGAAGAATTAATATTGATAAATTAAGTAAAATTTTACCATTATATAAATAACAAAACTTATATTAATTTGATAAATTAATTTAGATTCTTCCAACAAGGAATGAAAGAAAATTCATTCATCAAATTTGGCATTAGCTTAATTGTCTCTTTGTTGCAATAGTTTTAAAAATTTTATTAATTGGTTAAACATTAATAATAATGGGCATTGTCATAAGAGCAGAATGATTTTTATATCAAATAGGGAAAGATGTTTTCCAGGATGAATAATCATTTCATCTTGTTTTATAATAATTCATTATCATCACCCTTTAATATGTACAAATATATAAAGCCAGTTGCAACACGATTTACGATTAAATCTACCAAGGCGCCATGCAATTCCATCTAGAAAAAAATAAGGAATATGTTACTGAAAATTTTATTTTGCTAATGAAAAAATAATAAATTTGTTGCTGACTAAGGAGCAAAGTTTTATTTTAGAAATGATTAAATTTTACTGAAGACGTAATGTTACAGAAGAAGTAAACAATTTGTTACTGAAGAAAGAAATTCTTCCAGAAACTATAAGATATTCGTGCCAGAAAAATGAATCAATTTGCTACTAAAAAATGAGCAATTTGTTATTAAATAAATAAAAACAATTTACGCAGGAAATATTTTTTTATTCAAGATATAAGAAATTTATTGCAGAATAGATAAACAGTTTGTTGCTGAGGAAATAGTTAGTTTGCAAATGAAAAAAAACTTGATACTGAATAAATAAGTAATTTGATACATGCAATAGTTTTAATTGTTACTATATTACATGCATTGATGTTCATCGGCAGCATATTTGCAGGCAGTGACTTTCATCGGTGCCATATTAGAAGTAATGGTTTTCTCCGGTGACATGTTCCCTACACTGGTCTTAATCGGTAGCAAATTACATGCGCAAACTTTCATCGGTGCGATATTTCATGCAATGTTTTTAATCTCTATCAGATTATATACAATGACTCATTCGGTACCATATTGCATTTAATGGTTATAATTGGTACCAGATTTCATGTAATGGCTTTCATTGATGCCATATTTGAGATCAGCAGCTGCGAGGCAGTGTGATTGCATTGTTTACAAAATAATGTAGCCTATTGTTCATTATTTTTTTTAAGTGATAACCCCCGTCTCAAACAAAATAGATGCAAATGAAGTTAGGAGAAAATGTTTGAGACACAAGAGCGTAACCATACAGAGTTTATGCTTTGTAGCTGCTTTCATTCTCAGAACCAGTATATAAATATAACCTAAAAATTGCTTAAGCTTCAGAGCATAATAATAGTTAAGCCATTGTGTCTTATACATACATTATTTTGTTTTTTCCTAGATTATGGCAACCCTGCCGGATTGACAGAATGGAAGCCGTTGACTGCAAAGCAAAGTTTGCTTCCTTTTCCCTATACAAATATATTATGTTTTACTTAATTCTAACACGACGTTGAAATATCTAGATAAAAATCATAAAATTCCAAGACTGTATATTATTGCTGAGTAAAGCAAAACATCTTTTATACTATTGATTCCAGAGCACCAAAAGGCATAACTATTATTGAAATTAAGAGAATAAAAAGAGTAGAAATCTCGACGAAATGGATGCATTTCTTCAATTGCAGTCGGGCTCATCAGTGTCTAACGCCAATTCGATTGAAAGTGAAGGGTACCGTATACACTATACAAGTATAGGCAAGCATAAATGTGGAAATAAAATTGATTCTACTGTCATTTAATTGTTGGGGTGTAATTTCGTTTTCTTTTCTTCTTTAATAGGCGAAGCATTGCTTACTTTGCTTCCATTGACTGCACACGATTGGTATGTAATGGCTTTCATAGGTGCAAAATTATTTTTCTTAATTGTAATCAGCTGCATTCGAAAAAGAAGCTAAACGGTAACTTAAATTACCATTGCACTGCCGCTTTCCGTCACGTAAGCAGTCATTCCTTCTAAAGTCAAACATCAAAGACCTTTCCCCCATCCTCCCCTCTCTCTCACTCTCTCTGCGACGCACGAAGTCGACCATTTAGCGGCCTTTGGTCTAGAGTAGAAGTGGGGAACTTTTCCAGTGTTGAAGGAAGCGAAAAATTAAATAACCTTTTAATGGCTTTGATGCGGGTAGCTTTTTTAGGAAAAATTAAATGATTTGATCTTTAAAATTTTAATTAATTCGAAAGGTCGCCTTTAATGGCCGAGAAGGCCAGATGCGGCCAAGGAACTGCCGTTCCGCACTCCTGGCTCAGAGGAATAAACGGCTTGGTCATGTCTGTCACTTGAGTATAAGCTATCCTTACCAAATATTCTTGAGGAATTAATTACTTATTAGGGCAGGGGTCCTTAAACTGGGGGCGCATTCCCCTGAGGGGCGTGAAGGGTTCTCATGGAAGGCGTGGCGTGTTCCAGTGTGACGTCTTTTTTGCTGGTAAATCTTGAAAAGTGATTGAAAGTCAGGCAACACTTCAAAGGCCAGTTTGTCAATTCATTTTTTAATTTTCCACGTGGTTCACCAATATAAAGAGAATAATAAACTCTGTAATAATTTGGTTCCTAGAGTTTTATCACGTGAAGCTGTGTATAAAAATTATTTTGTAGAAGTTTCTATGGAAAATATATGTAATTACCATAACATCAACGATATTTAATAGGCTAGATTTTAACTTCGATTGCTGAATATATAATTTGCATAAAAAAAGCCCACGACGTTCCGGAAGTATGTGAGACGTAATATTCAGACGAAGTGTTAATGGTAGCGTGCATTAACTGTGTCATCTTGAAGTACAAGGTGCAGTAAAGTGATGCTATTTAAGTGTATTATTTTGTGTGCCTCATTCATATATGTCATTTAGAAGTGCATGGTGGAGAGAGGTTACGTTGTATAATGTGTATTGCTTCTGCAATCCAATCCAAGAACCATATGATTAGGTAGTATGTTGAATGCTTTTGGCAGTTTAGAAGACAGAATACATACTATACAAATAGATGAAAACAATTAAGGGACCTAGAAAATATAATTATGATGTGTGATCTAGGTATGCTGAGTAGATCATTACACAAAATCAAATAGTGTAGGTACCTAGTAATAAGTATCTTTTTGGAGAACTTTAAATTCACATGCTGTTTGTGATTCAACAACAAATGAGAGAAGAGGGTTCATAGTGTTTGTGCACTGATGGCTACAGGAGTTTTATTATGCACCATTCCCAACAGCTAGCTAACATTACTTTTTATATTATGCATGTATGATCTCTTGTTCTGGTTGTGGTTTTGATGTGCAATATACGATCTGATTTATTTGCTGCTTTACTATACAATAATTTGTAGTTTTATCAGATATATTATAGTCAGATGCTCTTTAGCTGAAAACAAGTTTACCTAGTTGGCACAGTGGGTCAGTGAGTGCGGGTAGTCTAGTAAAAATTTAGTCCAAATATGATCAAAATTATCTGTGAATAGTGTAATTACATGTAAGGGTAATCTGAAAAGATTATATATCAATAATAATAAGCAATACATCACTATAAAATATTATTTAAGAAGAATATGTCCAACATAAAATTCATACAAGCAATAAGTGGAATATTTAGGTTACATTGAGTTCATGAATGAATTTGGATAGCAGTCTTTGATAGGATGTGCTGAATAACCCTAATATTTTTTTTAATAAACATTATTTTATCATATCATGTATTCACCACAATGCACAGACTATGCACACAAACAATGACAACATGAACCAGGAGAAGAAGCAGAATGGCTTATTAATCCCCTATACCTACTGTACTTCTTCACAACTGAGTAAATCGAATCAAATGAGTAACTAAAACTGAATAAATAAAGAATCTATATAGCGATTTGTGCTAATTGTTTTCTCTTCCTTTCGCAGATTTTGATATATGATGAGCGGTAAGAAAAGGCAATACGTCGATGATTATCTTCAGTACGGGTTCACTTATGCCACGATGAATGGTCAGAGCGTACCAAAATGCGTGATAGGTTTCGAAACTCTAAGTAATGAGGCCCTGAGGCCGAGTCGCTTGAAACGTCACCAAGAGACGAAACATCCTGGCCTTCAGAACAAGCCATTGGCGTTCTTTCAAATGAAGAATGAATCTTTCAAGAAAATTGAGATTGCGGGTGGAAAGAACTTTTGTCAATCATCATCTACTGAAGTAGTGGAAGCGTCTTTCGAAATCGCTCATATGATTTCTCGTGCGAAAAAACACCACAGCATTGGCGAAACACTGATCAAACCATGCATGCTAAAAGCATGTAGTCTTGTATTGGGGGAGGTCAACAGCCGAAAGCTAGAGAAAATTTCATCGTACTTCGATAGCAATGGCATGGAGTGGGAGAGACTTGTAGGAGTCTGTACAGATGGTGCTCCGGCAATGATTGGATCACGGAGTGGATTAATCCCCAGGATGAAGCATAAGAGCCCGAACACAGTCGAGACTCACTGCGTGATCCACAGAGAAGCTCTGGCCTCCGGGGCTCTTCCTGCCGCAATGAGTGATAAGCTGGTCATTACCATACAAGTCGTCAATTACGTCAAAGAAAGTGCTGTCAATTCGAGGCTGTTTGCCATGCTGTGTAAGGATATCAGTTCTGATCATGAGACGGCTATTCGTTTGCTGTGGAAGGGGAACATGTGGCTCGTGTTTACGAGGTGAGAGAAGTGAAACTCTTTCTTGAAGCTCAGGGGAAACAGAATCTCTTGTTTTCATTCACGTCTGAGGGTTTTAAACTGACATTGGCGTACCTTGTCAATATTTTCGAAACGTTGAATGTTCTTAACCGTCTCTTGCAAGGAAGGAATACGAGTCACATGGATCATTATGATGCAATACGTTCTTTCTTAGCGAAGCTGGGGTGTGGCTTCGGAGAATTTTAGAGGGGAAACGTGGCTTCTTTTCCCAACCTCGATGCAGCCCTTGAGGAAAAGCAGCTTCTTCTGGAAGGCGAGTTAAAGTTGCAAGTGGAGGAACACCTCGAGCTCTTGAAACGAGAATTCAAGCGCTACTTCCCAGACCTGGAAAACTCGGAACCCCTTTGGAGTCAACGAAGAAATTTACAGGACGATCTAGAGGAGGAATTTTCGAAATTGAAATTCAACTCTCCCGCACAAGACGATTTCTAAACGATGCCTCTGAGCGATTTCTGGACGAAATACGTTTGCGTATACCAAAATGTTGGATTAGCACTGCGCACCTTGCTACCGTTCTCTGGCACTTACCTTTGTAAAACTGAGTTTCTACACTCGTGAATGTGAAGAAGAAATCAAGGAACAGGCTCGACTGTGAGGCAGATTTGCGATGAGTATTGTCAACCAAACCTCGCATTCAATTATTGATTTAAAAAAACAACTTCATCCTTACCATTGATTTTACTAGTGTGATTGCTCACATAAAAAAAAATGTTTAGCCGAAGCTGGTTGTGATTTCATAATGAGACATTGTAATAAAAATATAACCAGCCCTTTTTACACACTTAAAAAAACGAACTTGATTTTTATGGATATGGAAATGGATGGGGAGGGGGTGCGAGATCCGATTAATGATGCTAAAGAGGGCGCTGCCAAAAAAGTTTAAGGACCCCTGTATTAGGGTGTTTAAACATGAAAACTAATGACGATAGCTAATTAATTGCATCAGAGAGACTTTTGCATCCATTAACTCTCTTAGTCTACATTGGGTTATGATTTAGTCATCATTGTAAGACGGAACGTTTTAAATAGAATTAATTAGTTCTACCCGAGAGATTTCTTCATCGACATATTCTCTCTAATTTAACTGGCTTCTATGACTTTACTCGGTTGTTTAATTCGCCATAGAAAGGGTAAAATGGGTCTTTAAATGTTTTTTTTTATTTATTCGTTAAGGGTTTCTTCATTATTTAGCTAGGTATCTAATCCAAGTTCATATTTGCCAGAATGAGAAGGTCCCCCCCCTCCCCCTAGAACCCAACGTCCCCGTATGCAAGCCTCCAGACAATTGTGCTTTACGTGAGTCCCCCCGATAATTGCCCTCTCCCATTTTCTCTGGAAGCAATCATCATGCATCCTCTCTCAGACTCTCGTACCCGTCGAGTCATTTGTATCCTTCCCCCCGCCACTGTTTGATACGCAGGGTCTCATTTTATTTATTGTCATTAATTTACTTGTGCTATTAATATTTTCTTTGTATATAATAAAGTTATATATTTTTCTAAGAATTAACTATTTAGGCCAACCGTACTCGACTTTGTTTATTTACCCTTTGCACTGGGATCTATATCCCGATCTTCTGGCGTGCCCTCTTCACGGTCACTCTACGAAATCTATATTATATTCTGTTGTCCGGTTTTTAGGGTCATCCGCAGTATCTAATCTCATTTCTTTTAGACCTGTGACAGATACTTTTCTTGTTTAATAAAAGTTCTAGTTTTAGGAACTTTTGAAAAGACTTTACCCATTTCCCATTTTCCCCTTCTGTGTGAATATATGGATCGAATTTTGTAACCGTGTGAAACTTTAAGGCTTTCCAGGCCTCATAAAACTTCTGCAGTATTGTAAAGGTGTTATGTCTTATTTATTTTTGTTTGTTGTATTGTGTTGTCATTTTCTCGTGCCTATTAGGCACTACAGGTTCTCGCTAAATCCTGGAGTGAATATTTCAAGTATAATTAATAATTTGCGCCTTGGGAAATAATTATCACTCTGTTTTTTTTTAAGTAAAGATATTAGGTCCGCTAAAGACTACCGGCACTTCCCCCCCTTTTTGTGGTGCTTGAAAGTTGGTCGGACGCGATAAAATGTCCTCATTATTTGACACGTTCAAGTTGCAAGGAGAGTCGCTTGGGCTCAGCGTCAAGGAACTCTTAGCTTATATCTAACAGGAGAAAATGACTGAAAGAGAAGAGAGAAGACAAAGAGAAAGAGAAGAGAAGGAACAAGAAAAAAGAGAGAGGAACGAGAAGAAAGAAGAGAAAGGGAAGAACTAGAAGAAATAAGAGAAGAACGGGAAGAAAGGGAAAGAATCCGCCTTCATGATCTTTAAATGAGTAGGACCAGGAACGAGACGCTATTCATCATCTCGAGGTCCGAAGCTTCCCCTATTGCGTCTGTTAAGCTTCCGGTTTTCAAGGAAGGTGAGGATTTCGGAGCTTTCTTAATCCACTTTGAGAAAATCTTCGAAATCAACCACTGGGACATCGATGCAGATGGAGTGGTTGAATTGTTGCCCTTGCTAAATTCCCAACTCCGAGATATATTCATATCACTCCTCTCAGAGGCAACAATTGATTATTCGACCTTAAAATCGGAATTACTGGCCGCATATAACATGACCCCAGACTTTTACCGATCTGAATTCAGATATAGCCGCCTTCAGCCAGGCCGGACCTCCCGCTAGTTTGGATACACCTTCTAGAGTCACCTCGAATTTTGGCTTGATGATTCTAAAATCCCTCATGATACGATGCCCAGTTGTTGGCTGCACTTCCGGCTGAAGTCAGATTTTTCTTAAAAGACCGGCGGTACCTCATATTCAAGGGGTGCACAGAAAAGGCCGACATTTATTCGGCAAGCCACAACCTTTATCCGAAAGAAGGGAAGAAAAGCCCCCTCCTCCCTCCTTTCCATAAAACCTAACCTAAACAAATTGGAAACAAGTTTGCCAAGGTAACTGGGCCTTCGAAGCCGAAACCACTCCTTTCGTCCGAACACCGGGATGTAAAACCGTTCTCTTCAGACCTCCTTCCCTAATCTTTCCCCAGGAGACCCATCATTTGTTTTTCCTGTGGTGTGGAGGGTCACGCGAAAACAAACTGCCCCCAGAACTCTCAGTTCAGGAATAACTCTTCTCCCCAGGTACAACAGATCTGTGCCACGTCTGCTTCCCCGAGCATCTCAATTCCCGACGACCACCGGTTAAACTTCTTGTTTGATAAGAATACCCCTCTAGGCCTTAAGTTCGAATCCGGAACGATTAATGGTTGCCCTGTCTCTACTCTTGTGAGAGATACTGGGTACACCTGCATAGTGGTGTTGGAAAAGCTGTTTCCCCCAGTATCACCGGACCACAATAAATTCGCTGTCGTGCACGACTACTTGGAGCGAATCAATCGGTTCCCCATTGTTAAGTGCTACATTGATTGTGCGTACTTCACTGGCTCGGTAGAAGTAGTAGCAGCCCCTATTAAATTGTGCTCCTTCCTCATTGGCCAGTGCCCACGGTTCTCGCAAACTCCTTCGCTCAACCCGTGGTTACCCGTTAGCAAGTGGTAAAAAACTCGAAGATGCCCATGCTCCTAGAAACCTCACGTTCTTCAGAATTCAAGGAAATCATAAATGAAGACTTCGCAAAGAACCAAAAAAACTGCGATTCCCTCCGACCCGTGCGGGCTAAAGCCAACTCAAAAGAGCAAGAAGCCACCCGATGAGACAAGGTGATCTCCTACCAAGTAACAGACGGTTTACTTTACCGTGTATGCTCCGGAGAATGGCAAAATGAGGGCTCTCCACCACAAAAAACGGCTGCAAGGCGGGTTGGAGCACTAAATTAAACAAGATGGCCGTGAGTAATTCTCGTGTGGCCGATGTGAATGCAAGACCACCCTTAAGGACCGTACTATCCGAAGGCTCGAGGGCCAAGACAAACAGACTTTTTGATATTTTATAACTTAGAGGACGAACAGCAACCCCATTCGTCCTGCAACAAATGAAAAATATACTCTTATTGAGGGAAATAAATCTAAAAGGCTATGCAAAGTTATTAAGGGCCTGAGAATAAGTTGAACGGGCCAACTGATGATCACAGATGCCCGGGAAACCAAGCAACAAAGCACTCAACAAAGGGATGCATTCTGGATTAGCCAATTGCAGACTAAGGGATGGGAAGCGCCAAAAAAGCGACCCGATTGTTCCAAAAATAATAAGGAAATCTTTAAAATGGGGATCAGTCTAAAAGATAAAAGTATGGCTGAACGTTCAGCGGTAAAAGGCCCATAATTAACCTCTCCTGATGATGATTATGATGAAGGAGATTATGACAATGATGAATATAATTAGTATGATAAGGAGGATGACGATGATGATGGCCATGACGAGGACGATGATAATGATAAATATGATGACGATGATAAGGAAGATGATGATTATAATGACGATGATAATGATTAGGGGACCATGATTATAACGATGGTGATAATAATGATCATGTCGATTATGACGATGATGATAACGATGATGAAATTGAGGATGGAGATAACGATGATGATGTTGATGACGAAGATGATAATGATGAAGACGATGATGATGTCCAAGATGATAATAACTAGTATGAAAAAGATTACTTGGATGATGAGAATTATGATGACAATAATGACGATGATAACAACGATGGGGATGACAATGATGGTGACGTTCATGACGATGATGATGCTAACAAGGATGATAATAATTATGACGACGATGATAATGATGATGACGATCACGACGATGATTATGACGATTATGACAATGATGACGATAACGATGATGGCAATGAGGGCAATGATGATTTCGATGACAATGATGTATTATAATAATCATAATAATACTAACGATCATGACTATAATATAATAATGATGATGATAATGAGTACGTTTATTATAATAATGAAGTGTACGATTAGGATTCGGATGAATACTATAATAAGAAAGATGATCACGATTATAACGTAGACTCTGATGATACATAATGATGACGATGATGACAATGATGGTAAATGCGAAGCTAAATATGATGTGGATCGTGACGGCGATAACAATGAGATTAAATTCCATGCTGAATATGATGATGATTATGACGACACTGATGATAATGGTGACGAAGATGAGATGATGATGATAACGATGACAATGATGACGATAATGATTGTTATGAACATGAAAATAACTATGATGATGATTTTGGTGATGGTGATTGTTGTGGTATGACATTATATTACATCAATACTATATTATATCTATGGGGGAGGGACCAATAACTTGAAGGCGAACCGAAAAGGGACGGAATACCACTAGTTTTGACGGACTGAGTAGCAAGAAAGAGTGCAACGAGGTTAGGTAAATTATGGCAATGGCAAAGCTCAAGGTTATTTAAAGAGGCATGTACAAAAATATAATGTTATTTACATAAAAATAATGAGAGAATTGATGGGCAAAATTGCATCAGATGAACGAGGGGGGTGATTGTAGTTATGAAACAGACTATGAAGTTAAAATTAATGTGTTTGGGGAGGAGACTATTCAAATGGGGGGAAATTAACGCAAATGGGTTACTGAAGGGGGAGAAGGGTTGGCTTACCGAAGATTCCGGGTGAGACGACGGGGTAAGGCTGCACGGATGTCTTCTGCACGTGAGGCGAGGGCACTCAAAACTTCGGAGCGGGAACTTGAAGTGATGACGGTTCTCCCCCCTAAAAGGCCCCCCCTTTTTTGGGGGAGAACAGTCCGGTAACCGGGCGGTAACGTCCGGTCCAGGGGAGAGTATTTCGGCCACCCGAAAACGAGGGACGAAAGAGGAGGGCTTCGACAGGAGTGTATGGGTGAAGTCGGAAAAATCGCTCGGTAACGATCGTTAAATGGAATTACCTCACTGACTGGGGCCAACTTCAATACAAAAAATAGTTCAGCTGTCACTTAGCTCGGTTGTTAGCACCTGACTTGGAACTAGGGGGAATCTTCTTGAGTCTGGGCGACACTTCTCAACTCTGTGTCTGTTTCATGGGAAACGAGCAATATATATGTGTCTGAGGCTCTCCCCGCGGGGGGCTTAGTGGGAAACAGCTCTACTCTCGAATAGCCTTGAATCTTCTTGCCGAGGCTATTCTAGCCCGTGTAAAGGTGAATCATGGTGGACGTGGTTCGAGGCTACTGCTTGTGGAAGGAGGTCGGGGGGTGAGGCTTACCAATTTAAGCCTAACAGAGCTTTCTACAACGCATGGAAGTTCCGTGCTGGAAAAGAGATTCCAGTGATAATGATGATCATATCGATTATGATGATGATAACGATTATGACATTGGGGAGGAGATAACGATGATGATTTTGACGATCCTGATAATGATTATGATGACGATGATGGCCAGGATGATAATAACCATTATGAAACTGATGATGACTCGGATGATGAGAATGATGATCACAATCATGACAAGGATGATAATGCTTATGAAGACGATGATAATGATTATGACGGTCACGACGATGATTATGACGATCATGACAATGATGACGATTCTGACGATGTTAATGACGATTACAATGTTGTATAATAATAACGACCATGACTATAATATAATAATGATGATGATAATTAGAATGTTTATTTTAATAATAATGATGTTTACGGTTAGGATTCGGATGAATACTATATTAATAAAGATGATGACGATGATAACGTAGACTCTGATGATAATGATGATGACCATTATAACAATCATGGAAAATACGCAGGTAAATATTATCAGGATCAGACGATGATGACAATGATATAAATTCGATGCTGAATATGATGACGATCACGCCTACAATTATGATTATGATGAGGATGATAATAATGACTGATGACGATCATGATTGTTATGACTATGAAGATACTATGATCATAATTATGGTGATGACAATTTTGATCTTGACGATCTTGAAAATGATAACGATGATGACTATGATAATGGCGATGATGACAATTATGAATATAATTAATATGATAACGAGGATGATGATGACCATGATGAGGACGATGATAATGATGAATATGATAATGATTAGACAACGATAATTATGAAGCTGGTAATAATGGTAATAAATATGATGATCATGTCGATTATGGTGATAATGATAACGATAATGACATTGAGGATGGAAATAATGATGATGATCCTGATGTTAATTATGATGACGGAGATGATAATAATAAGGACGATGATGACCAAGATAATAATAACTAATATGAAAATGATGATGACTCGGATGTTGAGAATGATGAAGACAATCATGACGATGATGATAACGATGGGATGACAATGGTGATGTCGTTCATGACGATGATGATGATGTTGACAAGGATGATAATGATTATGACGACGATAATAATGCTGATGGCGATCACGACGATAATCATAACTATCATGACAATAATGTATAATAATAATAACGACGATCACTATAGTATTAGAATAATGATGATGATTACGATTAGAATTCCGGTGAATACTGTAATAATAAAGATGATAAAGATGATTACGTTTACTCTGATGATGACGATGATAACGATTTTTTTCTTTCTTTTAGTAGCCCATCTGGCGACTGCCTACTTGGGCATAAGATGCCGTACTCACCACCACAGCCTAGTACTAGGCTACTTTAAAATAACAACAAAAACAAGCACAATAAAAAAGAAAAAAAGTCAACAAGCAGGAAGCAGGCGCAGCGCTCCATCAAATAGCGGTGTGTCCCTCGAGTGTGTCCAATTCAGAGGTGAAAGAAAGCAACCTGAAGCCCTTGCGGCATTGGGAAGTAGGTCCATGGGAACAGTCGCGGCACAATGGCAACTTTATGTTCCCTTCGACCTTCTCCCATCTTATTTGCCAAGCAGCCCGAAGAGCTGTCGGTATTCCTGCCAAGTAGTCGGTGTGAGAAAGTGGGAAACACTGGTCCGGTCGCCGAGTCCTCGCGGACTCTTTGGCGCCCTCATCGGCGTGATGATTTCCCGCAATTCCTACATGTCCAGGAACTCAGCAGAAGATAATCTTGATATCTGACAGGATTGCTAAACGGATTTCGTGAAACAGGGGATGCGGAGATTCAAATGCCCTGAAAGCACTCAAGGCACTTTGTGAGTCGCTATAAATCACAATCCGGTCTCCGAACCGGGCACGTCGCGTAATCTTTCGTACGCGAAGACATACGGAGCGCCTGGCAAAGCCCCGCAGACTTCAAACAGATGGGAAACGGCGTGGAAACCGATCCCCTCTTGTGACTTGGAGCCATCTGTATACACTCGCACGATTCCAGCGTGCCACGAGGTGTGCTCCAAAAAGGTCGAACGCAATACTCTTGACGCTGTACAAGCTTTGGGAGCAGGGGCGTCGCGACAAATAGCCAAAAGGGGGAACCTTCTGGGGGGCGTACTGGGCAGAACCAGGGGCGCCACCGGCCCGAGAGCTATACCTAGCTCTCAAAGGAATTTCCTGGCCCTAAACCCAATGGGCTTAGGGTATGACTGGCGTTTCTCGGCGGCATAGGCACCGCCGAAATCAGCTGCGGATGCAGTGAGAGCTGTTCAAGACTGAGGGAGGCACCGGGCTCGTGCGTATAGGCCAATAATGCACTGTACACGGCGTACAATGATTGGCATCTCCTCAGCATCGACTAGTAGGCTTTCAATGAGGCAGCGGTCGCTAAGCGATGGAGACTGTGATGGATCGAGTCCACCTTCCGCAATACACGCTCAGCTGCGGATGCATAAAACTCGCATCCGTGGTCGAGCTTCGTACAAACGAAGGAACGAAAAAAAAGTAATGCAGTCGCCCTATCAGCGCCCCAAGCCCTGAACGTCACGGAACGAGGAATATCCATGGTGCGGGTACAAGAGTCCCTAAGGCTGCGAATATGAGCCTCCCAGGTGAGGCGTCGGTCAAATACAAAACCAAAGAAACGGTGCGATTCAACCACTTCCTGGCGTACCCTATTGAGAAACAAGTCTGAGTCAGGGTGGAGCCGTGGATGGTGGCAGAAATGCACCACCTTAGTCTTGGCGAAGGAAAACCGAAACCTGTGCGCTTCGGCATAGCGAGAGACGCGGTTCAATGCCTGTTGGAGTCGACGCTCCAGAGTTGGTATCTGGGCCACGCCAAAAGAGATCAAAAGGTCGTCCACGTCAAACGTAGGGGGAACATCTTCCGGCAGCACCAAGGTGATGCCGTTGATGCTCAAGGCAAAGAGTGTGACATAGAGGACAATTGCCTACGGGACAACCCACTCCCTGCTCCATTGGGCCGTAGAGGACTCCCCCCAACCGCACGCTTAATCGACGATCTCGTAAAAATTCAGATATAAAGACTGGTAGGCGTCCCCTCGCCCCCATCGTGTGGAGAGTCTCCATGATGCCGTATCGTCATGCGGTATCATAGGCCTTCTCCAGATCGAAAAACACCGTGGCGTAGTGCTCTTTACGAAGAAAGGTCTCGCAGACGGCATTTTTCAGTCGAAGGAGAGCATCCGACGTGGAGTGGAACTGGCGGAAGCTAATTGAAACTGTAGACATTGTTAATAAAGACAAATAGTGAGAGTATTTATTTAACCAACTGCTCCAGATTATTGCCATTCACAACTTTCTCGCTCGCTTCACTGCAAGTGCCATCCTCTTCATCATCCTACAAGAAAGCTTTAAATCCACACAAGCTGAAACTCCCTCATTGAGGCAACTAATAAGGATAAATTGTGAGCGTGATTACTAAACCAACCGCTCCACGTGTTCGCGAGAAGAGCTCTAACATATTAGCTCTACTGTTAACTCGATCTTTTCTGCTGGATTTATAAACTAAATCTTGCGACGAATGTTTGCACTTCATTTCCCTTATAAGATCTTTAGCATTTTTTGTAATGCGAGACCTATTTATATTTCAATACTTTCATAGGAAAAACCATTAATTTTTGTATTCTTGCTACTCTTTATGCTGGTTTCCTGTTCCTTAATATTAAATATGTAACAGGTTAGGTCAAAATTCGCAGGATCCAAATTTATACTGCGATTGATCTGTTATGATAGACTTATACCATTCCTGATTAGAGTCAGACGCGTATTACTTGGAAAGTTTCCAAAGATAAAGATAGTTTCCTTATCATCATCATCACTAACTCTATAATTTAAGAAGGGGATTTTTTCGAGTATTTGAATAATAATTTCATCTTAGCTTGGTTATGGCTTGTTTTCTTTTCAACGTTATTTCTAATAATTCTTTTATAGTATAAAAAAAAAATGGTGAAGTTTAGAAATAAATATAAGTATCGAATTTTTGTGACTTTTTTACAACCCGAAGAATTACAAATAGTAAAGTTCAGAAAATTTAGTTTAGAGTTCCTTTTTAAAGTTATCATAATTGGTGAAGTTCAGAAAATTTATAAAAATTTAACCATGGCTGCTTTTTTTAGATTTTAAATTTTAATCTTAGTAGCGGAGCTCAAGCTCCCCCCGTAGGGAGGAGTGATGAAGCCATTGCCTGGTCTCTATATATTCCAGATGTGTAATTTTCCTAATTTTTGCCTATGTGTTAAATGATTCAGAATATATAAATTCAACAAAATATTGCTTCTTTTTACCTCGACTATTATGTTTCATGTTTCTCTCCAGTTAACTGTTCAATGTAATGACCATATAGTAAATTCTAGTCCTTCAACAATTTTGTATCTTTCTCCCTCATTAACTCTCCACCTTCATCAAATGTTAGATAGGCTAGTTTTAGTTTGGTCTCTTCCATGAGTGTTTTTGTAACTCCAGCGACAGGCAGAACCAACATATTCTCTTTTAATATTAACCATAAGTATTCTGTGTAAACATAAATTTTAAAAAATATAAACCATACACAGGTTTTAAAAATTGAATTTATACATATCTGTTGGGTCTAATTACCAGACGTCATTTGTTCCTTTAGATACCCCGTATCTATTTTTAAATCATTTTCTGATGAATTTTTAATCGTGAGAGATGTCTCGGAATCAGCTCTTTTATTTTTCATCTTGACGGCGGGTTTCAAACGATTTACCCCTGAAAAAGATGACTGATGTATAAAACTCTACATTCGATGATTGATCACGAAATGGGTTTAGTATATGATTTTAAATATATATAAATGTAATAGGAACTAAAAATTTTCTAATAAGAAAAAAACTTTTATTTTACACTAAAAATATTTACCATGTTAATGAAGGCACATCAATAATAAGGTTATGTAGATGCACAATTTATTACTTTGATTCGATTCAATAGCACGATTAATTAATAATTCAGCTTGATAATACTTCAGGATATTTCCTATTCAATATGAGATGGGTAAAGTCTGTTGAGAGAGCTATTGAAAGCTATTTTATATCCAATAAATGTAATATTGCTAGGATGATTTATTAAGTTAATAATATGCTAGAAATACCACATTAGAGTCTTTTCACTTATCAATGCATCTTCTGGCAATAAAAATATATATGTATATATTTTTTTAAGTCTTGTAGATGAGGATTAAATACATTCAATGCTCTGCGATTCAATGAGTGGTTGATATATACATATCCAAGATCTTCCACGTCATCGTAAATATACTCGAATAGGTCTTTTAAATCTTTAATTTATACGAATGAATGAATAGTGCCGAAAATAAATGCTGCAAAGCCCAAACGGATTAGCCGCAGCTAAATTCAAGGACGGGTAATTTGCATGAGTGTTCTCAATAAAAATATAGACATCTGGAGAATATACAAAAATATAGCTATGAAGTAAAGATCAATAGAATGGAAGTACAGGAATTCAAAACCATCAAGTTAATTTATACGAGATCGGTATTTCCTCCCTTTATGTTTAGAAAGCAATGAAACTCGACTTCGATATTCTTTCTATATATTCTGGAGACATAATGTGATTGACTATTTTTAATCTTCATCTATGCATCGATTTACGTTTGGAAAACTGTTTGCTGAGGTCGGTATAAGCTCACTTCTTGTTGGATGAATTTTTTCAATTTTGTACTCATTTGATAACGCGTATTAGAAATGTATACTGGTGAAGGCGTCTTTTTTTTCATTTCACCCCAAAATGAACGCAGGGAAACTGTGTTCTGATTTGTTCGCGCAGGACACTTTAGCGTCTTTGTTCCTTAGTCCTTTACAACTCGATCTTCCGTTGGAGGCAGAAGTACCTGTAAATTGTTTATTTTAAATTTGTAGAGATAATTCAATCGAATTAGATTGATCACGTAACACTCGATACTCTAATTGCTTGATTCATTTTGTGCCAGACAGTGGATAGGACCACATTTCAATTCAGAAAATTTTGAAAACCTCATTTATTAATGGCAAGGAACCAAATGCTAACAATGGAAGAACATATCTTTATTTTATTTTTTACTTAATTATTTAATAAAAGATTTGATTATTCAATAAATGGAGACGCTGTAGCTACTCTCATCTAGGGTTTTTAGTAAGCAGTTTCAAGTAAAGATCTTCTATGATCAGGACACCAAAGCTCTGTCTGTACAAATAGACTGTTGAAGTACCTATTGCTCGCATTTCAGGAAGTCCCTCAGACGAGCTGAGAAAGAACTTCCATCTTACAAAAATCAATAATAATAATGCTACTCAATATACACTTGAAGCCATATCATTCATATTTGCTCCATGCACTGAACAAAGATGATCAAGACGTTGCGTGGAGCTTTGTGAGATCTTTCTACCACTCTTCGCACAGGACGCCACTTTCACCGAAAATATGAGTTTAAGTGATAGAGCATCAATTACATTAACTGACCACGTCAACACACATAATTATTTCTATTAGGCAAATGAAAATTCTCAAATAATCCTCGAGAAGGAAGTCAACACCATCGGTGTCACCTATTAGATTTTGATATATGATTCAGGTTTGGTCGGTCCTTATTTTGAATGAACTGTAAGAGGTGACAACTACGTGGCGGTGTTCAACAATGATTTAGTCCAAAAGTGGCAAAATGACTGCCCATTCGTGAGATGTGGTTCCAGTATGACGAGACACCAAACCATTCCAACATCGATGAGCTCTTCAGTCAGAGAAGGATTGGACGTCGTATGCCAATGGAGTATCCTATTTGATCTTTTGACTTTACATCTCCCGACGGTACACTTTGGGGGGGTGTTAAAGAATCCAGTATATGCTGAAAAACCAATGGCCATTCAGTAGCTTACTACTGGAATTTGTTTTTCTTGTCCAGAAATTAACGATGATTTGTGTCGAAGTGTGTTCATTTCTGTGGTAAACAGAATTTATAAAAACATTTCAGAACGTATTCAGCACTTGGAACACTTTCTCTAATAAAAAATAATAAATATTGATCTAGTATAATGCAAAGTATAAATCTCTTAAAATGGTGAACTAGAATTTCGATATTTACTAACTTTGGGATGAGAGCTTTTGACCGCTCGGTTTCTTCACCTTTAGACGGTATTGTATGAAATATCCACCAGAATTCTTCTTTATTTAAAAATAACTTTTCATTTATCTCTTTTTACCATATGAATTTTAAAATTTAAACTATTTTCAAATGAGTAAATATATGTATTTTATATTTTTCTGTAATTATGTTTCTTACGTAAAACAACACCATATTTCAAATCACGTTAACGGGCGATGGTATCGCAGAGTAAAATGATATATATTCATATCCAAATATAAAAATGAGATATGATTGTCTCGGCAGATATGAAATACTCGAAATAGTTTGTATTATTTGAAAAATAGTGGTGACTCATCTTAAAGATAATCTTAGATTTCGTTGTATCGTGTGTAGACTTAAACTACTATCTTAACTATTTAATTACTATTTGGGATTTGGAATTAGAGATGGCCGTCATGTGTTTGAAGGTTGCACTCAACTGATAAGGTTATGAACAATACCTTTCAACTCATTTCTGCGTTGAGATTTATGTATGTATGATAGATCTTGTAAATTCAGAATTCAATAGTGCTTCTTTGGCACCATCCCAGAAACAGGGATGTGATTTCTTCTACGATTTAACCAGGTCGCTTACAAAATCAATGATAATGGATCGGGTGAAACTTTTACCCTCTATACTAATCAGTCTGTCCTTATCCCACTCAACATCATAAACATTTTTTAGCGGTTGATAAATTGCTACTATTTTCTGACGATATCTTCCTTCTAGAAATCCTATAAAATTACACATCTCTTTTTCTTCAAGTTTCTTTCCGATTTGTAAGTTCCACCATTCTTTACGGTAGAAGAACGAACTACTGATTCATGCTGTTGCAGATATCTATTCGTAACGAAAGTTCTGAGATATTTCGAGGAGAAAGTTCAATAGCAAAAGCCCGTAAGGCTTGTTTCTTTATGCTCTTTCCTAAACTTACCTTGCAATGATTTAACCTGCTAATAATACTGGTATAAGACCCTCATTAAGATTTATAGCAGAGTGAAGAAATATTAAAACATGATTTCAATGTACCGATGTTAAATTTTTCGATAAATCACTGTCTATACTTTTGGAAGCAGAGCCTTAGGATATTGACATCTTGAAAACAGTATCATATTGTATTATATCGTATATCACACACTCTATTTTAGTATGTGATATAAAAACTGCTATTCAATTTTACCTTCCCATCGATTGATCTTATAATAATATGTTTTTTTCCGGGATCGGATCAATATAACTTGCAATTACATTGCAAATAAAAGAATACTAAAAGTAGCATTTCTCCTCATCAGGACTTTCCATTGCTTCATACGTGCTTCTTTAGGGATATTGGCATCAAAAGTAGAACATCCGAGAAGACAAGATTTTGGATAAATTCTACCTGAAATATTTTCCTTCCGTGTATCATAGGATTTGAGCTAAAACGATGCGGATAATAACTGCTGACGGAGCAGGTTTGGTAGACTGGAAGCTGCTAGGCTAAAAAGCTTCGCCAACACTTCGACGAAAGAAAGTTGCTCCAGGTGTGGCTTAAACCTAAAGCAAATAACAAGAAATATAATCAAATGCATTATTCTGTAATGTCTCATAATTTTAGGCCTCAACCCAAATATTATGAGCAAATATGTTAGTTCAAATCTTATACTATCTTACCCCATAGTTATTTTTATCAGACCATTTGGAATTATTTTTTTTATCTTATAAAAATTTTCTTCTTGCTTGTATCAGAGATCAAGGCCTCCTTCCTGGCTTTACAGCCTTTAAGGCCATAGTCTATAAACCTCCTTCTTACAGGTATAATCGATATTTGTGAGGTATTTACCTCATTGAAGTTGACACAGAGCTCTGAAGATGTTTTCTTCTATTTTTAAGAGATTGACGGATGAGATATCTGACTTTACGAGGAGATGTGATCCTATTTCTGCTAGTTCTTGGCTCTGATTTGAGACCTTTAGTTTCCCTGCAGCGCCTGAGAATCGTTTGGACTGCTCACCGAGAACATTGCAGCTTCTGAGCTATGTCCTTGTGACATCCAATTTTGATGGTGATTTACAATTTATCCTCGCTAAACTTTATTCAACTCAAAATTTCTTGGCATCTTTGTGATTATTAATTATAATTACTACATATTATAGCACAAACCTGTGAAAAATACAAATAAATATACAGTTTTGCCATATATGGGTTATGCACATTTGTCAAAATACCAGAAATGCTAAAATAAGAAAAATAATATGTTAGAATATTATGTGTATGTTGTTTATAATAAATATGATAGTAGCACGCGCCCATATTGCGCATAGAAAGGGAATGAAAGAGAGAGATAAAAAAATCAATAATTACTCTCATCATTTTAAGATTAACTGGAGAGGGTTACGAGATATTGTCATAATGCCGCGAAAGATCTTCCATTTCATTTAATAAAATGTAACCTTCGCCGATATGATATTAACGGGGAAGTTTCGTAGATATTGCTAAAAAGCCTTGAATAGATATTCCTTTCATGAGACAGGGGCATATTATCTACCTAAAATTGTCTACCTAAAATCAACTGCTCCCCCCCGACCCCAATACAGCACGGTTAAATGTTTGGAGGTTAGGCAAGTTCCGAGCGCCGAGAAGTCTCCACTTTAGACTAATCGGGTACTCGAACTTATACTCATTTTTAGTTCCCATAACTTCATCACTTTAAGATCCTCTCGCAAAGTTGCCCTCGTTGGTTATGGTTTCTTAGCTTTAGTTAAATAACGCTATTATGAACATTAATAAAAAACACAAAGAGATGTAATGGCTAACTATACAGTTATTATGCAATTAAATACAATATATATATATATATATATATATATATATATATATATATATATATATATATATATATATATATATATATATATATATATACCTATATATATATAGAGAGAGAGAGAGAGAGAATGGAAGATATCACATTAACGTGATGTATATCAGTAAAAGATAATGGTAAGCCACAATATTTGAATCAAGATTTTATTTATAACTATCGGACTAGTTTGAGCAAGATGCCATGTTCAACTAGTCCGATAGTTATAAATAAAATCTCGATTCAAATATTGTGGTTAACCATTATCTTTCATATATATATATATATATATAATTAGGTAAAAGGTCATGTTGTATGCATGTAATAACAAGGAGTAATAACAAGGAAAGAAGGTACCCTAGGAGACCTTACGGTCCATTCAAAGAGGGTACCTTTGGACTAGCAATTGAGCGGGCACAAGGCTGCTTAATTGTTTTGCGTCCCTAAGCGGCCACTTTTCAAGACTTTGTCTAGTCTTGACTTGAACTGGTCAACCGATTCACTGTTGACAACTTCCACTGGAAGTGCGTTCCACATACCGCAGATACTGTAGGTGAAAAAATTTCCACACAGATTGCGGTTGTAACGCTTCAGTTCAAGTTTGAAGCCGTGATTGCGCGTTTTGTTCTCACTCAATGTGAACATATCCCGGTAGTCAACATTGTCGAACCCTCGAAGTATTTGAAAAACTTCGATGAGCTGACCATGCAGTCTACGGGTTTCCAGCGAGAACAGATCTAATTCCCTTAGTCTATCCTCATAACTTTTATGTCGGATAGAGGGAATCAGCTTGGTTGCCCTGGCTTGTACGCGTTCCAATCTCGCGATGTCCTTTCGCAATGAAGGACTCCAAAATTGTACGGCATACTCCAGGTGCGGTCGGACAAGTGAGTTGTACAGGCACAGTACAATATCCTGGTTCCGATAACCAAACTGGCGCTTAATATAGCCTAGCATCCTTTGGGCCTTTTTCTCCGCCTCAATGCACTGTTTCGAGAACTTGAGGTCACTAATGATTGTTACACCCAAGTCCTTCTCAGTGTCGGTGGATTCCATAGCAGTGCCCTTAAGGATATACTAAGATTGAGGGTTTCTGTGGCCGATATGCATCACTTTGCATTTCCCCACGTTAAAAGGCAATTGCTACGTGTCCGACCACTCCCCAATCTTCCCAAGATCTTCCTGCAGGCGGGCAGTATTTCCATCCTTTGCAACGTTCATACCAAGCTTGGTATCGTCGGCAAATTTGTAAATCTTGGCAACCATGTCACCGTCCATGTCGTTGACGTAGATGATGAATAGTAGTGGTCCCAGGACCGAACCTTGAGGCACCCACTCTGAAGACTGTCCATTCACCACCACCCGTTGCCGTCTGCCACTTAGCCAGTTCTCGATCCAGCCGGCTACCTTTCCGTCTATGCCTAGCGCTTGCACTTTCCGGAGAAGGCGGCGGTGTGGTACCTTATCAAAGGCTTTCTGAAAGTCTAGGTAGACCACATCCACCGCCTTGTCCCGATCGTGCTCACTGAAAACGAAGTGGAAGAATTCCACAAGGTTCGTCAGGCATGACCGTTGCCTTCGGAAGCCGTGCTGGGAACTCCTCAGTAGCAGGTTTGACTCTAAATACGACGTCACTTTGTCCACGATGATGCTTTCCATGAGTTCACCGACTATCGAAGTCAGACTGATAGGTCGGTAGTTCGACGGTTGGTTACGGTCTCCTTTCTTGAAGATAGGAGTCACCTCCGCCTCACGCCAGTCTCTAGGAATGCATTTGGTCCGGCTAAACATGTTAAAGATAGCGCACAGATGTCGTGATACTTCATCGCACACTTCCTTCAACACTTTAGGTAGAAACCCGTCCGGTCCAGGAGACTTATTCGTCTTTAGGTCAGCGATCTTTTTCTTTATTTCTCCTTTGGTGAAGTCCATTGCCTCCAGCTTTTTCCCCGAGTAGGAATCCGTCGGCTGGGGAATGGGACCACACTCTTCAGTAAACACTGAAGAGAAGTAGTCGTTGAGGAGGTTAGCATTTTCTGCATCTGAATGCTTTAATGTCCCCTCCTCATTTCTCAAAGGGCCAATCGTTCGACGGATTGGTTTACGGCTGTTAACATATCCAAAAAACTCCTTGGGATTCTCTTTACAGAGTCTCGCCACTCGGAGTTCCTCAGACCGCTTAGCCGCCCTTATACTGGACTTCACTCTCCTCGCTAGCCTCCGGTATTCGTCAAAGTCACCCGAGATCTTCGATTTCCGGTACACATTTCTCTTCTCCCTAAGCAGTTGCCCGATTTCATGACTAAACCACTTTGGTTGAACAGAGGACCGACGGGGGCATTTCAGAGGGATAAAACGCGATTGAAGACTCATGAATGTGGTTTTGAAACTGTTCCAAGAGTCTTCAACAGCATCGCACTTTTCTAGCCTCGCGTCAGTCAGTCCCGCGCGTAGACCTGCAAAGTCTGCTCTTCTCAAATCCAGTTTCCTTGATTTACTAGTTGCAGGCTATGCCTTGTGGACTTTGACTACAAATCTAATTAGTCGGTGGTCACTGCCACCGAGCTCTTCGCCAACAGAGAGGTCCTCAACGAAGTCATCCTCAGAGGTGAAAACCAAGTCGAGGATATTGTCTCCGCTCGTTGGCTCTCTCACCCACTGAGTGAGGAACTCGTTGTTCGTGAACTCCAGGAGTAGTGCGTTCTCGCCACAGGGTTCTCTGGTTTCCCAGTCAACTTGTGTGTTGAAATCACCCATGACGATATACACCCTGTCTTCGACAAGTTCTCCTAGCAGCTGGTACAGATCTCTGTCCTTTTCAACGAGTTAGGCAGGAGGTCTATAAAGCACCAGGGTCCTGTATTTGGCAGGACCTATCTCTAGGTCAACACCTAGTAGTTCATGGTCGGATATGATGTTGCAATCCGTCGAGTTGAGAGTATCCTTAACATACAACATCACATCGCCACCCTCTCTGTCTGGACTATCTTTCTGGAAGAGCTGGTAACCGGGAATCGTGAATTCACCTTCAAAATCTCGGCTTGAGGTTTTTATCCACGACTCCGTTATGTACTATTGCAGTCCGCATCTGTGGCAGCGTTATTAATTTTAACTTGCCTTTTCTTAATATTTCTTACAAGTTTCTTAGAGGAGTATTTGAGGCGAGAAAAAACATCCGCGAATGACATTCTTTATTCCTAGAAGCTTTCGACCGTGTTAGGTCATATTCAGGGAATGAACAGAAATGGAATTATTCACAAATTGCTACATTATATATAGTCTTTCTACGTGAACATAAGTTAAAATTAATAACGCTGCCACAGCTGTGGACTTCAATATTACATGCATATATATATATATATATATATATATATATATATATATATATATATATATATATATATATATATATATATATATATTTGAATAGATTTTGGAAACTTTGATAAACAACTGGATTGAATGTTTGAGCCAATTAGTATTTTTAAGTTTATGACTTCGACTACTTTGATTTTGTATTTTAAACTTTGGATATCAAATTATGCCTGAAATTTATTTGCAATTGAGAATCTGATTCGCAGTTTAATAACAATGTATTGCAGAAACAAATGTAGCGACTGATACGCAGACAATTTGTTGTATGGAGCAATCTTCATACCTTTTGCAATTATTCTAGGGTATTTATTTATTCTTACCTTGATTATATGGATTGTCAAACGAAAATAAATTGTTAATTTTTATAATATTCAGTCCACCCATTCTCTTAATTACAACTTTTAACTTCTTTGTCATGGTTGAAACATAGTTTTTAACGAGTTATTCTTATTTTGTGAATAGTTTCCACTGGCGTCGAGTGTGTGCAAAATTATTCTGATGAGCGTTCTCGCTCAGGCTGCCAATTGTTAACGGCTTTGGCCTTAAAGTTTTCACTAGCGATTAAATCCTACACTTCGGTTGGCTAAATCCAACAAATGTAAATCCTATCTTCCTTAAAACCATTTTTGGACTATCCATGTAATATGTATCAGGTAGCGGTCAAGAATGAAGATAATTGTTGTGGGTGAAAAGGGACGATTCCTGCCGTGAGCGAACAAGGAAAAAATTACCAAAAATATTTTGGTATTTTGAAGCTGTAAACCTCGTATCGATCTGTGTGACTTTCCCCATACAATGATACGAAATCCATCCCCATATATTGAAGGTCACGTGGCCACTTCGCGACACCTCATAAATGTTCCAGTGTTTGTATGTAAATACTTAAGCCTTCTAACTCCCCAAACTGCAACCGCTTGGACTATTCGATGTGGGGAAGGGTTGAGAGGGGATACCAAAAAATCTCCTTTCACCTCCACTGGAGATAAGGTCCAGAATCCCCCAGTTTTCACTCAGTTAAACAGGGTGACGGTCCAGAAGACCCGAAGCAGATTCGAAGCCAAATTGACGACGTGATTGAGGCTGACAGCGATTTTACTAAATAAAATTAATAGAAAAATCCTTTAATTCCTTAACATGATTCTGGTTAATATTTTTGTATAAATGAACTCTGGTTTATTTTATAATGAAGTTAGCTGATGAATTACCCATCGCAGTCTAAATGTGTGTATATATATATATATATATATATATATATATATATATATATATATATATATATATATATATATATATATACTACGTATTTTTAGCTAGATTACTTGTCTCTTCATTTCTTTTAAGCCATTTTAGAACCGCTGGGGTTTAGCTATTCGCCGAATGTAAATCCCAGACTCTCAGAAAACAACAAAAAAATAGCTGCCTCTGTTGCCTATTTAATTTAGCGATGATTATGTTTGGACGCAACTCAACAAAGTGTTTGTTTCATAACCTAGTTCAGTCTGACATTTCAGCATGACTAGAAGTTAATTGATCTGTGATTGGATGTTTTTACAATACAGCGAAAATGACCATGTTACGAGTAATCAATCCATTACCTGCCAACGTTCCCATTTTGGGAACACGCAAAAATTTAAAATCATAACCAGTACAACAACAGTCGGAAGTATTTTATGGTTTAATTTGGCTTTTGGAAGATAACGCTACCAATATTAATCCAAATTTCAATCCTAAGTTAATTAATAAGCATAGCACAGTCTCTTAATTTTGTCAAAATTGCCATTTTTAAAAGTTTTCAATATTCTGATTGTAAATAGAAGTGGATGATGGATATGGAAGAACTACATATTAAAGTCTATTATTTAATCATTCATCAAATAAATGATCAATAACTTTTATGAAACTAAGTTTGAAAAGCACACGAAAACTTTGTTTGTAATTAATGTTCCCAAAATGCGAACGTTGGCGGTCGGTGGTAGTAAAATATTCCCTTTATTCATATCCCAATAGATCATGTTGAAACTTGTTCTAACCTATTCGATATTATCGTGGTAAGATAATAATATGTATAAACACGACTATTTGCTGGCTGATCTTCATCATTGAAGGATCTGAGGGTGTTTCAAGAATGGAGGCTAATTCATTTTAAGGGTAAGTTATTGGAATTTATGATGTGCCATAATATTTTCAGGTATAACCTCTGTAACGCTTATGCACAATTACACTTGTTTTTAACTAACTTTACTTAGTGTAAATAATAGGTATGTGCTCTTATCAAACTAATGTATACATGATCTTGTAATTACGTCAATAAAGTTACGTCTAAAATTCACAATAGTTGAACAGTGTCTTTTTATTGTTAATATTATTTATATCATATAATAAATGATATTATTTAGTATATATCATATTATTATATATATATTATACGTGCATAATATGTAAGTATTTTAATATTATATTTAAATATATTATATATATATATATTTAATTATTTTTATATTATCAAACAATCGTGATCAAATTACCCTTATATGATATCATACTATCGAAAAACCCAAACAATACGAAAACTAAAAAAATGCGAATAAATAAATAAAAATAATTATGATTGTATATTATTTACTTAGATAGGTCGACTAAAATGCATTTTATTTGTTATTACAGTTCGTAAACGCATCGAACTCAACATCTGTTCTGAGGAAGTGCAATAAATGAAGTCTTGAATATTAATGGCGAAGTATATATTGCCATCCTTCCTCCAGCATGTAGGCATACAGAAATTGCCAGAGATGATAAAAGTCTTGATGATGATTACATGCCGGAAGAAGTTGCAGGTGAAGTGGAAATCCATGCAAAAGAAGAAAGTTCCAACTGCAGCATTACCACACCTGAAAGGTGAAAAACGATGGAGAAAAACTAAAATCTTTCTTTAGGCCCACAGAAGGTTCTGCAAAAACCAAATTGCGTTGCAGTCGACAGTGATGAGAATATCATCTTCATTTCTCAGCTTTTTTTTGTCATCCGAAATAGTTTCATTCATTGTCGGGCAAACGAACTTGTGTGATCGACGAGACAAAAATGACCAGAACTTTCACATAAATGAAGATGAGATGGTTCACTTCTTTGGACTGCTGCTAATAAGTGGATATCATCGTCTTCCAGCAGAATACGTCAACTGGTCAACCATCGAGGACTTAGAAGCACCCATTTAGAGAACGATTTAGAGCAATAAAGAAATATATTCATATTGATGATAATAGTATTTTGGCTCCATCAAAGGTGACGAAAGTCCTCACTCTTCTAAATAAGTAGAAAAAAAAATGTCAGTAGTTCGGGATTTTTCACCAAACCATTAGTAGAGATGAGTTGATATTGTCTTACAGATGGCTCAACTTGTCAAGCAGTGAATCATAAACAAGGAAATCAGGTTTAACTATAAGCTTTGGATGCTTTGCAGCTCAAATGGCTTCCCATATAATTTTGAAATCTATTGTGGTAAAGATCCAAGCAGACAGATATCTCTTGGTTTTCATGTTGTAAATACCATGATTGAACCAATCATCTACACAGATTCTCATATACTATTATTTGACAATTTTTTGATGCATCATTTTCTTTTAATTGATCTTGCTAGAAAAAAATCATCCGCGCTTGTGGGACAGTTAGAGTAAATTGAACAGGTCACTGCTCTTTAATGAGGACACTATGATTACACTGTACAACAATAGAAAAAACGGAAATGAGAATAAACTTTTCTAGTAGTAGTTTTTGCGTAAATGACGGATATACTCGTAACATCCGTCTATAGCTGCAACTTTCTAGTTTTTCGTAAATTACCATCTTACTTGTGTTAAATACACTAATGATTCCGTAGGAATTGAATGCAAACCTGATTGGGTCGAAAATGATACTTATAAAAGTTAAAGACGAATTTTGATCTAATTTTAATGGGGTGTTCCTAAGGTATTTGTCAACCTAACATCAATATTATTTTAGTTATATGGATCCAAATCCGTGGTAACTGTTGTAGAATGACCCACCGACATATACGTCACTTCTACCCGAGATGAGTGGACGCTCAAGATCAAAAGAGTGACCTAGAATCAACTTTGGTCACGACAGAGATGGGGCAGAGAAGGGGGGGGGGGAGTTGCCGACCAACTTCCTTGAAGGAATGCTAGCATTCAAGTACAAATCAATTGAGTGCAGTTGGCCGATATTAAATTAAGGAAGGCTGCGGGCTATGAGGCTTATGAAAAAGTAGGTACAAAAGAAAACTTTAATATTTACACAGTATACACAATAAATAGATTAAATTGAATAATGGCAATGGATACTCGACCTTTACAATAATCGAATTAACAGAGATACTCGGACCAGCTCTACGAGAGTGTCAAGAGGCGATACGAGCCTCCTTACATACGCATATAGGGATGAATGGCAAGAAAGCCACATATGATTCGTCTCAGCCTATCTTGAGTTTGAGGCTTTACGGGATGAAACGGGGATAGGACTTTAACCACAGGGAGTTTAACATCTAATAGTAACACTAACTGGAGGGAGTATTCGTGTCAAACGAAATATACCAAAACCAAGGATAGGCCAATTGCCTGGGGTTCAGATCCTTCGGTAGAATTCTAGCCTTCGGCTCGAAAGGAAATGGGGCGCGATTGAGAATGACGTGTTTCGTTGTAAAAGGGAGGCCTATACTGTAGATGACCAATTGAGACCAACAATATATAGGGATCAGCCGAAACCGTTACTGTCTCCGACAAGAATGTGCGCGGGGAAATCTCTCCACGAATCAACACGACGCTTGAGAGATGGGAAGTAATCCCACGGGGGTTTCTTGATAACGCACCGGGAGGAGACATAGGTGCTCGTTTCAGATTCCAATCCCTCGCTAATCGCAGAAAGCAGTTCAATATTCTGACTATTCTCAAGGTCCTCGCTTACATGGACTGACCTCGTGCCTGACCTCGTGGTTTCGACGGGGCACATGGCAGCAAGAAGCATTCATTCTCGACAACTCCTCCATTCTCAAGATGTTACTTTGAAAAAAAGTGACACCTGCGAATCGCTGGATGGGTATTAAAAGTCTTAAATTTTCCCTACCTCAAGGCGGGGGGGGGGGGTTATTGTTTTTTTTTTAACCTTAAATGGATCGCGCTTGTGTGGCTTGGGCATATTTACGTACAAAGAGTATCAAGGAACACAAGAAATGAATGAATTCAACAAGAACACGAGGGCTACAAGAACTAGCATTAGTTCAAACGGGGGTCGATCACTTAATGTCAATAACGACATAGAGCTACAAAACAAATAACATACACAAAATATAAAAAATGACACAATAAAAAAGATACAAAGGGAAATATAAAATACAGGGAACTAATTGATCCGAACGATACCAAGTTTACCGAATCGTTCTTGATTTGTGAACAGATAAACTTATTGTCCGAATATATATATATATATATATATATATATATATATATATATATATATATATATATATATATATATAATTAAACAAAAGAAACAAGATTAAACATAAAAGTTAAAAGCACAAAATTTATCCTAGATTAGTTTGGATAGTCTCTAGGGTGTTTCTACTTAGGCTCTCCGCAACACAATACTAGGATCCTCTTATATAATTAATTTTAAATTAATACTCCTGGAGGTATAAACTCCAGCGCATAAGGAGACCATTGTTACTTTTTACATTTCGCAAATATGCGAGGGGCTTATGATCCGTCTCTACAAGGAACTCCTTACCTAATAAATACATTCTAATCTTCTGTATGGCCTATATAATGGCCAGAGCCTCCTTTTCGATGATGGCATAATTTTTCTCGCGCGGGAGAAGCTTACGGCTAGCTTAGTCGACGGGGTAACTATCGCCATTATCGCTATATTGGAGTAAAACGCAACCTAACCCTTCATTACTGGAATAGGTTCTGATACCAAATGTCTTCTTAGGGTTAGGGAGCCAAAGGACAGGGGCGAAAGCTAATTTCCCCTTTAGCTGTACGAAGTGGGAGAGAGCTAATGGGGACCATACAAGGTGTTTCAGGGACTTCTTTTTCAGCAAGTCACACAAAGCGGCCGAGAGAGGCGAAATGGCGGACGGAACGGCGGTAGAAAGAAGCAGACCCTATGAAGGATCTCAGCTGCTTTTAATTGGACAGACGAGGCATTTCCACAATGTCGCGGATTATGTCCTCCTGGGGTGCCAATCGGTTGTTACCAATGTAAAAGCGAAGGTAGTCGCTTGTAATATAAGCAAAATGGCACTTGCTTGGACCGATTGTGGGTCAGTGCTCGCTAAAGCGACGCAGCAGTGCCTGGAGGGCGATCACGTGATGGTCCCACTCGTGAGTTGCAACGTAAATGTTATCGAAATAAAAAGTCACGTTTACCAACCCGTCTAATATTCTTCGCCTCATGCTGTTGTAATTACTACAAGCCGTCACCAAGCCGAAAGGAAGACGGTGGAACTGCATTGAGCTTTTGTCTGTGGAGAAAGCCGTGTATCTCTTTACATCTTCTTTAAGGGGAATTTGATAATAAGCTTTAAATAGGACCAATTCGGTAATGTAATTGGCTTCTTCAAAGAGTTGTAGATTTTGGTCGATGAAGGTGCTCAGCATCGAACAAGGTCACCGAATTAAGTTTGCGAAATTTGACGCACAGCCTATATGACCCGTTTGACCTCTTTGCCAACACAGTGGGGGAACAGTAATTAGAGTGGGAGGGTTCTATTATCTTTAACTTTAACAATTTAGTAACTTCTGCGTTAAAGAACTCTCTTAAATGGATGGGAAGGGGGGTACGGCTTAAAACGAATAGGCTCCAGAGTGGTTAAAATAATATCATGCTCAAACTGAGAGTACAGCCAGGAATCTCGGAGATCACTTCTGGAAAGTGGCTCAATAACTGATGCAGCTGACTCTTCAAATCGGGGGGCAGCTGGGTGTTAACGTCTAAGTCAGATGACTGGGATTCGGTAGCACTGGGCACGGTGGGCAAGGAATACTTCTTGTCCTGTTCAATGCAAACTACTTGCACCACATTTAGTGAAACTAGGGGCTGAATGGGGCCAATCAGGTCGATTACCACACAGGCGAAGGGTTCAGATGTAATGAATCAGTCCTTTCTGCAGTGGAGCGGGTCGGACGCGTTCTTTGGCAGCTGTCCTTTGACAGATGTCAAACAAACGGCAATAATTAAGGATGTCATCTGCCACACCGGTCCAATAAAAATATTTAAAAATTCTCTTTGGTATGGCTGAAGTGGCCAGATAAAAGGCTTTCATGGACTGTCTTTAATATGACTCGAATTTATTTGTAAACAAATATTTGCACCTTACAAGATTATTTTGCAAGGTTCTTAAGGGGGACATCAGCCAAAACGGGTTCGGAACCACTATTCTAGACATCTTCTATTCACTCTCACCGTATGGTAGGAGTGGTCCTATTTCTCTTTCTGCTTCTCTTCTTCTTTCTCTCAAACTCTTTCTCCCCCACATAATCCCTTCATCATTGTAGGAGTCTTCGAATCATTACTGCACCAAACATTTCTTTGTAATTTTCATTTTGTTTTCGGGAGGTTTTTTTTTCAAATATGAGGTAAAATTTATGCCTGGATGGGGTGTGGGAGGGGGCTTGTACCCTTCTGACCGAGGATGAAGTATGAGTAATAGAGATGGCCTCGCACATAGCGCCCCGTGTGCCCGGGGCTGAGTAGACGAGTTCCTCTAGAATATAACGACCCATCGGTGTAAAGGGAACATGACTTATAAAAGGTCCTTGTTTTAAAAACAATAAAGAGAAGATAAAAGAGATATTATTTAGTTGCGCTGATGAGCGCCAACCGCGCTCTGGGTTGTAAATAGTTAAAATAAATATGTTTCGCTTAATCATTATTCATTTCTGCAGGAAATTCAGGACAAAATCTCTTTTAGAATCATTAAAAAACATAGAAAACGCATATAACGAATCGCATTTTCCCAAATGGGAGCGCTTGAATTTGCATTTTATTTTCCTGCGGGTCATTTGGTTAAAGATGAACTTAACCCTTTTTTGCTAAATGACCGAAGTTTGGCCTAATTATGAGTATTTGTTTTATTCTTTCCAAGAACAGTATAAAATGGTTAAGAGTGGAAGAGATGGTGGGCGTGGCTGTCGGTTACGTCTGCGACGAAGCGACATGGCCAACATCGAAAGAGCGAGGACTCTGAAGATGACCATTATCATCGTTCTCGCCTTTATCTGTTGCTGGACTCCTTACGTCGTCATGGTGATGTGGTCAGTGCACATCTTTGTTTTTCCATTCCTTGTTATTCAGGGAAAAAATTTACTCCATTCAATAGTACAAAGGGGTAAAATGACTCAAGTGAGAGGAGAGATAAATAGAGAACACGGACTTGCCGATAAAGTACATAATTCCGCGCACAACGAGAGAGAGAGAGAGAGAGAGAGAGAGAGAGAGAGAGAGAGAGAAAGAAAGAAAGCGAATGAGTGTGTGCGCGCTCAGCGAACGAGTTGTGGCTGGACCGGCGATCGGCACCTCTTCCCTCTCCCTCCGCGAGTCCCTGACTTTATGCGCCGCCTTCCTTGATCCACCTTCGACCTTCTCCTCGCGACTCACCCCCATTGTTTGCCTCCTTCAAGTGACTCGCCCAAGATCCCTCTTTTGAGCACTTACGCTCCATATACAAATCGGGTATAAATCCTTCAAAGGGATTCCAGGTCTAGCATCAGAGCCTATATTGCAGCTTACATCTGAAATATTGCGTGCCCTCCTGCACCCAACGCCCGATGATGGATCAGCTAGGGCAAAGTATCTTCCCCACATTTTCACTTCCCCCATCTTCACCACTTTTTATAATCCCCCTACGAGCCCCAATAGTTGAAGTTGAAAATTGCTATTCCGGGTTTTATATGTCTGTTTTTTTTCTTTATTTAGATTTTATTCATCCACTCTTTTATTATCCTCGTCTCTCCTTATCCTCATTCATTCCCCACTGAATGCAAATGCCCTCATTATTCGCACTCGTTGACTCTTTCATCTCAATTAAAACATTGACCGGTGCCAAAGTGGGAAGATTACCCGCAGGAAAGGAAAGCTGTTTTCTAAGTGACTCCTTGATGAATAAAAGGAAAGCACTTGGAATCGGATTCTTCATTTCCCTCTCGGGGACCTAAATCCTTATGACGTCCAAGGTTTGTTAGTCTCTTTATTGGTTATGCTTCTTGTTCTTATTATTTCCTTAAAAGTAAGAAAATAAAGTCAGGTGAGTGAAAATGTGTTGATGATATATAACCGCAGATCCCACTTCATCTATTTGGGATTGGAAGACACGTAATCTTTCAGATGCAAACAGCAGCATGGTTGCCTATGCTACACCGTGTACCACCTTGCTTAGTCATTGGGATAAGTATAAGGAGGTGTGATGAATTGGAGATTGAGTGTATGTTGTTACAAACGTGCCATGTGTTTTTAATACACTTCAATACTTTATAATAAATGAATGTATAATTGATTAGCACTATAGTATGAAAGCGTAGACTACAGAATATATTAATAAAACATCAATTATTAAAAGAAGGTACGATTATGCTTTATTTCACTCAAATTATACCCAAAATATAAAATTAGTTTTTGTAATTACATAACTAAATATTAATATTTGGCTTTACTTTGAAGCTAAATTTAGTGCTTTTGTAAATAGGGTAAAAATTTTGTGTTACTTAAAAGGAGAGAAATTACATAGAATTTGGAGAGATGACAACATTAAATATGAAAATGTGTCGTATATTAACTTACTTACTAAATCAAAATGACTAAGTATCATTCATATTTAATTACCAATTAAGTCAAAATGATATATGTATATATCTTTTTTTATCCACTGCATCAAACTACTTTAAAAGTCTAGTAAAGATATAGAGAGAAAGTATTATAATTCCAATATGAAAATTAAATTTCAAGTAAGCAAAATTATTGCAAGAGATCCCCCTTAAAGGCGATTTATTTACTAATAGACGGCGAAAACGGATTTTAGCCGTGCTATTGGAAAAAACCTTTTTCACGAAAGACCCGGAATAGAGATGCTTTATTTGGTTTTAGAAAATACCCTTTATATGGTCTCTAAAGAGTTGCAATGGTATTAGCAGGCATAAGAAGGAATAATAGAATGGGGGAAGGTTTGATCTGCCGAATCGATAGCGTCAGGGAGGGGTGACCTAGAATGGGCTGTGGAGGAAGCAGATGAACGGGTCTGAATTATTCAGGTGGGAATGAGACTATTGAATGGACAAGTAATCAAATTTAGATTCCGGAAACACCCAAGAAATAAAATAAATAATCCCTCTATTCCGGCATCGCGAACATAATGGGCACTAAGATGGGGGAAGGGGGAGTGCCAAGTCAGTAATTTAAAAGCAAATTTCACATTATTCTTTATCTTAAATCCTTTATATTCGTTGTTCAGTTCCCATTCTACTTTAAATGAAATAGTTGGGTAGATCCTATTTAATTTTTCAAAAATCTGTTATTATTGATAGGCCATATGGCACATATATGGTCTACTTAGCGGAACCACGTTATGGGATTGGGTAAAATGGGAGGAAGGCGGTGCTTTTTAAAATCCTCCATAAACAGATTGCATACTATCGGGGAAAGGTGATTACTCATACTCATGCCATATTTCTGAATAAGATCCACCCAACTATTACATTGAAAGTAGAATGAGAACTGAACAACTCATTGCCGTTTCTGGCTGTAAAAATATCTAAAATAAACGACAAAGCAAATTGTTCCGTCTACCGGAAACCAACTAATTCTAATGCCTATATTCATTATTTCTCGTGTCACGATGTATCCGTTAAAAGGTCTGTAGTTTCTTCCATGTTCCTGAGAGCCTATCACATTGGTGATCCTTGTTTCTTGCCTTCGAAATTAATACAATCATCCAAACATTCATTTAACTGCAATATCCCCTTTGGTTCATAGAATAGTGTCACTATAAGCCATAACCATCTATTACTCCCCAGCTAATTATAAGGAAATCAGATGTGACAAATATTATGTTACCTTTCCAACAACATCAATGTTGCCTTTCAGTACGAGAATACGATCAGAAATAGCTTATCCCAAAATAGATCGAGCAATAAAGAACAGAGAGTTTATTTTGTTCCCTGCAAATCATGGAATGAATTATATATCGCTGAAAGCAGCAAATTTTCCAAGAGAATGAAGGAACAAAAATGCGATATGCGACGTGGTGCCCTCTCCTCGAGTTTATTTCTACATATGTCCAATGAAAATCATCAAATTGATATTGATAATGCTAAAATAGTTTAGTCTCCCAATTATATATATCACGCTTAATTGAATCGGGACTTATAAAATAAATTCCCAACTTTAATACTTCCGACGGCCAATTCCATACTAATATCTTAATAAGCAAGAAATTCATACTTCCGCTTCTCAAAAATGCCGCTACATTCCCGCATCATCCCCCTTAGCCCCACGGATTTGTGTGTTTGTACGTTAAGCAACTTCTGTATTTCACTTGTCCACCAGCGAATGACGATGACAGATGTTTCCGTCGAAACCTGGTTTCGCATATAAAATTAGTACTATTACTGTGGTTTTATCCCTAAAGTTACACGTACGCTACTGTACTTTTTTGGATATGTGTTATTGGAATATGTGTTATTAAACCTTCAAAATTCAATTTTAATTGACTTCCAACCCATCAAACCATGAAATTTATAAAATTGATGTTTATTAATGTAAAGTTAAAAGTTCAAGGCACAAAACGATACGGAAAATAATTGATATTCAGTAAGCTTTAAATTAATAAAAATAAGAAGGAAAAGAGTATTCGTACATATCGATATTTGGTGATTAATACTTAGTTGGGTAACCTTTGTATCTTTCACCGCCATTAATCGTTTCCTGGCAGGGCACGGAGTGGAACGCGTTAATCCAGAATGAGTCCTTACGTCCTTGACTGTCGTATCTCTGAACAACTGGTTTCCTGCCTGCGAGCCCTCAGGTTGCCTGGGAGTCGCTTGAAAAGTAGCGCGTCATGTCCTTGGCTGATTTCAACGAATCCTCTCGATTACTGCTTGGATACTGCGTGAGTACTGCCTGACTCCAGCTTGAAAACTGCTTTGCTCGTTCCCATACTGGAAAATATATACCACTTCGCCGGAACGATTTTGTTTGCCGTCGGAATGTGTCCCACTTCGTCTCAAATGCGTGGCGGGCAAGGGCTTAGCGTCCTTTCGCCGATTTGAGTTGCGGGCTCCAGTTTGACTCGTCTCGCTGCGGTATCGCCCCGGAAGTTTACCGAAAGACGCCGGTTGAAGGTCCTTTCTTCCGTGAGATACTGCCTACGCCTCTTTGTCCACGTGACGCTCTCTCTCTCTTTCTCTCTCTCTCTCTCTGACACGCTGCAACATGCCTTTAGTATTTCGGCCCATTCTTTTTTGCAAATTACTTCCAATTCTTTGATGTTCTTGGGACTTCTTAAATGAATATTGCTCTTCAATATTCGCCACAAGTTCTCTATTAGGTTAAAATCTGGCGACTTACTAGGCCACTCTAGAAGGTTTACATTGTTTTTACGGAACCATTTGTGAGTAGCTTTTGCACTATGCTTCGAATCATTATCTTGTTGAAAATTCCATCCCTCTTAAAGTCTGTGATTTTTTACAGAAACGAACATATGTTATTCAGAATTGTTTCTGTAGATTGCCGAATTCATGCTCCTATCTTCATGTGGAAATTTCCGTTACCCTTAGATGAGAAACACCCCCACACGATGATACTCTCTCCCCAAACTTCAGGTTAGGATGGTGTTCTTATGATAATAGGCACTGTGTTTTTTCATCCAGATAAGACGGTCATCGTTATGGCCAAACAATTCTATTTTTGTCACGTCTGACCACAGGACATTATTTCAGAATTCAGCTGGTTTCTCCAAATGCTCACGTGCGAACTTCAACTTTGTAGCTCTGTTTCTCTTCAGCAGTAAAGTGTCTTCCTTGGCCTGCGAGACTTAAAATAATGCCGGTTCAGGTCCGTACTGATGGTTCGCTTTGTGACTGACATTTCTGCCGCTAGTAGGTCATCTTCAATTTCCATAGGGGTCCTCATAGCGGCAACTACAATCTTTTTAAGTATTACACAAGAAGCTTTGGGGGAACTCTTCCGAGGAGCACCTGAACGTTGTCGATGGTTCCCACCTTTTTTCCACTTCAGAATGACAGAGCTAATGGTGGTGAAAGGTATTTTAAGTTGTACGGATATCTTTTGGTAGCTCAGCCAATCAGTACAGAGCTTTAGGATCGCCTGTTGCTGGTCATTGGAGAGTTCTTTATTCTTCGCCAAAATAAAGTGTTTACTGCGTGAACATCGACTGCTGAATGGCGTTCTAATCTTTTCTGAGCTCTTGTTGACTGCTTTACATATTATTGGAACCCTCTAGAAGCTTTTTTCCACCATTATAATTAATATTATGTCTCATATGTACTATTAAAAATGAATTTCGTTAGGTTTAGGGCTTCGTACGAAAACTTATTTGCCCCCTCTTTTCATTAATTTCCATTTTACTGAATATCACTTTTGTTTGATGCCTTTGTGTGCACACAAATTTTAACTTTACAGTAATATACATCTATTGTGTAAATTTTATGGTGTGATGCGTTGGAAGTCTATTAAAATGAATTTTCAAAAGGTGTACGAATAGTAATTTCTTCCCAATATATATATATATATATATATATAATATATATATATTGTATTTGCCTTTTTATATTTCGCAAATCTATCATTTAAAAAACGCCATTGGCCGCCATTATTTAATTTTTTTGCTTTTGTTTTACTTCGCCGCAAAATTGTCACTCGAGTTCATTCATATTTGTTGCTAAAGATTCATTTGGTTTGAAGAGTGCAATTTTTTTTCTTTTCTGCTCCGTTTTTTACCTTTATTCTGGACTTGTTAGTTTGAAACCTTTAGAGTTATAATAATTAAGTTGTTTATTTTGAATAGGACAAAAATAACCTTTTTAAAGGGTGATTGGTGCCTTTTCTAACATTTATTTTTTGTCGGAAAGCTAATAGAGATTGAGATTACTGAAAAGTCAACTTTTTTGGCGCTGCACAAAGCAGAAATGTTAGGCTCCATGATAGTGAACCTAATTTTGAAGATAGAGAATAATTATGTTTAGATACTTTCATTAGTTTCTTCTTTTAAGGTTAAGTTGGTTTAGTTAGTAGGGTCCAACCAAAGGATACTTAAATATATGATTGAGCAGTATATGTTATAGTTTTAACTTCGATGCTGTAATTGTTTGGGTGCTTTGTAACACCGATCACTACCTATAAAGCATATATTTTTGCAGGACTATAATTTAACCGAGGCTATGAACAACTGGTCATTATAACATAGACCATCCGTCACAATGACGATTCAAATTAAATTCTGTCCAATTTGACTGCTAACCACACCTAATGTTGCTTAACTTCGCTAACATAAGAAACGACTTTCCAGTTCGATCATTCGTATCCGACCAATTAGTAAATTTCCTTGAATGTGACACATCTTACTTGAGCAGTTGTTTTGCATTCAGTACTCTGTTAAATGCTCACTTGTCGGCCATATGCCTTGTTACGTTGTAAATTACCTCAAGCAAAAAGAAAATACGATTCCGATCTGGGATCAATTGTAGAATCTCACCCAAAACTGAACAACTGCAGAATCTCGACACCAACTACGTTCAATTATACAATATTCACTCTCATACGTACTATTTAAATATTAAGAATACAATTAGAACATTATAATTAGAGATAAGAAGAAATTAATTATTAAGGACATTGCAATGTGTTGACACAAATTTTCAGACCCATTTTATGCAAAACGGTTTCTTCACATGAATTTCTGTTTGTAAGAATTAAAAGATTCCCTTCTTCAGCCAGCATTTTTTAAATTTCTGCCATGTGTTTGTTCCAGTACGACTCAATATGTTGGGTATGGACTCCATTCACCGCGAAAACAAAGTTCACTGAATGGTTGACGGTTCTGTGAACGAACACTTGACCTTGCAAAGTTCGGTAAGATCTTCCTCTTCGGTGTGAATGATAGAGCCAGGTCGCACAACTGCTTTCACAATCGGTAAAGCGTAGCCACGTCTCTTCAATCCACGATTCCAAGGTAGCCAACAGTAAGAGTTGCACTGGTGTCAACTAAACCTAAGACCCACGATGCCGAAAGAGGCACCCGTCCACGATGGTGCTTTGGCTCGAGAGAAAAGCAAGACTCGTCCATCCCCACAACAACTCAAAGGACCTCCTAAAGAAATAATAGGATTCGCTCTGAAGTAGTTGGTACATACCTCACAAAAAAAATTGCAACAGTCAACCATGGTTTTTTCGGAAATGTTTTATAATTATCTGAATGCAGCTTTTTCTCCAGTATTTTTATTCCATAAATAAATATTCTGGACCCAAGTCTGCAATAACAAAGTTAACTTTGAAAAAATTAAACTGGTCCGTATTGACAATGTTTACTTGTTTTCTGAGCACTCTTTCACTTCATTATTATTGTTTGGTTCAGCTAATATGGTGTAAAAAACTGAAAATGATAGAGAAAAGAGATAACTCGTGTTCGGGTATTATATTGATAAGGAAAATTTGAATATTGCTCGCAAGAAGAATCTAAACGAAGGACGCATAAATTGTGCAATATCGAAACTATGGCTAAGAGTAGTTTGCAATTTGCTTTGATGTGGGCTTAAATATCAACAGAATTATTACTCGAGATCACTCTGGTAGGGATGTTTAAACTGATTTTCCCCAAATTTGAAATGTCAAATTATATAGTAAAACTAAAGTATATAAGATTAATATGATCAAAGACTAAGGAAACACTTCTAAATTCCAACTAGTTCTTTAGGGTACATAAGGCAGAGGAAACAACCACAAAACGTCCGGAATTAACATTAGCAAAGCCAGAATGATGTGATTCTTTTCATTCGGTTTTTCCCGATTTCGGTAATGCTTACAAATAAACAACTTCAACGGTTTTTTTAATATATTTTATACATCTATTAGAATTGCACAGCGTGTTCGAGAAAACTTTGACGGTTTACATAAAAGAAAAACACCACGATATATTTAAAAAAATATGAAAAACGAGGGGCGGTCAATAAGTTTTGCGAATTGGTAGGGCAAAACAGAGGAAGGAGGATGGCTGTTTGTGGGCGTGTTAGGACAAGTTATGACAAGTCAGGACCCGCAGCCGAACGCTCCTGCCTCGTCTATTTAAGAAGTAGTATCTGATCGCAGATCGTCAGTCGCAAATTTTTCAACAATTAAGAAGGTTGAGCACCACGCAGTAATCAAATTTTTGACCAAGAAAGGTAAAAATGCAAAAGAGATCCATGAACGCATGGGTGCAGTGTACACCGACACTGTCCCTTCCTATGCAACCATTGCTCGCTGGAATAATGAGTTCCGCCATGGTCGTGAGTCCCTTGAAGATGACCCCCGTCCAGGACGCCCGTCAGACGTGACCAACGAATACAATGAGGCCCATGTAGAGAGAACGATCCTCGAAAATCAACTGGTGAAGGTCGAAGAAATCGAGCGAGAACTTGGAATATCACATGGAAGTGTTAGCAACATCATCCACGACAATTTGGCCCCATGATCGACTTAAACGTCGTCAAAGTCCACATGGCCAGAGTTGCACAAGCTGCCCTGCGCGAGTGCAGATTCGAGGAGCTCAACCATCCCCCATACAGTCCAGATCTGTCCCCTAGCGACTACTTTTTATTCCGCCAGCTCAAGGTTGCACTGCGTGGACGCCGGTTTGGGGACGATGAAGATGTCCAACTCGCCGTCCAGGAGTGGATTGAACAGCAGTCGGGAGATTTCTGGTTGTCGGGAATTCGAAGCCTCACGAACAGGTCGCGCAAGTGCATTGAAGTTGAGGGTAGTTATATTCAAAAATAATAAAACACTTTTCCTCATATCTCGTTTCCTTATATCTGAATTGCAAAACTTATTGACCACCCCTCGTAGAGAGTAACCTGGAGCATGAGTTCGTCACTGTGTCGCTGAGAAGATCTTCGAACGATAGCCTTGATCTTGATCACCATGTTGACCTTGGGTCCCAGGCTGAGCGGTTGGTGTCTATCATCCGCCCTCTACACATAGTAATCCATCGGATGAATTTCGGGGGATTTATGAGACCAGAAATTGGGGATAGTGAAGTAGTAGAAATTCTTTGACCACCACTTTGACTCTTTTCGGAAGTGTGCCATCCAGCACCAACCCTCTCAACCCAGGATTTGACAAAACCTCCATCAGATCCAGCTAGAAGTATGAATTAAGTTTAAGACCCGCTCAAACATGTGGGAGTTCATGGCGTCAACCTCACTGGAGACACACCCACAGATCAGGACAATTTGAGGCAACTTGGTACTTATGATACGTAGAACGTAAAATGGATTATAGGCAAGCTACCTGATTTTCTGGGTGTTAAAAAAATGGGCCTGAAGGTTCTTTTCCTGTGAAAAGAAACAGATCATCTTTGGCTGAACAAGAGGCTTCAGTTTGTTCAAAAGATTTCTCTTTGCCTTCGTCAAGCCGTTCTCTTTGCACTTGATTGTCAGAATTCGTCCCTTGCGCACCTTGTCTGAATGATAGCGAAGTTGCTCATTCAAAGAAAGCTTTATGTTAGTGATTTTAACCTGCTGGGGTATCAAACCAGATTACGCCGACAGATTCTTCAAACACCAGAGACACAAGTGAAAGTTCTTGCCATAATAGAAAAAAGTTGATTCTTTCTTTCTTTCATCATTCTTTCTGAATTGCATCGTTTCACACAGATATTCAGATATTATGGATACAGGCTTCATAATTGACTAGATAATACATAATTTTATGTTGCATATTTTCTTTCTTTTGCTCTTATTGAAAATTAAAGGACGGACTGTGATGAATATACATGCTGTTAAAAGCAAATACATATTTTTCCCTAAAGGATTATTTCAAGCCTAATTTCAACATAATATGAAGATAAAGTGCATAGATAGAATATAGCATGTGAAACGTGTTGAAATTGTGCAAAAATAGACAAAGCTTATTCAAAAAATCTTACTTCAGATTTGAATTGAAGACACCAAAATTAGATATGAATACAGCAAAATTATTGTTCTAGAGTTCTACCGTAGAAATTTCCAATTGATTCATTACATTTTGATACAAGGTATCAGCTATGAAGCATCGTGCTTCCGAAGTGGCAACGTTAACGAAAATCACCACGAACTTTCCATTTGTGACTTACATATTATACCTGGTGTCCTTGTATGAAAGTATATTTATTATCTAAAAAAATAATCTTCTCCCATCCATCAGTTATCATTGTCAGCTAATGACATATTTCGTTCACTTATAATCGTGGTAACGGGCTCACTCTTTCCTCCTAGTAAGATAAATTACAGGATAAAAAAATCACTAAATTCTCTTCTGGAATAAATTATTTTGAATCGCGTGGCAAATATAATAAAGAACATTTAATTGTTCCAAATCTATACCAAAATTCATCTTAGCAGAGCCGAGCCCCCCAATTTCAATCAGAAATTTAAATCAGCTTAGTCTCTTTATTTGCCGACTTATGGGCCCTTCAAGCTCATATTGTAGGTTGATTGGAATTGAGACGAGGAACTTAAAGCGACGTGGATTTACTTCTCAAGGAAGTAAATACTCTTAAAATGAAATTATCCCAAGTAAAAGAAAAATGGAGTAGATGCTTTGCTTCGCAAAATTGCCACTGGCATCCTTAGGCACAGTGATTTTTAAAGGAAATTGGTAATTTCCATTATAATCATACACATAAAATATTTTAAGAGACTATTTTACTACTGAGGAAATATTGAAAGGGATATTGGCTTCACAACAATTCGTGTGGGTTTATTATATTGGGTTTGTTTCATTGCGTTTCATTGTTTTTCTTGATATTATAACTAAGTGTTGAGTGGAATTTCATTTTACCTGCGTTTATAGTTCACTCTTGTTCGGTTTTGTTAAAAATGAAATCATTATAACTTGGAATGAAAATTAAAAGAAATGCAGAAAATATTTATATTTGAATCGAAGGAAAAAATATTCGTGTCGTTATCATAATTACGCAACTAAAAATGATCAAATACATACTGATTATGTTTTTCTCTTCATATCTCCGTGTGTATTCCTAAAATGAATGAAAGAGAGCGTAATATTAGTCAAAAAAAAAAAGAAATTGAGAGTGAGGTTGCCAGAAGTCGCATGACTAATGGTTTCGAAAGCTAGTGAAAGGGTTTTTCACGAGTGTTTCAGATACAAACCCCTTTTCAGGTGTTATCATACTGCATTAAAGTTTAAATAACATATTTTTCAGTTGGCGAAAACATGAAAGAGTATTACTAAAAGTTATACTTCCAACATATTGTTAATATAACTTTTCGCGATTTAATAAAAAGATATATGGGAAAATTAATGAATTTTTTAAATTATTAACCCAATAATTATTCTTCTCTTGTAGATGAATCGGGGAAGTCTTTTTTGAGCTTTTACTATGCTATTTTTATTGCACTCAACTCTTATTAATCAAGATAAAATTCGCGCTCAATGTCTCCAAAATGATACTTAAATGGAAAATTAACAAGTTTCAATTTAAGTTTATTACGTTTGCACATTTCTTCATATTATATCTTCAGAATAAATAGAAAAAATAAAATAATTAGTAATAAATGTTAATAAAAACTGCTCATATGCTATATAAATATTTAAAGAAAATTCGGGAAAATTATAGTTATACTGACAGTTTTATCATACAGTATGCCGTGGCGACAAGATTGAGTGAAGACAAGAGTGAATGGTAATACCACCAGCGTTTCCCGTGATGGCAAGAGCGGGTGGTAAAGACCACATCATTTCCTGTGACGACAAGAGTGGGTTGGGTGGTAAATAGGCAATTCGATACCGTCATTTTTAAGGATGTTAGAACAGTCTCTTGGATAGAGTCACTCGCCAAGGAGTAGGAGCGGCGTAACCACGAAAGGCTCAAGGCAGTATCAAGGAGGAGGCGGATGGCCATTGCTCGAATCAGTATCAAGGAAGATGGATCCCTATTGCTGGATGCAGTATCAGATAGACTTATGGCCTTTGCTCGACCCAGTATAAAGGTTGGTGGATGGCTATTGCTCAAGGATGGATGGCCACTGCGCAAGGCAGTATCAAAAAAGATGGATGACCACTTCTCAATGCTTTATCAAGAAGGTTGCATGGCTATTGCTCGAGGCGGTATAAATGAGGGTAGCTGACCTCCCTTGCTCGATGCAGTATCAAGGAATCTAGATGGCGATTCATCAAGGTAGTATCAGGAAGGATGTAAGGCCATTGCTCAATAAAGTATTAAAGAAGATGGATAGATATTGATCGAGGTAGTATCGAACAGGTTGGATGGTCTTTGCTCGATCCATATTAACGAGGCTGGATGGTTATTGCTCGAAAAGTATCAATGAGAATGGATGGCAATTGATCGAGGCAGTATCAGGGAAACTACACCTTTTACCCTCAAATTAAAAATAATAAACTTTAAATTAAAAAATTTGCCTTTCACATTAAAAAAATTGAACTCCAAATTTAAAAAAAACTGACTTTCATATTAAAATATCTGAACTTCAAATTAAAAAGTTGAAATTCAACTTAAAAAAAATTGACATTCAAATTTAAAATGTTGATTTTCAAATTAAAATACTTTCATATTAAGCATGTTTACCTTCAACTTACAAAGCTGACCCTCAACATTAAAATAGTTTCTTTCAATTAAAAATGTCAGAGAGAGAGAGAGAGGGAGAGGCGCAGGAGGTAAAGAGCCCGCGATTGGCTTCTTTTGAAGTCCCTTCCGTTCGATAACACGGCCTATAGCGAGCCTAATCTTAACAACGAGAGGTTCGGCAAGATGGAATAAAGTTTTAAATTCACTTCCGGCGCTACTTTATGTAGATAAAGCAAAATCCCTCTTCCGGCGCCTCTGTAACTTTCACTTCTGGGTCTATGTATGAATAGTAAAGCATTGGCGGGGGAAAATTAGTATTCTGCGAAGAGGAGACGCCGCATAATCTTATTTACCTCGGCCTCCCATACCCCAAGAGCCCGAAGACAAGAAAAGAGAAAAAAAGAAACAAACAAGAAAAGATCTCTCGAGCTCAGCCTCCTCTCCAGCAAATACTCCCTCGATCTCTATTTTCGAGGCTGACTGTGTTTACTAGAATACAAGTTGCATTTTCCGTCATAAATTTGAATAGGCTGAGTATTAAACTGCCTTATGTGCAAACCCAACTCCTACTGTTAGAAAGTACTCGAGCTCAGTGCCCTCCCCCCCTCCACTCGTGTTCTTCTCAAGCAGCCGAATCTTTGAGTGGCAGATCCACCCAGAATTGTTATCGGTCGTGTGCGGCCGAGTGTGTATACTTTGATTTATCTCTCATGTCCATTATTTTATTTGTGATTTATCTTTCATATCCAGTATTTTATTTTTGTCTGTACAGTAGTAAAGTTTATTTGGTTTCGCCCAGTTTGATATACAGAACCTTCTAGATTGTTGAATCAATTCTGCCAAGTATAATTAGTCATTTTTAGAGATTTATTGCAACCCAAAGTTCAATTGCATTATTCGAGGCAAGGCTCAACTGCAGAGTTGCCCTGCGTGCTATCCACCAACCGTTCAGAGACATGGAAAGCAAACGGAGGTCAGAAGATCTAACCTGACCTACGGCAAAAAAACAAATGAAATTCAATGAAAAAAATGTAATATCATATGAATTTGTGTAACGTCAACAACACTAATTCCGCCACTAACCTAACCAGAAATATCCTAGTGTTTTTGCTTCTCATGCACTTATTTCCTCATAAAATACCATCTTTCATACATGCAAACATTCGTAAGACTAATATCTACTGTATTACTTACCATATGCGTTTGTAATGATATATTGTTTAAAATTAGAATAAATAAAATTCTTCATCAGTCATCTTCCAAACGTTTCCAACATTTCGGTCAACTCTCTACCCTGACGTTAGAGAGCCTATTTTCATAGCTTGTGGGATTTATCCTCATTATCTCCTCATTGGTACCTCTTTCGCACCCATAGCAACCGTTCACAAAACATAATTCAGCCATCTCAGTAACCAAGTGAGTATTTTTTCGAATAATGGAGTGGAAAAATATTTAATAATGCTAATTTACAATACTGGTATTTTCTACCTGTATTAAATTAAGAGATCTCTGAAAACGCGAAATAATATCCTGCAAAAAGATAAAAGTAACTGAAATAAAAGATGGGCTCAACACTATCTCAAGGTCGCAAGGAACGACCTTACGGCACATGGCCAACCAAAGTGGGACCATTGGGCAATGAAATGGCCTAATGGCTCGCAAAAGCCGAGGCTACACCCCCTACACAAGTTCGGATGAATTGGGAATAAATACGGGTTACTCCCTCAGGCCGGGAAAATTCACTTATTTATAATTTGAAAATCAACTTTTAAATTTTGAAAGTCCTTTTTTTATTTGAATCCAGCTTTTTTAATATGAAAGGCATTTTTTGAATTTGAAGTTAATTTTTTTGAATATGAAAGTCAACTTGTTTAATTTGAAATTTTTTTTTTTAAATATGAAAGTCAACAATTAAAATTTGAAGTTCATTTTTTTTAATTTGAGGGTGAAAAGGTGTAGACGGCCATTTCTGGAGGTAGTATCAGGAAGTATGTATAACCTTTGATCAAGGCAGTATTAAGGAGGATGGTTAGCCATTCCTCGAGGCAGTATTAATGAGGCAGGTTAGCCATTGATCAAGGTAGTATCAAGAAGGATGTATGACTATTGCTCTATGCAGTATCAAGAAAGATAGATGGTTATCGCTCGAGTTACTATTAAGGAGGATGGATGACTATTGCTTAAGTCAGTATCAAGGAGGCTGGCTGGCCATTGCTCGTATATATATATATATATGTATATAATACTTGTGGTTGATTTGTTCCTTAGAAATCTGATTCGTAGTAGGAATATGGAGATCCAGGAAATTGCTCTAAGCATTTATTGGACAGAAGTTTCGGACCTCAACTAGGACCATTATCAGTGACTGATGAGAAGGGGAGAAGATATTAGCAATAACAGTTAAAGAGTTAGAAAAATAGATTACATAATGGCTAAAAAGCGGAGGAAGGCAAGGTAAATCAATAAAATTGACAAAGATTGAGAGTTATGTAAAAACAAAAATGACATTATATAGAATTACTTAACAATATGCAGTGTAAGTCTGAAAAATATGGGGAAGAAGTGAAATTTTAACATAAACTGACTTGAGTATCAAAAAATTAAAAATAACTGGATTAAACTAAAATGCAAGATCGCAAAGCACTTAGGTTTGTCTTATAGGACAGGCATCCCCATTGCTCAACCAGAAGCCTCTTCCATTAGGCAAAATCACTTAGATTCTCACCAACATCCTCTTAATCCTCAACTTCTCTCGATTTGAAAATCGTAGAGTCGTTGTACATCAATAAAATAAACCCCAACCTAAACAATTACACCTCTTCAATTAAACTATTCACCGTATAACAGACCAACACATCAATACTAATATTAACCAGCAAACAGACCAACCGAACAAATTTCGTTATAAGTTTTCTAGCGCTAGTTAATTGATTTCACAACTGCAACGATACAGGTTAGTAGTCCCTCTGTCTAATTCGTTCACAACTGTTTCTTGGGTTTTGTTTCTAATTTAATATAACAGGTTATTTTATTGTTTAATTATTATTATTATTCTGAGAGCTACCAAAGCCTCCCTCCAGGGTTCAAAAACAACTGCTAAATTGATTCCACACAAAATACCAAAATGGTACCAAAATCCAGTTAGATTTATTTTTTTGATAATCAATTCAGTTTATGTTAAAATTTTACTTCTTCTCCATATTTTTAAAAATTACACTGCACATTTTTAAGTAATTCTATATAATGTTATTTTTGTTTTTACATAACTCTCAATCTTTGTCAATTTTATTGATTTACCTTGCCTTCCCCCACTTTTTAGCCATTATGTAATCTATTTTTCTAACTCTTTAACTGTTATTGCTAATATCTTCTCCCCTTCTCATCAGTCGCTGATAATGGTCCTAGTTGAGGTCCGAAACATCCAGGCAATAAATGCTTAGAGCAATTTGCTGCGTCTTTATACTCCTACTATATATATATATATATATATATATATATATATATATATATATATATATATATATATATATATATATCTTGATTATGAATCTATTTTATGGCATTTACCGACGAACCCTCTAATAATAAACAAAGGCATAACAACTCAGCAAGGTCAATCAATGACCAGAGGTCCTTTACGCGTTTACTTGTCCACATTCAGTGGGCAACATTTAAAGTTAAGTGATATATTAGGGTGCTGGGGAGATCTCCGTAAAGCGTTAACAAAAACCTTGTGGACTCAATGTTTAAAGGGTAAAGGAACTCCCTGATTTAACATATCTTTCCTCCATATATATTCGCGTTCAGGTTTAGTTTCGTTTTAGTCCAAACTCAGGGGCAACACAGACACTTCTCCTACGAGAAGCCACTAAATCGAATTCCGGCAGAGGATAGATTTCAAGCAAAAGATACAATAAAGAATTAAACGAAAATAATTTTTAAAAAATCGTCTAGTGGTGGGAGGATGTATAAGATGCGAACTATCGACAACACGTGTTGCGTAGATGCTGACGGCTATGCACTCTGTCCACTCGGCCATCCTCCCAGCCTCGGGTCGAGCAAGAATTTAAAGGCACCTCTATTTTTTTGTTAAATATGAGGGCAGAAAGGTTTTATCGTTCATAAGATGCGTCGTTATGCTAAAGTAAACACAATGAGTGAAGTAGTCGAGATTAAAAGTTTCTGACATGATCAAACCACAAAGACTGAACTACTCTGTTCTCTCTTCCTGCGAGCATACAGGATCTGCGATCCTCCACTACTCCAAAATTAATTCACTCACCTCTTCTCAAAATTCCTCCAGCTCCGCTAACCCTTGTGGACCATTGAAGGATACAAACTACCGACCCCTTCCTCCTTCTATTCCCTCAATAGGAAAAATCAGAACGCTGAATCTAAATTGGTTCCTTTCGCTTCCCTTTCTGTACGAATTTTAAAGATTATAATGACATTCTAGGACCATTTCAAATGGAACTTTCACGCCGCTTACTACAGGACACCAAGACAGAACCCGTCCTTTATCAGAGTCCTATAATCCTGGCTTCTCCATCATCCCATGGGGTTCATGTCAATCATTTTAAGTCAGAGAGGCCGCTGACTCCAGCAGCGCATAACTAAACACCCCATATTATCTCCGTAGAGGAAATGTGACCTTTACTGTGTGCAAACACACTTTAGGACTAAATCATCTTACCAATTTTACTAAATCAAAATTAATTGTAAATTGCCGAGGCAGAATTGAAAGGAAATTTGTAGAATCTAAATGAATCCGATAAATTCCATTAACTGAAATTTTTCCGCCCCAGCCACTTCCTTCAAAATCTGATGGTATTTCAAATTACTCCAAAATTGGACTTCAGATCACCACCAGATTAACCTTGTTCTTTCATTAGGATATTTTTCTCCTCCTTTTTCTACTTCTACTTCCTATTGTTATTATTATTTATAATATATTTTCTGTTATTTGGTTGGGAAATACTTTCCCTGATCATATCAAAAGATCTTTAGCTATACTAAAGAACAACTACAGAACTAAAAACTGCCAGGATCAAATGATCCATTCAATGCCAAGCAGTTTAATACTGAGAGCTTGGATGGAAACCAAATCACTGACTACCAGAATAACCATTCTACTATTTACTTACCCGGAAGAAGATCGCAACGCTAGCGTTAGTATTAGGAGGCTGATGCACACTTATCTATTTGGGTACTAAATTCAATCAAGCTTTCAGGGTTACAAAAATTCTATTTTATATAAAACTCCAAGGATTTAGGGAGCGTTGCTATATAATTTTTTCTCAGTATTTTGAGACTGATGATGGAGGCAGGTCTTATTCGAAACTGTCCTACAAAAAGAGGATCCTCCTTCAGGACGTCTCTTTCTAGGAAAGCTTCGTTGTTTTTTACTCTTTTTAAACACTAATAAATAATCGTTTTTCCACTAGTGATGGTATTCGTGAATGTTTCTTTTGCGGTTTTAATGGAAGCAAAAACAACGAGGGCATATTAGAAATACTTTGAAAAGTTCTGGAAAGAAAGTGATGAGTTTAGTGGAGGTAAGTATATGAAGAAGATGTTTATTTCAGTATTTTAAGAAGATTTGAATAGGATCAAAACGGAAGTGGTATAGTTAGAGGAAAAGTAAATATAAAGTATATGTTATAAAGTTGTGGCAGAAAAAGATTTCACTCCTAAAACACATATAAACAAAGAGTGGCCAATATTTTTCTTAAGAGCTACCTATACAAACGAACCATTCATTTCCCAACATCAAAAAAGGACGGCATAAATGGACACTAGTCACGAAACGGTTCGGACACTGACAACACATACATACACCTGGAAACTCTCTAGATGGAGATGGGGGGATAGAGGAATACACCAGTGGCTCTAGTTCTTTTTATTTACTTTTTTGCTGTCTTGAGATGAAATTTGGCAGTTTCTGGCTACCCTGATAAGAATAAAAAAAAACGCCACTTTTGTTCAGTTATTCTACAGCTTCAATAACTTAAAAACTATGAACAGAGAATATTAACCAGTACTCCTGGCAACTTACATTTCCTCCAAACAAACCTTTCATTCCTTCTATCTTTGAAACAGGACGGGTATCGAGATTATGTTCTGCTGGATTCATAGACCTCTAGGGATTGCGAGGAATGAGGGCGTCGATGAGGGCACCAAAGTAAGCACGAGGACAGGGCGACCAGACCAGCGTTTCGCTCTTCCTCCCACTCATTACATGGCGGGTATCAAGCCATCCCTCGAGACTGCTTGAGATAAAAGATGAGAGACGGCCGACTTCACCTTACGTTGCGAGTCCTAGCGTGGCAGATGTTTCCGTGGAGCGCCCCCTCCCCTCTAATGTCTCAAAGGTTTCAAGTCGTGTTTCGTCGCCACATTTAATGCAGAACTCCCTTGGAAGTTACCGCGACGATTGCGTGGTCCACCACACTATTGAGTGCCTAAGTCTAGAGGATCTTCCTGAACGTTATCTACCCCGGTGCCCTAACGAGCTAGGAACACTGACGCTTGTTCTTGTAAAAGGGTCGTATTCGTGTACTCTTGATTTAACGATTTTTTGGAGGAGGCTCGACTCCTCCATTTTATTGGAAATATTTGGGTGACTGCGTGCTCGGGCATTTAGACGGAAGGGAGCTGATCCGATGCTGGAGTATGCATTCAATATTTTTTTTTAGTTTGGTTCTTTTCTTTGTGTTTTTTGTCGTTTATTTTCTGTTGGTTTAGGGCTTTTTTTAATTTATTGGATGAAATATATTTTGCGATGACTTGTGCCCATGTTGGTGTCATCACGATGGCGTCTTTAGATAAAATAAAAATCACTCTCTCCTTCTGCTCCTTTCTTCCCTCATTCTAGATTTCTGATCGTTGACAAGAAGATCATGAGGAGCAAAGGTTCTTCAAGGACCCTATACGTGCATGGACTCTTTACGGAAACTTATTTAGGGAGATTAATGCATATGTCATTTTTATTTCAGAACACGGGATTGACAGTAATAATAAAGAAATTAAAATTTTAAATTACGATATGATGATCACAAATTATTCGTAAGAGCGGTACGACGGAGCCGCTATTGCGGTTAAGACAGGGATCAAATACAAGAAGCAGAAATCTTGAAGAATACTATCTCGCGATTGAGGTCGAACTTGACATTGAAAAAATGGTCATAGCCGCCAAGAACAGACCTTTTACCTCTCCAGTCTCTCATTGATTGTGTAGGTTAGCCCAAGAGAGGTCAAAGGTGCAAATATTCCCATATATAGTCTGTCCATATCACCTTATTTTATGGCCCCGAGAACGTTTAATCAGTTAGAAATCCTGTCGGACGCACCCACCTAATTTGTGCTCAGTTATCATCCCCCAGTGGAAAGTCGAAAACGAAATATATCACTCTACCCCCCAGCCGCTGTGAGGCGCCAGTAACTTGCGGCTGTTTACACAGCTACATTCCAAGTGTTCCATGGGACGCCAGGTGTCTTACGCCTCTCTCCTTAACCCAGTTACTCCCAGAAAAATGCCGTATTTATGTAAGTGACTCCATTCATTGTCAGCGAAAGTCCTTTCGAAGTCCGTTCTTCCCCGTCGAGTCGCCATGTCGACGCCTGTGATCCCTTGCGCGGCTCTTACCTTCGTAATCTCTCTGGTCAGAGATGGATTACTCTCCTTCGTTATTTCCAATTCGGAGGGCTAACCGGGATCAACTCTCCGTTTATTCCCTCCACTCTACAAGGTCCGTGTACGTTAACCTCAACCGTGAAACAAGAGCAAGGAAGGAGCCTGATCTACGCTCATATTCCGCTCTACGAAATCCCTCCCGAGGCTTACATCGAATTCACCACCGCTGAGGTAAATCCGAGGTCCCAGTCCCGTAATTTTTGCTCCATTTAATTCATTCCCGAAAAAACTGTAATTCCAAGTATTTAATTAATATTAGCTCGACCGACGTTTAATAACGTTCTTTCAAGTGATTGTTACAATTTCCGGGCTATTTCCATCTATTCCTTGCCCGCCTATACTAACAACTGGTCACTTATTCATTATTATATTAGTTTGCTTAGTTTTCGTGACCAATTATAATTTTATTATTTACTTGTATATTAAAGGTTATTTTTGTAAAAGGGTTTTCTTTCAATAACTCCTGAGCTGAAACGGCACTCTCGATTGCCCCCTTTTATTGGTCAACCTTGGATTAACGCACTCCAATATAAAAAGGGCACAAGCCCTTAACCGGGACTTTCCTGCCTTGTTAAATACCCGTTGGCCCGACTCTGTATATAGCGTGACACCACCATGTCGTTCCTCGACACTGGCCTATTTGCTATGAGAATCCCCACAATATAAGAGGGGATCTGAATACCAGGTGACAGGAGTCCGGCTACAGAACCTTTAATGGGATTGAAAGGAGCCTGGATACTTTGCTGGACAGAAACATGTCCAAGCGAATTGGCTCCGACTTCTCCACCTTTGTCAGAAGAAGGAGCGTCACGAAACCACATATATGTCTGGCCAATCATCAGCTACCGTATAATTACTGCATGGAACCAGTCCATGTACCTTGAAGTGATCACATATGGATCCAACTCTCAATAAATAGGAACCCTATAAAAGTCCCAGCCGTAGTTAGAAAAACTACAAAAAAACCAGATGGGGAACGCTATGTACGTCTCCTAGAGTACTATCATTGGACAAACTTGGACGAGTCAATTCTTGAGGAGATCAACGAGGCACTCGAGGACCTTCACAGCCATTTTATTAACGCGGATAGGGTTGTATCTCAAAATTTGAGTATAAGTCCATCTTGACATATATGTACATGTATGAAATCAACATCAGAAACGCATAAATTGACTCAATATAACGAAGTAAAGAGATCAAAGAAGAGCTCAACCAGTTGATCCTCGAACAATAGTGGAGACATTGGGGACGATGAGATCGAAAGCCTCGAACATGATGCATCTTCCAAAGATTTTGGAATAAAATCAGGCGTCTCAAAGGATCAACAGGAAAGAAGAAGAAAATATAAATAATTAACGAAGAAGGAAATATCAAATCAAAAGAAAGGAACATCGAAGCAATATCTCGTAGTTTGGGGAAAAATATATTTAGTATAACGGAAGAGGAGAACGATGCCTATGATATAGAGTTCGAAAGCGAAATCCTAGATCAGATTAATACCTAAATACTGTTATGTATACTACTAATTAAAAGGTTTCATTATGTAAATTTATGTAATTGTAATAAATATTTATGTAATTATGTATATATTTGTGATGTTTATTTGTAATGTATATATTTATGTAATTATGTATATATTTGTAATGTTTATTTGTAATGTAATATATATTTATTTGTAATGTATATATTTATGTAATATCGAAACAACAATATCCAACTCCTTTAGTGATTACTCATAATACGACCAACTAACCTCCTCCCACACAACCAACTAACTTGCTACCAATACTTATTTAAGTTTAAATTTCCCCAATTTTAGGCAGTTCACCTCCAACCACTTAACGCGATCCTACTAGAATTGATTTGCTCTAGATTTTGTGAAATTATTCAATTAATGTGCTCTATTTTTTGTGTGATTATTCAGTGCACTACTACTGCAATGTAAGTCTCTTATAGTTGTCAAATTTGGCGCCTATGTACCTTAGACATCTCTCTCAACGTGTGATAAGTATTATTAAGATTTTTTATTTGTATGTATTGTATAGACTGTATATTTGTAAATATGATATTCATGTTTCTCAAAACTTCATATATTTATTTACAACTTTAATTAAGTAAAAGGAGAACTGCCAAATTACAAGTTTTCACTTACTATTTAAACTGCTCTCATTGTTTCTGATAATAATAACCATAATAATAACCTTAATATATTTTTTTTGTTTTTTTGCCTTTACCAATACTAGCTTATGCTATATATGAAGGAAAACTCTAGGATTATAAATAATCTTATAAGATTGATTGGCATAATTGAACTCTGATTTAAGATATTAACGTAACTTATCATTGTTACTTGACTGTTTGTACACATTTGGGGTTTCTTAACCGACTGGCATAGAGTCCAGCTTAGCCTATAATTAGCGTTCTGTAACCTCGTGTTCATAACGAGGTTTTTATTATTTTATTTAGTGTTGTGGGGCTTAACCCTGCCCGTAACAATACATAGAACTCATTCACACCACCAGCTGGATAGACAGCGCGACGGAGACGCCGAGATTACCGAAGAGGAACTACTTCGCGAGCTCCGCACATTCCATCAAAAGGCCTCAGGACAATCGGAGTTAACAAAGTTAAACTTTGAAAAGGCACCAGTCAACATCATAAAAGAAATGAAAATAGTTTTCAACGCGTTTCCTAATACAGTGGAGACATTGGGACGATGAGATCGAAAGCCTCGAACGGCCAAGATGATCTTCTTGCCTAAGCATGGAAAGGATCCAAGGTTGAGAAAGAGCTACCAGCCAATTTTACTCCTGAATTTGGTGGAAGATCTTCGAGAAGATCGTCAACCAATACCTGATTTCTCACATGGAGTAGACCACTCTATACAATCCGTACCAGTTTGGTTTAAAAAAAGTGAACTACGCATATGGCGATAAATGTCATTACGGAAAAGCTTGCTCAAGCTGAAATGGAGGGGAGTTTTACGTGAACATTATTTGCCAGAATGTATCAAAGGCGTTTGATAAGGTGTGGCAAAGGGAATGCAGTACAAGATCTTACGGCTAGGCTTGAGTCAAAACATAGAGAGAACACTCTGTGACTACATCATGGAGAGAGCATTGTATATCAGTTTGGGGTGAGTGGACAGCCCGAAGTTTCTGCTCAATGCGGTCATCCCGCCAGGTGGTGTCTGTACCCGACTCTCTACTGGATATACACTGCAGACGTGCCGGCCCTTGCGAACTCCACTTGCCTCAACATTTAATACGCCACTGATTTCAGCCAGATAATCTAGCATACTTGGCCTAACGCGCCTATGCAAGCTCGTATGGCGGCGGCAGAGATCGAAAGATTAAACTTCTACGAAGCCAAATGAAAAATATGAACAAACCAGGAGAAATTGCAAGTAGTCCTCATTGGGAGGAAACTACAATCGGATATCAAAGTAAAGGATAGACGATATTCCTAGACCACGGAGTGCAACAATGTACTCAGAATAAAAATTACTTTATCAGGGTAAAGGAACCACGTCGAAGATCGAATTTCTAAGGCATCGGCCGCAGTCAGAAATCTATTTATGTTCAGAAATCTCCGTGAGACCAACAAGAAGAAGATCTACAATACAATTGTAAGATCTATGCTACTCTATCACACTTCCGCCCTCTCTTGTGCCTCAAGGAAACAAAAGAGCAGACTACAGGTAATGTATAATAAATCCGAGTATTTAATTAGGGGTGCACACAGGTGAGAAAGAAAAAGCCTAGAATAGCTGCACATTGAGGCTGGGTTAAGTCCCATTAACATAATCATAGAAGAACGGACTAGAAATAGGCAGGAACTGGTTAAATCAAGAAATGATTAATCCGAAAAGAAGAGCAAGAATTCGCGCCAGATTTCCAAGTTCCGCTAACCAACTCATGAGAAAAGTTTTTAACGCCAATGGAAAATATGAAACACACAAATCGAGAGAATAAACCCAAATGTTACAAAACACATCTGATTAGACTCTAAAAATCAAACTAAGATTTACCCAATCATGACTCAAAATACACGATCATGGAAAAGGAAAGAAGTAAGAACTATGAAAAATGAAGAAAGAAGAATGAAAAAAAAACAGATACACGAAATACACACAACAACTAAAGCTAATAATAGATTATACTAAGTAAAATAGTAAACCATAACAAAAACCGCAAATACCCATTACACATCCCAAGAATATTAAGATTTTTTTTAGACAAATGGCTTGAACGCCATAATAATAAAGTAGATCCCAAACCACCCAAAACATTCACACAACAAGAAAATAATGAAAGCGATAGGCATGATCACCAGGCGCCTTGCATCACTTAGCAAATTTCTCAACCTACTTTCTCTTTTCACCACTATTATTTCGTTCTATTTATCCATACATGCTTTTTTTTCTACATCACATACACACCCTTACTCTAATTTGTAATTCTTTCTATTTTCACCATACTTTCATCAGTAAAGGAGGAAAAGGAGATCAAAATCTACTCTGAAGATGATCGCGCAAGATCGAAAGTTAGGAATTAAAGTTTGGTTTTTAGCAAAGACAAAAACTTGAAAAATGAGAGATGAACTTACGAGGAATAACGTACCCTCTACAAAATGAAGCAAAGAGTATTAATAATAAGGAAAATAGAAAGTTGGCAAAGTATATTAATTAAGGCTAAATATACAATGGTCTTCAACAATATATATATATATATATATATATATATATATATATATATATATATATATATATATATATATATATTTATATATATATATATTATATATATATATATATATATATATATATATTATATATATTTATATATATATATATATATATATATATATATATATATATATATATATATATATTATATATATATATATATATATATATATATATATATATATATATTTATATATATTTATATATATTTATATATATATATATATATATATATATATATATATATATATATATATATATATATATATATATATATATATATATATATATATATATATATATATATATATATTTATATATATATATATATATATATATATATATATAATATATATATATATATTATATATATATATATATATATATATATATATATATATATATATATATATATATATATATATATATATATATATATATATATATATATATATATATTTATATATATATATATATATTTATATATATATATATATATTTATATATATATATATATATATATATATATATATATATATATATATATATATATATATCTATATATATATATATATATTTATATATATATATATTTATATATATATATATATATATATATATATATATATATATATATATATATATATATATATATATATATATATATATATATATATATATATATATATATATATATATATATAGCAGGAATATGAAGACATATGCGATGGTTACGAACATTTAATTTTTCGGACGTTTCGCTCATTAACGATGACCATCATCAGCGAATTCTTAAACAAAATACAAGAAATTCACTATAAACAACAGCAAGAAAGAATTATAAGGGCAGGGCAAACAATCCCAAATAAGTTATTTACATAAGAAATTGAAGTAATTCTGTCAAAAAGGTGGTCTGGGAAAAAATTAAAATGAAAAAGGCTCCTTAGATATTCTATTTCGGAATGAAAGTGAAACCAATTTGAACTGATTTTGTAAGCTCTCTGTACAGTGTTTATGATGGCGGAATCTTTAAAATTAGTAGGAGTACAACTTAAGAAGTGGGTACCAAGTTTGCTGATAGTGGGTTTCGTGTAAACTGATGTGTTAAATTTCGAACCAATTTTTGAAACGGTGACATCCAGAAAAGAGACTTTATTGTATAATTCTGTCTCCATGGAAAATTTAATACTAGGGTGCTGTTGATTTAAATAATTTAAAAATAATGGGACATGGTCTTTGTGTTTAAAAATAAGGAAGCAGCATCGATAAATCTTTTAAACACTAACGGTTATATTCAATTGGACATTCACTTTACCAGTTCTTTTCGTGGTATGATAAAAAAGCATTAGTGAAGCTGGGACCCAATGGAGAGCCGATGGCCATTCTATCGTGTTGAATGTACAAAATCTCATTAAAAAAGAACATTGTATTTTCAACGGACAATTTTAATAAAGTAGAAAAAAGAGACTTGGTTAGACCTAAAATGCTATCATTTGATTGATATATTTATATCCAAATGATCTGGTTTAAGATTGACTTTTCCTTAATTTAATGTTTTAGTTGTCCTCCTTTGGCCCCTTCATTATTGATTAATTAATATTTAAACTTTCGTGCCTCAGTTTACTCGTATTCATTTAATGTTCAATCACTTAGAATTTAACTTTATTGAATTACTTGCTTCGCTCCATCTATCAATATCCGCTTCGATTACATACCCCCTGATCTAACTT